>OX384029.1:4502500-5010000 GCA_947534325.1 Agonum fuliginosum
ACCCGCTATCAATATTCAGAACGGAATTTATTAGTTAAGGCTTCCACACGAAGATGGCAACGAAATCAAATTGTCAATCAACTTATCTCTCTTGGTAAATTGGATATTGTACTACTATGTTTGTCGAAGAGAATCGCTAATTACAATTTAAGGCGCTACGCTTGACACGGTAGTAGCATCAGAATTTCATCAATTCTGGCTTTATTGTGCAAAATAAAAATCTGAAATTGAATCGAAAAAATCATACAATACATAAAATACACTGTTGCGACAACAATTAGAGAAAATAAGAGTTAATTTTTGCATTTTAATATTCAAGATTCTTACTTTATTAATGCATACAATTGAATTTTGTTTGATATAACCGATTACTTACGATGTTCTGAAGAGTGTCACAAGAAGTTTTTTTTAAAAAAACTTCAAACAATAAGTTAAAAAATATTTTAAAATTGACGAAATTGATTGATTTTACCGGTTTTCACTAATTAATTACTAGCAGACTATTAGGTATTTCAAGAAAATCGGCACCCTAGGGACAGTCTTTATAAAAACCCATTTCAAATATGAGTTCATAGATTTCAACAAACAAAGTCACAATCTTGAATATTGTAGCACCCTATTTTGCTCTGAATTTCATAGCAAGTGTATAGCCTTAAGGTAGTATAGCCCTGCCAGGTGCAGTCAATCATTCACTTTTAATGACAATGATAAAAAAAATCTGATGTGGTCAGCACAAGATCTCCCGCCATACTTACATTATTCTTTTTGAGGAAATGAATACTCGACTGGATCAATGAATAAATGTAGAGAAGTTCTTGCAGAATTCAGTCAATTTATTAAAATCCTCCTGTTTTTGGTTTTTCAATTTTCACTGTCAATCATAACGTTACATTTGTACATTTTAAGTATACAATTTAGATGAAATATTATAATAATTTTACGCGCAACAAATTCACTACTTTAATTCGGGGAGAATCAGTGCTGACATGGTGTCTAATGCCTATGGCACACCGATCGAGGACCATCGAGTAACTCCTCGATAAAACGATAGAACGCACCCCGTCCTCGACGAAAAATAGGGACGCCGCCATTTTCATCGAGTTGTTCCTCGATGAAACGAATGTATCTCATTTCAGACGTATCTTTTGTATTTGATTTCGCGCAAAACTTTGATGTATTTGTCACCGATGAAATAGAAATACATAGCGGACGGGTGCTTTCTTTCGTTTCATCGAGGAGTTGCTCGATGCTCCTCGACCGGTGTGCCATAGGCATAACACACGTTTTCGAAATAAGTTGTTTTATTGAGTTTTTACTTGATTACTCTTTTTAATTCCCCGTAAGGCAGGTTAACGAAAATAAAATTGAATTCCTTATTAAATTTTCGACCGGTATCACACATTTTTTAGTTTTCTCAACATGAATAACTTTACAATTTCGAAATAAACAAGCCCGCGAATCCTAACCCATATAGTATGATAATTTTTTAAACCATTTTATTCATAAATTAATACCGTAAGGGTATAATTTCATCTGGATAATTCAAAGAAAACTACTTTTATTGCCATTTTAACCAATATTAAAGGACATTCCATTACTTTCATCTCACGACTAATACTACCTTAAGGACACGTTTCAAAAGTGGAGACAATTGCTACATATCGGTCATACTTATGAACTACGTTGCTATATTTAAAATATTCTCAATAGAGGGCTATACAATCGTGTTCTAAGGTTTGTGTCTGTTTACTATGACGAATTTCTCCCTAATTCTTGATGAACTCATCGGTGACGGGACGCAGGAGAAAATCAAGATCCTCGATAAATTTAAGCTTTCCTTCATTTAATATTGATTAGTCATTTTTATATCTTAATCTGGTTTTCATAGTACACATAAAACAAAATAAAATGAGCATTTTTATTATTATTTAATTTTTTGTTTTGTTTTTTAAATAAATTTTTTATAATTTTTTTTCTGTAGTTCTGTATATTTAACAAATGTTAAGTACACATACACAATTATTTCGTAACAATTGAAAACGTTTACAAATTTCTCTCATCATTACATTTTTATGTACCTACTTAAACCTATGTGTATTTGTAAAAAACAGAAATTATATACAAGTATTCGTTTGGACTGGAGAACTAAATAAGTTATATAAAATTTAACATTTATTATTATATTATTGAGGCATAAATTACCAAATTTCTTAGAATTTTTTTTATTGTCGAGATTCGAGAATATTTTCCTGGAATCAATTTTGCTGGAGATTAGACAAATTTTTCTGAAACATTGTTGTGTGGCGATCAATTGTTTAAAATATTTTCAATAGGAATTATTTTTGTTAGATTTGATTGCAATATCAGATGTTTCTAAATAATTCTAAGAAACTTCAAAATCAAAATTGAAATTGAATTATCATTAGCAGATGTAAGAAAAATGAAATATTTTAGTCCCTCCTTCGTTTTAGTTATAGAGTAGTTATTGTTAATTTAGTGTAAAACTAGCATCAGGACCCGTTACGCGGCTCTAACACTAGGTCCCGCTACCGCGGGACAAAGGAAATGCGCCCCGCTTCGCGAGGCTCAAACTCCGCGCACCCTGAATTTGGGAGGATTCGGCACTTCGTGCATCAATAATTGTAACATTTAGACTCTACCGAAATAAATTGTAATCTTTTCGTATGATGAAATTATAATTATTTAATTACAACTTCAAATTATTCATCTTTCTTCTTCAATATAAATTTTAGTTAAGCCATTACAATTTTAGAATAGAATAAGATAATATGTGTAATAAAATAAATATCCTGGTTATCCAACTATAAACAAAAGACGTCATTTTGAACAACATAGTACATCAGTTCCCATCAAGAACTTTAATATGATATTAAACTCAATAAGATTATAACATTTTTTTATATAAACAAATTGCAATCGCCGGCAATAATTTTAAATAAATTTATTAATTAGCCCTCGCCCTCACCTAGCTCTCTAATTAGATGTCAAACTCGATATAGTTCTATTATTTTTTCGATTAAAACAAATGCCGATCGTCGGTCACCATTTTCAATAATTTAATTATTGAGCCCTTATCTAGCCTTTACTTTGATACTAAACTTGATATGATTTTATAATTTTTTAATTAAAAACAAATGCCAATCGTCGAACACCACTTTAAATAATTTTATTATTAATTAGCCCTCATTTGGCTCATTAATTTGATGTCAAACTCGATATCATTTTATAATTTTTTCGATAAAAACAAATATAAACAAATAATATGATTTATCTAGCCCTTTAACTTCATATCAAACTAGTGTTGTGACAGATCATTTTAAAATTGATCTAGATCAAGATCTTCTAGTTTAATATGATCTAGATCAGATCTTAGATCAATTTTTACGATAGGATCTTTTTTTTTAGATCAGATTAGAATTTAGTGATCTTTTTTTCTTTAGATCGTAAAAAGATCAATATTAGACAAAATATTTAGGTAATTGTTGTATTACATTAGGTGCATAAAAAAGAAGAAAATACGTAGTATTCAAGCGATTTAATCTACAGTTTAAAATTAAAACATATTAAAAATATTAAACTCGTACTTTTGCTAAATATTCAATTTCATGCTTTAACTTGCATATAGCGTAGAAAAATCTAAAAATATAATCTTATTTTAAGATCGTAGATCATATTTATTTGATCTAGATCAAACTCAAGATCCTTAAATATAAGATGATCTAGATCAGACCAAAGATCACGTAAATTGAGCTAGATCGGTGATCTAGATCAGTCACAACACTGTATCAAACACGATATGATTCTATAATTTCTTCGATCAAAACAAATTCGGAACGCGTGCCTCAATTTTTAACAACTTTCTAGCCCTTAAATTTACTTTTAAAAAACAATAGCCTGAATAGCCGACCTCTATTTTGAACAATTTTGTACATCAGTCCTAATCAAGACCTTTGATTTCTTTTCTTAGAATAAATATAAGATTTCGTGAAAATAAAGTATAACTAATGTAGAAAATATAGTAGTTATCGGTTATCCAGCTCGGTTCAAATCAAATGTGTCATTGTCACTGTCTGTTGTGTAGAAAGTCGAAAACTATATTACCGATATTTAGTGACAATTAAGTTATTTCGACTGAGCTGCCATCTCTATGGTAAAGGATGAACTATTTTCGACTACTTTGCTACTCAAATCTACTCAATTTGAATAAATTTTAATAGCCATTTTTGAGAAAACTACTGTAACAATTAAGATAAACATTGCAGATGTGTGAATATTAGAGCAAATATTGTTTCCTGAGAGTAATTTTGTATTGATATAGGGCATAATATTGAATAAAAATATTGTTTTAATGTTTATAGTAAACAATATTGGAACAAAAAATATTTCAGGAAACAGAAAAAAAAATATAAATTTCAATAATGTTTTGTTTGCCTAGATATTTTGACCAGGAGCGGAGAAAATGGCTATTAAAAATTGATATATTTTTATGCAACCTGCAAAACATCTGTAACGCACCCTTAAGGCGCTACACTTGTGTCAAAAATATAGTGAAAAAGGGAGCTTGCTATATTACAAACTGAGCTCTTGTTAGTACACCTAGACTGTTCATATTTTATATATAGATAGTTAAAAGATGACTCTAGAGTGCTAAGAAATTATATTTTTGAAATACTTAATGGTATTTTAGTAATAAATTAGTAAAAATAGTCAATTTGGCCGATTTTTTACTATTTTTTTCCTCAGATGTGTAATTTTTTTGACAAAAAATATTTTCTTAGCACTCTCACGAACAATGCAAGGAATCGACTATTTAAAACAAAATTAATAAATATGCAATAATAAGACCGTAGTTTGTAATATTAAAATGCATAATTTAATTCTTATTTTCTCTAATTGTTGTCGCAACAATGCATTGTATGAATTTTTCGATCAAATAATGCTTCGTAATTACTTATGGTAAATTTCAGATTTTTATTTTGAGCAATATAGCCAGAATCGTGAATTTTGAATCTATTGCAGCAATATTGCTTTCAACAAGTGTAGAGCCTTAAGGCGCTAATAAGGAGTGCAATATTGCTGCAATAGAATCAGAATTCACGATTTTGGCTATATTGCTAAAATAAAAATCTGAAATTTTACATTAGTAATGACAAAGCATTGTTGAATTGAAAAATTCAAACTATATATTGTTCCGACAATTATTAGAGATAAAAAGGAATTAAACACTAGAATTTCGTGAGGATCTCATGAATAAACTATAAAAGTTATCATTAAGACAAAATAAGGAGAACATAGATGTAAAAAGTGCGGAAAAGCAATAAAACTATAATTTTATCAACAGAATTGCCATAAATTGTATCTAAACTTTTCGCATAATTATTAAAGCCAAACTAATTACATAAATTAAATATTTTGAAGATTCCGCACTTTAAGTATGCTTCCTTAATCTACATACAAAAATTCAACATCATACGTATATCAGTATTAGATTGAGATCATCAAAAAAATTACTCGTTTTTCAATGCGTATTATTGCCATGCAATAGGCTCTTAAGGAGTTTCAATGTTCCAATATCAAAATTTTTCTATATTATGTACGAAGTCATGCAGTAAATACTCAAATTAAAATTGGCATAAATAGATAGATAATTATCTTCTCCGCATCATATTTCCGGTATAAAAACAACACAAAAATAATTGTATTTGATGAAAAATTTATAGACACTCTATTTAATCCAATTAAAGAGCACAATGGCGTATATTCCCTTGTGGAGGTTACATCAGCATTTTCATCAGCGATATTATAATAAATGAAAATTCCATCACGATACAATATAGTTCGAGTTGCATCGTTTCATTAATGTGATAGAAATCCAATAAAACGTTCGAAAACGATATACACGTTGTAATCAGCCAATAGGAATGGAGGGAACTTGTCCACAAACCTCGATTTGTAACTAGAAAGCGATCGCGAATAGACACGACAGATGATGCAACATTTTAATATAATAATTGATAAATGACAATGACAATAGTTCGATGAAATGCGCACTATTCATAATAAGCATCGTTCGACGGGTGAAGAGCATGGCCTAGATTCAGAACTCGATAGTCCAGTTATATTAGATTTATACCTATTTGAAAATAATTATTGTTGAAAAAGAAGATTGTAAAATTGATCCCAATCATGTAGATACATTCTTTGTTATGGCCATCATATTAGATTATCGACTAGTAGATGAAAGATATTACGAAAAAACAGTAAATTCCAATATTATCTTTAAACGTTTTTAAAGAAAAGAAAAGAAAAACATACAATCAAATAAATTACATACAATCATAAAATTAGGTAAGCAGACTTACATAATTGGTTATTAAAAATTAAGGAATATCATGTAAATGATTTTGCAGAAATCTTTCGTCAAACGAAGATAAAACTCAACACACACGTACATGTTTCCAGTGTTTTAATAGATAACAATATTTTGTATCTAGATAAAGATAAAGATAACTTACTTTTTGTTTATCTAGATGAGATAATAGATAATAATAATAAAAAGAAGTTATCTAGATAATAGATAAAACATAAATAATTATGATAATAATATTATAATCTAGATAATTATTAGATAATACAAAAAATATAAATGACATGTTCTAAAGTTAGCTAGCGAGCCGGCAGCGTTGCAAGCTTGTGCGTTATGCTTGCACAATTTGATTATATTTGAATTCGATTAAAATTGCAAATGAAAAAAAATGGTTTTCATTTTACTAAAAATAATTATCTGGATGATATTTAAAAAATAGATAAAGATAATTTGCTATTTTACCTAGATAAGATAATAGATAAATAAGAACAAATCGATCTAGATAAGATAATAGATAAAAATAAATTATCTAGATGATTTATCTAGAAAAAATGATCTAGATAAGTTACAACACTGCATGTTACTTAATTGTCATCAACCAACTTAATTAATTATGCATGAAGTTTCAAGTTTCATTCGTCCAAAAAAACTAAAAAATAGCCAATCAAAGGCCAGAGCAATATAACTACAAAATTTTACAATAAAATAAATAATTAATTAAATATCACAGTTAAATGTGAAAGTACATAGATTTAACTAACTATTCAACAAATGTCCATAATGTTTAGCTAAAATTCCTGTATTCAAAATTTAAGTACCATTTATTTTATTTTTCTTGTTTTTGAGGTCCTACATTCAAATTTAATATTAGGATACTTAACCTTGAAACACCCACTGCACGCCACTGAATGCTGAAGCCCAATTTAATAAGAAAATTTAGTTCTTGCTCAAAAATAAAAATTGTCATATTAGTATCTTCAATATTTACTTCTTTTTAAATCTGTAATACCCTATAAAATATATAATCCGGTAGTTCTGAACGCAGTAACATTGCCGCGTCACAATGATGAGCCCCGATGAGTTGAGCATCGAGCACATTCAAAACGCCGCCGCCGCAAGTCCATAAATTATTCATAGCGGCCAATATAAATTACAATAAGAGATGTGGCATACACCGCCTCGCCTGATGCGCGATACGGCATAGCCCTGCGCCATTATCCGTCTCCGCGCACGCGCAAACGATGCCATCGTTTGACTGATAGAAATTTATGTTGATTCGAATTAGATTGCAGCTGCAGTTGTGAGAGGCTGCTTTTTGTTCACCGGTAATTACTTTTTATTTGAATAATTGAATGGAGTTTTATGCCACTGGTAATGGATTACTGAATATTCAACTCAAATTTCATTGTGAGCTTTCAATACTTTTACATTCAAGAATATTCCTTGAATGGAGTAATGTGATTTGTTTGCTGTTTTGATACATTTTCCTCTGTCGATGTTGGTTGGTGTCGCATGAATGGGAATGGTTAATTTTGTATCAAATACACAAAACTGGTTATTTGAACTTTTGCCAAATAAAATGTTTTGAAAAGGTGTTTATTTATTTATTACAGGGGAAATCATTGGAACTCCAAAACTAAAGAGTCTATAAATATTTGAATGTGTTTATATGATTAATTTAAATTCACTCGAATCAAATTTGATTTTCGAATGCAAGATGAAATTTAGAACTGTTATTTAATAACTTTGAATCTAAATTTACTATTAATTATCGTAGGTAGGTCCCTCGCAGACTAAAGCCTCATTCACAATTCACATAAACATTTAGTTTTAATTTTAAGGTTTACATTCATGATTACGTTTAAGTAAGTTTGAATACATCTAATTAAATACGAGTATTCACAGTGCTTGAAAGTGAGATTTGTGAATGGTTGTATTTAGTTATATGTGTAGTGTTCGTTGTCGTATGTTTATTCAATAACACGCACACGTATTTGTACTACTAACTTTATTGTTTTGTGAACGTCTACACAGATTAATAATCTGCCATCAACTGAACTCAAATAATTTATCCTTAAACATAAATACACTTCTTTAATATAATTTGTTTACCAATACAATTATCTAATACATTACAGTATCATAATAATTATCCAATACACTACAATATGAATTTACACGTTCTTAAACGAAAACATAAATGTAAACATTAAATAAAACTAAATGCTTATGTGAATGGGACTTTTAGGTTCATTCACAGCTATGAAAATAAGAAATATAAATAAAATTATAAATAAGTCTTATAACTTGTGTTCACAGTTTCGAAAATAAAACATAATATTTTTAACGTATTATACGCAATAAAACTAAAGTAAAAAATCTGTTGTGGCCAGCACACGACCTCTCGCCTTAACACTGTAATTTATGTGAATTTGGTTTTAGTTAGGCTTTCTTAAATTATAATTTTGCAATAAATTTACAAACTTTTTGAAAATAATTTTATAGTTCTTAGTTCTTAATTAGCTCTTTATAGATAAAAATTTAACTTTATTATTAGGTACCTTATTACATTATGTTCAGTTAATAATATTTACATTTCTTTTAAAATGGTGCCACATACGTCTGTTCATCTGTCACATTGACATATTCATTTTTGTTTTTAATTTTTTCCTATATTGTGATTTACAAATCGTGGTAGGTAAAATTATATATCATTGAAAAATAATTTTCCTTTATTGGTAAGAGATATAGACAAGATGTTAAATAAATATTGTAAGATATACTTTGCTCTTTGAAATGTCGTATGACAAATTGTAGCTATCGCAGAATTTTCTAAATTTTTTTGCAAAAAATGTTAAAATGCTTCAAGAAAATACCATTTCCGGTTGGCAGATTTTTACCAAAATCTAATCAGCTCTTAATTAACATATACAAATGTATATTGCAAAATATTAGAATTTTATGTTGAGTAGAATTTGAGATAATGAATCAGAACGAAAGACTATAGTAGGCGCACATACAGACTTCCATACATACACAGACACACACACACACAGACAGCATCGTGAAAATAGTCAAAATAGGTTCTAAAGGTGCTAAAACGTGCTTATTGACTAAAATCTCGACATCGAATTTTTTCACGATCCCTATACCTCTCTAGGCGAGAGGTAAAAAGTAGACATTATTGATTCCTTATAATCGTTTGTGAAACAAACTAAACTATCGTCATTAATTGGATATTTAACTACTTAAAATTAATTTCTTATTTATTTTTATTATTTCAAGAACATTATTTGTGAAATCTCATCCAGCAAAGAGATATTTTATATTTTAGATAGTAAGTAACAAAAAAGTGTATGCATACCGCAATGAATAGTTACAAATTAGCAAATTGCACACAGCAAACAACTTTTGATCATTATCTTGTTGTGTAATGACCCAACAGTTTGAATAAAATGTCTTTTATCAGATTTTTCTTGTATGTAGAATTGGCATGAATGGTACGTAATTTTTCACGTGCAATTTAATGCAACATTTAAATGATAGATACAGAGCGAAGCACAATCTAATAAAAACCTAGTGAATGCCGAGTTGTCAGACGTCAGGGACATTAGAAAATATGAGGTTGGTAATTTTTTCATGTCAAGTTTAATAGGACACGGCTGTCAAGCGACATCGCGACATGCGGCATCAGATAATCCATTTTAAATCCCATTAGCCTTGGCGCGGTCACAGCGCACTTACCGGCCTACGGCAAATCCCGCACATGTCATACGTCATCATATACACTACAGACTCCGGCTAACGTCTCTCGGAACCAGACGCTGAAAGGATAAGCGCAAGAAACGTATTATTTACGCGACACGTCACCGCAGCAACCCCGAACGAAGCGCTGTGGAAAGGCGCTTTCGCTACCGAATTTGGTGGCTTTTTACCTCGAAGCTTCGACACAAATAAGTTGAACTTCTATGTGCAATTTGTGTACTTGGAGACTTGGTACATAGAGCTTTTTTGAAACCAGTCGTGGTTTGCATTATTTAAGTTCGACTATCGATTAAGAAGGTCGTGGTTGGATTCTACTATAATAGTTCAGTAAAATAAGGAAAACCAGCAAAATTTGAGGGCGTAGATTTTATTTAAGGTTGAAAAATTACTTGAAATATCAGTCATACAACATAATATTCTTCTTCTTACATAACCGACGTTTCAGTTTACACTTAAACCTTCTTCAGGGTTAGTAAGATCTTACAAAAATTCATGTACAGAGTCCGAGTTCGTCCACAACCCCGAACTCTGGACCAGTTGAAGGAGGCAATTCGCGGGTCACCCAAGTTGAGTAAGCGATGTTGGAGAGAGTCTACGCTAACTTCCAAGAACGCTTCCAGCAATGCATCGTCAAAAACGGTCACCACATGACTGATGTGATTTCCACACTTAATTTTGCTTCTGAGTAAAAATAATTACCGATTTTATGATTTTTTAAAAACCATCCGTCCTTTGTGCCGGACCCCTATATATCTGAAACATGAATTTTTGTAAGATCTTACTACCCCTGAAGAAGGTTTAGTGTAAACCGAAACGTCGTCGGTTATGTAAGAAGAAGAATATAAATATGTTGTATCACTGATATTTCAAGTAATTTTTTCAACCTTATATATCACCACAGTCAGTTTATTGAAGATTTTATTGTTTTAAAAAAGACAGGTATTGACATCTTTTTCAAGAACAGCCAACATATCAAGCTCTACCCCCTGTGCTTCGCCCTCCACTGCCCCTTTTAAAGGATGATATTTTGAATTAAGCCGTTTCCGTTAAGGTTATCCGAAAAAATTGAGAGACCAATTTGTAGAGCGAAATTTTCTCTTCAAGATAGGTCATAAGCGATTTTTATGAAAAACGCAAAATTATCGAGAAAATCGTGAAAATATATTTTGACAATATCCAATTGTTTAAAATTGCTGCCATTCATTAACGGATTACAATATCGACTTCCAGATGCCAGCATTCAGTTTATAGAGCACTTTTTCATAAGAAACATTTATTTTAAAACAATTTGTATCTCCAGATTAAGCACTGTTAAAAGAAATTCTTCGAAAGAAAATTATAACAAATTTCTAAATTTTGTGTTTAACCAACTGTATCTGCTAAACGGATAGAGAGATGTCGACTTCAAGATCAACAAAACTATTGCTTCTTCAAAACAAAGTTAAAATTCATTTCAATGAAATTATGTAACTAAAATGCTATATTTTCAACGTTGTTCCACAATACCTCAAACTATTGTAAAATAAATAGTTAGTTGTATCACAAGGCCAGAAACTGACCTTTTGCAAGAGCGAATATTTTTGACACGCCGAGCCACAGGCGAGGCTTGCAAATTACGAGCACTAGCATAACAGTTTCTGGACGTGTAATACATAATATTTTGTGCCGATTTCATTACAAAAATGTAAAATAATTTATTATACATAACCTAAAAAATTGTGCACTGAATACTTGCATTTGAGCTTAAAATATATTTACTTCAGTTTCTATTAACGATTTACGTCTAAAATTTGTCAAAATCTTGTTAATTCTTGTATAAAAAATATTCAACGCATAAAATTGACAACTGTAGTAATGTCAAGATGCCAACCTATAACTTCCGGTTGTTTGCCGGCCTAGGCTGGCAACAAAGAATTTCTGGCGGATTTTGAGATATGGAAAACTAGCGATGCCGACCGGAGGCATATAAAATGATGATTTGTATATTTTTCCTTTATATAAAATTAAGAAGGTACCTGTGTACACCTTTAACTTTAATATTTACGATGAAGTATTACATCAAAAATAAAAAAATTGTCTCGAAAATCGAGAAAATAAAATGTTAGAGTTTTTAGCTTAGTTGCTTTGTGCTTTGTTTATCACTTATCAGTAAACTAGTTAATGTTGATGTAGTTTAAAGTTTACATCAAACATCCATTTAACTTTATTTCTGTTTTTCTAGTTATTTTGTCGAAGAAGATAGATGGTACAGATAAAGTAGTTTAACACAAAAAGTTATAGGTTAGATAATGTTTTTATTTAAAAAAACGCAAATAAACTCAGCAACCGAAATCACGGTTTATGCTTTATGTTATTAATTTATTAGCATTGTTCTAATTTGGCAAGGCAAACAATAAAAACAAACCTACAAAGTTTTTATTTAGGTTACTGAAATTAATAATTTTAATTACCAAATGTAAACGTAAAGCACGTACTGTATGCATATAATTTAATAAATATTATTTACATTTTTCATATTCTATTGTTAAAACACAAACATGAATACATTACTAATTAAATATTGTGCATTAAATTATTATAAAATATGAAATTACAAATTTCATAATATTTAACTTTTCATGTTGTTCCATTGTAGATTTAATAATCAGTTCAAAATGACATATACTCCCAAATACAGAATGGTCGGTGGAATTAAACCACATCTAGACCAATTATTCGTCTTGTAGTCAGAATCTCAGTCCGTGCAACGATCTTGGAAATCCAAAGTGGCATCGGAGAGATTTTTATGCAACTAGGTCTATATTTAAGACGATCGAGTGGTCAGCTTGAAGCGTCCGAGGAGGGTTTACTTACAATGCGGGGGTGGTTCGTGAAGGAATTGTTTGTATTTTGAAATAAAAGTTAAGAATTGGTTGAAACTGCTTTATTGAATAATAGGTGTTGCTAAGCTGAGGGATGAAGATAGACTGAAGAAATAAACTTGTGGTTAGTGAAACTTAAACTCGAGCGTTAGGTAATTAAGATTATGAGAATAGAGGTATATGCCAGATGTATTTTTAGGAGGATAGTTTGTCGCTAACATGCTATGGGTAATATGATACTTTTAGAAAAGGACTAGAGTAGGTAAAATATTATTAAGTGTGAAAGAAAAGGGAAACAAAACATATACAAATATTTGACATAACACAAACACATAAATTATTATAACATTTTACAAACATAAGTGTGTTGTGTATGTGTGTGGTGTGGCATGTATGTGTGTATTGTTTATGAGTGTATCAGTGAAGTACGTGGCGATGGCTCCCACAACAAGAACGATAATTCAATTTATAAAGGATGTTTTTATATCTCTGCACGCAACTTTAATAGGTTATATAATTTGTTATAAGCACTGATTCGCAAAATTAGGGTAGTGAAAATATTAGTTTCATTGGTTTGAACGTCCATTTAACTGTATACTCGTATATATTATAATATTTATAAAATCTAGGTATATATAAAAATGAATGACTGTTTTTTTGGTCACGTCATAACTTGAGAACGACTTGACCGATTTAAATATTTATTTTTTGTTTTGTTCGCTCTAACTTTTAAAAAGAAAAAAAATTGAGAAACCCCAAAATACTAGCTTAATAATCGAAAAATTCAACATTGTATATTGTTTCTTCTTATGACGAAAATATACAGTTATTTCTCACTTAATTGAACAAAATAACAAACAGATTAAATAACCAGACATTTAATTAAACTACTATGTATTATTAGTTGTGGAACAGGTGTTTTGAAACAGACAGTTATGGATTGTTAGTATTGGTAAATTTTTTATTTATTTGATGTTTATAACGATGTCAAATTTCATTGTTGTTTATAACGATGTGTAGTGTACCTATACTAAATATTTTAATATTTATTAAACATTTACTAAACATACACGCTGTAACCTAACCTGAGTAACAAAATATCATTTTGGGTACCAGTGGTTGTCACATAATACAAAAAAGTTAAACAATGGTTTTGTAGTAATTAGTGTACTTACAGAATGTGTAATTTGCTTGGACCCATTTTTTAATTTGCGAATTTTAACAAAATTCTTTTTGATTCATGATCATGATAAGTGCGTCGAATACTATACACCCTTAAATTTTGTTACACCCTGTATGTATTTAAGATACTAAACATAATGTAGGTATGGAACATTTATTGAACATGTAAATCGAAACTAAAATTGTTTCCACTTCAAATTGTAATTCTATTTTAAGATTTAAAAACGTAATGCAAATTTCGAAGGAAATTCTACATGTGAGAAAGTCAGCATTTTCACATTTCTGTGTAAAATAGCTATAAATAGAAGAAATAATTATAGTAACTGGCTCCCTCAGTCGAATCAAACATGAAACCCAGGAGTACACGTTAACATAACGCCGCTTTGTGGCGTTCTTTCGTGGCAGGAGCGTGTAATTTAGCGCCGGCCCTTCGCCGGAAAATAGTAGCGGCCGGCATGTTCAAATGACAAAACCGGTAAAGTTATTAAAAGTCATGAGTTGAGAACTCGGTTAATTTTACCTTCAAATTACTGCGCGCAGACTTGCAAAATGAAAATAAGTGTAGTCTCGTCAGGAAACACTCAAAATGAAAACAAAGTTTGAATGGCTGCCACGGCTGCCTAGGATGCACAAGCAGCCGCCCCTGCTGTGATGAATCGCTGCGGGAAGTGCCGCTGCCAAATTAAATGCCGCTTCTCTGCGGTATTGATATCCACTCGCGAGCAAATTTCAATCCAATTCTGTCAAATTACAACTTTTATTTTCTCCTATACGTGCTGCAATTCATATTTTTTTGTTCCTATTTGAACTAACATGAAATTATAGAAGAAATTTCCAGAAATTTTTAGTGATGCCGCCGAGACGAGAAATTTATCGTCTCGTTTCGAATTTACGAGACGAGAACCAATAAATAAAATAAATTTCTCGTCTCGGGTTTTCGAGATTAGACGAGAATTCAAAACTACGAGACGAGAAATAGTTCTCGAGAAATCAAGAATTCATTGAAAAATTTAATATATTTCTTCGAAAATTAAAAAAATATATTTAACTTTGTTCCTAGCATTTTTATGTTTTGATATACCTACCTAAATATTTTTATTTCTAAAACAAGAATTGTGTGCAAATTTAAAAGAAATGGACAAAAACATTCCTAAATTCACTTCTAGGTTAGGTACCTATTTAAATAGATGACAACAATATTTTTTCGAGAAATTGAGACGAGACGAGAATCGAGTTTCTTGAGACGATAATAGAATAGCCGAGAAATAACAGAGACGGGAATACTAAAATTTCTCGTCTAGAAAATTTGAAACGAGGCGAAAATTGACTATTTCTCGTCTCGTCTCGTCTTACGGCACCATTTTATATCTATCATCCCTTTTATCCAATTTCGAAATATGCATACAAACATTGTAGTTTGTGTAGGTATAATATTTTATGAGCTTATCGAATTTTGGCCTATAATAATTTAATTTTTGTATTTTTATTCCATTCATTAGTTGGATATCTATTATGCAATCTTCAATTCAGTTTTTACCAAAAAATGTACTCCGTACCAAAATAGCCCTATAATTTTAAGAATTTAATAAAATTATTTTTGTTCCATAATCAGTCATTTTAATACAATACATTAATACCATTAAAATAATGTACACGAAGTTGTGAATCATCCGGTATATCATTCCGTGTGTGCGGTAACCAGCCGTTAATTCACGAATACACATGGTTATTAGTGGAGAGTAACTATATTATAGTGAAGACTGAACATAAGCTTAAATATGAATCTAAATGGATTCGATCCTGATGTTATCAGAACTATACAGTCGGTCACGTTACGCACTCAGCGACTGAGCTATAGTATTATTTTCCTGCAAAATATTATAATCATGTTATTGTTTGTTAATTTATTGTTGCTAAGGTTGGCAACATTGTTAATTATTCCGATCAGCTGTTGAGTAAAGTTATGAAATGAAACGTTGTGGTGTGTGTGTAATTCAATTTAATTGTGATAGTTTTTATAAATAATTGTTCTTGAAGACGTTCTAACTTCTAAGCCCAAGCAGACAATGATCATAGTTTTAAAGTAAGTATGAAATTATAACCTGTACAATTTGTTGGAAATAGTTTATTTCATTAAAATTTTTACAATAATTATACAAATTCAAAGAAAGAAGATTTATTTCGTAAAGGCTTATATTTTGTGCTAAAATATTCTAAATCAAGAAAATAACGTTGTTCAACGTTTTACTTTGTAAGCATATACGAGTAATTCAAAATTGTTGCTCGCAGACGTTAGTTTAACCTAACATCTAAACTGAAAGAATTTAGGCAAATGATGGTAGGTACATTTATTATTTTAATGTTTGATTTAAACATGAATGGATTCAGATTTTGTATAATATTATTTGTTTCTGTATCTATTCACATTGACATGGATATATTTGTCAACGACAACGTCCAATATTTGTACATCGGTTGTATTTAAATTCCTGGCATCACGATGAGCTAGCTTTATAAAACTGATGCAAATCTATATTATATAAAAATGAATGATGTTTGTTTGTCTGTCTGTTTGTCCTCTTTGCGATTCTATACCATTCATCCGATTGTGATGAAACTTGATGAGTTGTTATGTGTACGCTCACGAAAGTTTCTGACTTAGTACTTAGGCAGTCCGCCATATTGAAACAAAATGGTGGCTAGCTAACGCAAAATTTACTGCACCGATTAGGTTCAAATTTGGTATGGTAATATCTTATGATTCAACTTATAACATGGCCATATTAAAATGTCAATCCGCCATCTTGGAACAAAATGGCGGCTAGCTAACTCAAAGTTTAATGCACCGATTGGATTTTTTGGTATGGTAATAGCTTGGCGAAATGAGCACAATAAAATGGCAGTTCGCCATCTTGAAATAAAATCTTTCTAACTCAAATGTACTGTACCGATAGAGTTTAAATTTGATATGGTAATAGCTTAAGATCCAACTTATGACATGAGAATACTAAAATGTCAGTTTGCTGTCTTTAAACAAAATGGCGGCTAGCTAACTCAAAATGTACTGCACCGATTGGGTTCAAATTTGGAATGGTAATAGCTTGAGATCTAACTTATGACATGAGCATACAAAAATGTTAGTCCGCCGTAATAGAAATATTTTTCTTATGAAATCGTACAAGAATGAGTTACTTGAGCTCCGCTAAATCGTAGTGAAAAGTACAACTTTAGCTCCGCATTTTTGACCAATTAGAGCGCTGCCTGTGCACTCGATCGCTGACATGAATTTGCCAGAATGTCGGCTAGTTTTGTTGCAACCCGTGATCATCATTTGTTTTGTGTTCACATTTTGCTTTAATGTTTCAAATTTTTTATAGAATATATATATATATATATATATATATATATATATATATATATATATATATATATATATATATATATATATATATATATATATATATATATATATATATATATATATATATATATATATATATTTATATATCTCTCTCTCGGTTGTAAAGATATTTTTTATTACCCATGTGGTCGCTAGACGAGAAAAATAATATTCCACATTCGTAAAAAAACATCCTTCTTTACAACCTAGATATAAATAACTATTATTTAATGAGAAAATTTATCTATCTTCTTTATCCATCTAGACCAAGACGTCCGAATATAAAGAAAATCTTTCTTGATGTCAATTTACAGTGGCTGATTCGCTTTTGTTGGATCATCTATAGACCATATTCGCCATCAGCTATCAGCTATCGTAGATTTTATGAAAGGTGTGATCAATTTCTCGGAGACAAATTCTTTCAGTTGCTTCCAACGAGTCCGTTTTACGATTCATCACTCAGATTTCACAATGATCAATCCGTCATTTTCTCAACTTTTTGTTAGTAATGCAAAGAGCCGAGATCCAAGCAGCAACTGTAGTTTGGACTTTACCAAATCGTTGCCATAAAATCGAGTTTGTTTGCCGTGGTACAGCACTCGTGTTGCGCAGTTATATACAGGAAGCAAGGCAGAGTGTCGACAACTCAGATTGTCGACACGAGATACATCACAAAGCTATGCGGTTTAAAAATATGTTCTGTATCAATGGTCAAATTTGGTAATTGTTTGTTTTATAAAAAACTAGAAATACGTCAACCAAAGGTTCTAAAATTATTTTAAAACTAAAGTCAATTGTTACCAATCTTACCAAATCAATTAATTAATATTGATCGTTTGTGCTTTTACTCCCAAAATCCACTACTACGACAACGATTTTTAAAAAAGTTCTATCGTTTAAAAATTTTAATTATGAGATTTTGACTCATGTTCGAATCCATTTAGGTAGGTAGACATTTCTGTTTAACTGCACAAAAATCTCCAATGTGGTGTACGCCTCAGTTATTGAGTATTCGGTTGCTAACCGCACAGAGTGTTTTACAACTTCAAAATAAATTTACTGCAATGTTTGTAATTTTAATAATTTATTATTCAAAATAATAAATATATATTTTTTCATGTTTTTATTTTACTTATTAAACATTTCCAGCACGTCAACAATCGGATTGTTAGGATTCGAGAATTTCGAGTATCAGAAACAACCCGATTTGTTACACTGGTGAATCTTAACTTTTTGAATAAAATCATAACAGTTTAAATGTTCATGTAACCTCCTGTATATGAATACACATTTTGGTTTACTCGAATTTTGTTATTTATTGTTGATTATTAATTACTCTTTTTCTATTTTATTCAGTAACGGAGAAACTTAGTACGATTCCTAAAGCGTTAAAATAAACTATCGCCTCGCTTCGCTCGGCTTTTAGTCCGTTTCTCAACACAATAATTAGATTTAAAATTGTGATCCACGTTCTTCTTAATTTTTTATTAGTCCTGTCAGCTATCGTATAGTTTTGGTTTCATGGCGGCTGCAATACCTAGTTAATTTATTAAAGTAAGCTATTTAGCTTTGTGTTTTTTCTCAACAGTGTTTTGAATTATTATTATTGTTATTGTATTTCCTTTAAGATTTTTTTTGTTCAAATTCTGTAAAAAATTAGTCGCCCCGCCTCTTTAAAAAAAAAATCGCCTGCGGCGCATTAGAGCTCGCTTCGCTCGGTGTCCTCTTTTAGAGATAAACAAATATGTCAGTATATACTGGGCTGCAATGAGAATGCGAATGAAACAGCTGTTATTTCATATACATTTTGTTTTGACGTAGTTATATGAAATAACAATCAGATGCACTCCTATTATATCTGTTGTACACCGACAATGTATAAAAGTTGACAAGAAAGTAAATTCATAAATGTAGTACCTAAATGATGGGAGCTGAGAAAGGGGCGGCTGGTACTACACGGCCTAGGGCGGCCAAGACTGCAAATCCGCCACTGCTGTCTGGTGTTGCCACACGAATCGGAAATAAGGTGTTATAATATTATAAAGTACGTTTGTGTATTTAGTATTGCTTGCGACCAGTGTATATTTCTTACAAAACACATAAGTAGTATTAGAAGGTATGTGTCGACTGTTAGTTTCGTCGGCGTGTCGACGCAGTGGAATATGCTCGGGCGAAGTGTAAGGCATTGACTTGGTTACGAGACCGAAAACGCCCGTTCCGTGTCCTTCAATAGGTCCCCGGACTCCCATCGGAAACTGCGGTCCACGACAGCGCTCCGCATAAAGCACGGGCACAGCCAGCTAGAAGCTACGGCAACGCCAACGGTTTATGTGTAGAGAGGAAGGAATGAGGTTAGAGAAGGTTTTCATTCTTAAAATCCTTTCATATTTTACACGGTGTTATAATGAAATATAGGCTGGTTTTGAAGTTAAAGTAGTTTTTCTTAAATCGCAAAATTAATATCCATGTTTCTCAGTCAAAATTTTTTCGTTGCCGCTGCCACTGGGTCGAGTTATTATTGTTTAATTAAAAACAAATATTAGATATTTATTTAAAATCGGATATTTTGAGTTAAACCGGTGAATTTTAAAAATGTAAAAAAATTATAAAAGGCGTAACAACGTCCAACAGTTGATCAAAACGTACCAAATTTGTTACAATTGTAACGGACTGGCAACACTGGCTAGAAGCTACGGCAACGCCAACGATTTATGTGAGGAGTGGAGGGAATGAGGTTAGAGAAGGTTTCCATTCTTAAAATCCTTTCATATTTTACACGGTGTTATAATGAAATATAGGCTGATTTTGAAGTTGAAGTAGTATGACTTGTGTAGATTACGAAACAGAAAGAATTTTTTTAAATCGCAAAATTAATTTCTTTGTTTCTCAGTCAAAAATTTTTCGTTGCTACTGCCACTGGGTCGAGTTATTATTGTTTCATTAAAAATAATTAAATTTTGTTTGTTATTTTACTAGTATTATGTAATTTAAGATGCTGATTACCTCCCACTTGACATTTCAATAATGAGAACATCCCGGCTTGTTACTTGCTATATTTGCCTATTAATATCCTAGCGATTGCTAATGTCCGCCCTCAGTAACATTATCTATGTAACATCAAAATGTTAGTAATTTAGTAATAATATCCCAATTATGCTTCCCATGTAATTCTCTGAGATGTTTGTATTGAGTATGTAATATTTGAACGTACTCAGGATGTGGCTAAGATAGACTTACGTAATATCACTAAAAGGACAAGAATAAGATATTTTTAAACATCCCATGGACGATTCTTGTCAAGTGACTTCTATTGTTTGTGTTTAATAAGAAAACGAATTCAGTGCAGTACTACAAAAAATGCTGCAGGTAAACTATCCTTAATTTTTCGAATTCTTTCTGTTTCGTAATTTACACATGTCATACTACTTACCCTTAAATTTATAACCACCCTTATAAGGGTTTCTAATAACACAATTAACCCATATCCGAGGAAGCTATTTTACTAACTCAGATATAATGAAGAGTTCGAGAGACTCATTATTTATTACCTATATTGTTTTATAGTATATTATTTAACGAGCAAATAATGTAGGCTATAATTCAAGAGGATGAAAGTTTATTCACGAGCCGAAGGCGAGTTAATAAATCATCCTAGTGAATTATAGCCATTATTTGCGAGTCAAATACGACGTTTTATCTACGACTTTTTAAATAAAGCAACATTTCTTATTTACAAATTTGTATTCATATTAACCTAACCTCAAAAAATTGACAATTCATCCAAATAATTTTGACAGTTCGGAAGAATAAAGTACTCATTATTTAACAGTGTGAAATAATGAATTCATTATTTCATAACGTGTCCTTATGGAGGGGTTAATTATACTACTTTCACGTATAATGAATACATTATTCTATTGTTGTAGATAAATGCAGTTATTTAACATTACATAACATAAAAATATGAGTCCGATTGACTCACTACTCCTACTGTGATACAAATTTTGAAATTGTTTATTAATACATAATGAACAAGAAATAAAAATATTTATTTATCATCAAATACAACATAACACATAAATAAGAGAATTCTAAAAGCGGCATCAAATATATATTACCGGAAATGAGTCCGTTGGACTCGCCTTGCCTGGATAAGGGTTAAATATTTAAAGGTCAAGGCGGGAGGTATTGTGCTGGCCACATCAGATTTTTTATCTGATCATTTACTCTCAGTTTTTAGATATTCTTATTGTTTTCCTACCTGATTTCTTTTTCTTAAATTGTACATAATATTTAAAAAATTTATTTTATTAATTCTGAATAATTTTTATTTTCGTAGAAAAAATAGTATGTAACACACTCGTATATGATAGGAGAACTCGCTGATGCTCGTACTAACTGTCATACTAGTTTTTCAATAAAGCTCTTTCACGCTTGTATTACAATATATATTATTTTCTTTCTAAAAACAAACTTAGTTTATACATTTCCAATGTTTCCGAAAATTTCAATTATTTCCGGAAATTTTACTACCTGCCATATTGCAATCAGGCTGCTATGGTTTCATACTGTCAACAAAATGTGAAATTAATAATATTACTGTGCAATGTCTTTTTCAGACCTCAATCATAAAAACAAATACTTAATTGTATACTTTACAGTACTTTTACTGATAATGATTTCATATCTATTAATTTTGAATTGAATTTTAAAATATAAAAGCTTTTTTCATATTCGTTTACTCGGAATAAGCAGACTGAAAACATTGATTTCACTTTTTATTGAAATATTTTCAAAGCAAAGATATAGTAAAGAAATAAGGAGTGTATTTTTTGTATATAAAGTTTTATGTCAGTAAGTTTTATTGACGGCATAAAGTTTTTGTTGCGTTAAAAGAAAAACAATTAAATTGATTTCATTGATACTGTTTTACTCTTTGCTTCTTAGAAACTTTTCAATCGAAATGAATTATTATAATTAGAAAATTGTGCAGAAGAAATGTAATTTTAATGAGGAGAAATCAGTTATAACTTTTCAATATTGCTTGTTTGCGTGTGGAAAATTTAAATGAAAAATTACTGTTCTAAAAATAGTTAATACTCCACAGAACTTACAAGATAATACTTACGTCGAACTAAAATAGAACGCCGACGTAATACCAATTTAAATTAAATAACAGTGTAGGTAGACGGTGAAAATTTATAATTCTTTTTGATTGACGGACATTACTGTTTGAAAACTTATTTCAAAACTTACCTATATTTAAATAGCTATCACGTTTTAAATGAAAATGTAACTTTAATAGGATTTTGTAACTTTTATTTATAACAAGAAGTAGTTCAAAACCATTTTTAAAGTGGTATTACAACATGTAGGTATATTAGTTTTGATTCTTTTACCAATTTAACTAATTGAAACTTTTTAACATGTTCGTACTGGTTAAAAGATAAAATAAACCATCCGTCCTTTGTGCCGGACCCTGTACAAATATATATTAATATATAGCAGATACTACTACTACCACTCACAAATATATTCATTTTATTTAAACTGCACAAGAAGATATTAACGATATTCTACTATTGTCACTGTCATGGCATAATCATTTAAATTTTACGAAGTACTTAACAAAAATGTTAGACGATCATGGACTACAAGATACCGAAATACTAAATTATAAGTATATAGGTACTTTAATAAATTATTCGTAAATGATACCAGATGCAGAAAAATTTATAAAATAAAAAAAAATTGTCTTAAATCAATTATTTATCAAAATATTTAAAAAAATACTATTTCCGGTTTGTAGATTGAAAACAAAATTATAATGAGGTTATTAAGATTCGCATGAAAACTTTAAGTAGATTATAAAATTTGGAATTTTAATGTTTAATATTTTTTTAGTTATCGCGTCCGAAAAAATTGTAACCCACGGCTTAACGAACGCGCGCACACACACAGACATCATCTCGAAAATGTTAAATTCTTACACTAGTGACCCTAAAACATCTTTATCACCCATAAACACACACTCAAAATTTTTGACTTATCACAATACCTTCCTTATAGAATATGAGGCGGGTGGTAAAAAAAAACATTATCACTGTTGGACTCTTAGGGTGTTTACACACTCCAATAATTAATAGTAATATTTCATTATAATGTAACAACGATTTTTTCAAGTTATCCACATATTAACTTAGATCCTGGTCGAAACGTCGCAACCCACTTGACATGAATCGTTCATGGGATGTTTAAAAATATCTTATTCTTGTACTTTAAGTGATGTTACGTAAGTCTATCCTAGCCAGATCCTGAGTACGATCAAAAATTACATACTCAATACAAACATCTCAGAGAATTACATGGGATGCATAATTGTGATATTATTACCAAATTACAACATTGGGATGTAACATAGATAATGTTACCAAGGGCGGACATTAGCAATCGCAAGGATATTATTAGGATGTTAATGGGCAAATATAGCAAGTAACAAGCCGGAATGTTCACATTCTTGAAATGTTCTGGGGATTTTATTTTGTCAAGTAAACCTTATAACTATGTTTTACAATAAAGCCAGTCATCCAAATAACTAGGATTTATTTATATGTCCAACCTCAGAATGTCAAAATTATAAGTGAACATCACAACTTGCCGATCGATAAACTTCGGATTCCCTAAAATTCAAACATTATGATCACAGTATTCTTTGAACATTTTTGTCTTCACCACGTATCCTCTCAAGAAAACATTGCATATGCCGAGGAGCAACTCTTGTGCATGTTTGGCGAGAACGAAGCCGTGAAGGATTATTAAATTCCCGGCGAATTCCTCTGCGGAAATAGCGAAGCCACCGCCAGAGAACGCGACGCGATATCGGCAACGGCGGCAACTGCAGCAGAGCTATGCCATGCAGAGCAACAGAACATGAGTAAATCAAATCAAATGCTATACGTCAGGAGGAAAGACAACGTGGTTTCACTTTTCAACGGTTTCGGATGATTTCTATTTGAGTATTTGAGAGATTGTTAGCGGTTATTGTGGAACGTACGGAATAAGGAGATTTATTTTTGTGATCAGGTATATTCGATTTTGTGGGAAGAAAGCAATAGAAATACATTTCAAAAGGATTTTATGGTATTTGGTTAGCTGAAGGATTGACTGTCCATCTAGCATACTAGTGGTCCTCAGTTCGATTTCAGCAACCGATAATAATACCACCGGGCCCGATGGTTGGTTTCCAAAGTAGTAACATCTACCATTCTGTAATACCTTGGCTTCGAAATCTCTCTTTAGCATTCGACATAATTTTTGGCCGAGGCTTAAAAATTCACGAGGACGCTAATCAATGTTTTTGTGCAACTGCACTGCATATAATTAAAAACACACATTTGATTTTTTGTAACAAAAATATCTGACTCAATAAATTTACTTCGAAGCCGTTACTAATAGTAACGCGGTCGCGAAATGTATCGTACACAAATGTTTTACTTCGTGGCTAGAATTGCAGACGTCAACAGTAAAAGTATTATTTTCGTCAAAAAGCCAGTTGAGTAATTTTTAAAATGTCACACAAACAAGTTATTGAAATTAATAATTATTGTACAACAAATAGTATCAATTTATAATTATTAATTTTAAATGTACGTGACACATGGGATTTTTCATATCCATGGTTACGACTTTGA
Source organism: Agonum fuliginosum (assembly GCA_947534325.1). Taxonomy (NCBI): domain Eukaryota; kingdom Metazoa; phylum Arthropoda; class Insecta; order Coleoptera; family Carabidae; genus Agonum; species Agonum fuliginosum. Next base: position 4,527,788 of record OX384029.1, read on the forward strand.
AAGCAATGTATTTAGAGCGTTCGAAACATAGGGATTCAATTTAACTGTATTATTCTTGAACAATATAAGATATTTAGGAAGCTGCAATAGGTCCAAGGGACGCTTTCAACAACTATTATTTTCATGAAGAGATTTTTTAGTTATAATAACCCGTCTTCAGTTTTGATGAGGTAGTCAGATACCGAATTCGTTTAACTTAAAATTTCCCTAAACAATATAAATTGAAATATAAATAAAATGGCTTTAGTTGTTTAGTGAAGAATTCAGCATATGTTAAGGGTTCATTTTTTTAAGTGTAAAGTATACGCGAAGGTATAAATTTGTATTCCTGTCATTAGCATTAACTACAATCTGATTTATTTAATGATTTTTTGTTGTTGCAGCTTATGGAAATTTGGGGACCATTTTGAGCAGCCAGGGACGAACCAACGAAGCCGAATGGGCCTACAGAAAAGCCTTGGAGTACCGTGGCAACATGGCCGACGTGCATTACAATCTGTAAGTAAATTTCACCTAGCATTTCTATCCTAGTACAAACTGCTACAATACTATAGGGTCTTTCATTAAGAGTGGTAGGATTTTAATTTTAAATAAAACGTCAACGGTTTGACATATCAATTTAGTTTTTACTATATTTGGAAGCTTAGACAATGCAGTTATGTTCGGAACAAGATATCGTTCAAATTTCCACCACGGCTTTGTTGACACTGATCACAAGATCCTTCAATTTGGCAGAATTTGGTTCATTTGCAACACTGACCGCTACAGCTGTGATTTTCTCCTCACTTCGAAAATTTCGTTGTCTTCCTGGTGGCTTATTGTCTTAGTAATGTTAACTCAAACTTTATCACAGTGCGTCTTATAGCCTGCGCAGAGTAACGGTGAGGGCGACCCAATTCTGGGGTGAATAAATGTTGAGCACCCACAACTGAGCACGAACTTTGGTAATATTTTTTTAATTATTTCCAACCGGTCTAGAGGCGTCAAACGCTGCATCATAAAACTGCACACTATACTAAATAATTTGACACCTAGAAGTAAATAAAATATATATCAGAAACCGATAAATCTTTATTGAAAAAACTATCACTCCTATTGAAAAACCCTATATAAGTAAATATTGAATTTCACTAATCGTGAATAGCTGAACTTTACATAAGGTTAGAATATCCGCGTGATAATAATATTGGAAGTCAGTTCGCAAACTGGGTACAGGTTATGTGGGCGTCAGATTTGCAGGTGGATGGCGGATGTTCCGGCCCATTAGCGGCGCATGTTCACCCTAACATTGCCGTCTCACCCTCCCACCACTGCTATCGCCCCAAACACCCCACCAATCGAGCCTGCTCGGTCGAGCTTGAGGTTAAAATTGAATTTGAGTGAATTTATTCGATCCGATCTGACAATCTGGAAATGGATTCGAGAATAAAACTGCTTTTCGGCTCGTGCTTCTCGCTTTGTAATCTAAGTTTTTTCTGTATTCTCCCGGAGAAGATGTGATTTATTCTTTTGTCAATAATCGCGACACGAGCAGGAACTATGATATTCAAGCGCGAGGGGGAAGGGTGGAAAGGGGGAAAATGCGTGCCACGATTTAAACGGCGCTTGATGGCCATTAACTGCTTAATGAGTAGATTTATTCAAAGGAAATTAAATCCTTTGGATGTTCAAAGCGGGAAAACGTTTGTGCTGTGCTTTCAATTAAAATATGGTCTTTTTCTTTTATAAATAACATTATTAATAACGGATTTTAATTATTTTGCTAATGAGACCGGAAAATTTGTATTTTATTTTACAATTAGCGGAAATATTGATGCAAATTTAATAAGTTATAATTAATTGCAAACAAATAACTACTAGTTCTTGATTTCTATGATTTTATTTTTCGTCTCGTACGCATTCGAACAATGTTTTAAATGTTCGTTTTTCGTTCTCATACACTGCGTTCTATAAAATTGATTAAGGTTGGTTTATAACGTATGTAACTGGTTACTTATTCTGTATTCTGTAAGTTGAACTACAGGCATTTCTATGTTACGGTTCATAATGACGCGGAACTGTAAACAGAAATGCTACAGAAATGCTACAGAAATGTTCAACTTAAGCACTAGGCAGTATACATAATAAATAACTTGTTGTACCTATACATTTACATTTTAAACCAGCCTTTAATTTTAATAAGTAAAATTTTGAAAAAATAGGTCTTTTGGTAGATATTAGCGAAAATTTTTAATTTTAAGGCGGTTGCATAGTTGAATTATGAGTTTCGGTAAACGGTCTATATTACTTTAATGAACAATGAATTAAATAATTATATATTTGAATAACTAATTTGCATTTTGTAACCCATAAAATTTAATTTAATATTGATCATTGACATTATCTACCAACTGCATTAACACAGATTTTAAAATATTGTTATTATCTTATACTTATTTCTAATTTGTTTATAGTATTTTATGATTTATTTTATTTAATTTGGCGTTTTGTCGGGTGGTATTGAACATTTTGTTTACATATATGTATAAAAAAAATTCTTGTCTCCGGGCCTCCGGGTCGTATTCCATGAAACACCCGGAATACCGGTAGTTACGCCACTGCTAAATTTAAATTTGGAAATCATTATCATTTACCTCTATATGAGTCGCACCATCGTAATTTTATTTTAATGGTAACCAATGGGGTAGGTACTTGCACGACTTTTTAGGAGGCCCTGAGCATTAGTTTCTATAAGTATAGTCTTCACATGGTTCGCCTTTGGTTCTGCCCTTTTTCAGTAAAATGCCCTTAGCATTAAAAACTGTCAGATACGAATAAAATAGACGCTACATGATGGATCCACAGTTGGATCCAGTCCTGGATCCAACGTTTGTTTCGAAATCGGCATGCGAACAGTTGACAAATGATTCTGCGAACATTGGATCCAATACATGAAAAATATACTATGTTGCATCCAACATTCGTAGACTGCTGGCGATTGCCACACTAGAAAGAAAATTTAAGATATGACGGCTGGAATTGTAGCTAGTGTGATCGTAGTATTTTGTGCAAAATTAATATTGAATCAAGAAAGACAGAATAAACAAAATATCCTACCAACTCTTGTAGCCGTGTATCGAATTAAAACAAACGTTGACGCTCGAAGGTCTTGGAAAGTTGTCGTTTGAAAAACAGCTTTACGTTGCTACGAACCAGCGAACGTTCGCCGTTGGAAGGTGTTCGTAACATCGTGTAGCGCCGGCTTAATCACAGTAGCATTTAATTGCAAACAAATAACAACTTTTCTTTTAATCCATGGCGCTGCCAGTGATTAAAGTTGCACGTTTAAACAAGAAGAATGTCCGCACTTCAAAGCGATAGCAGATAACCGTGTTATTCGTTTCGTACTTGCCATTGTTTATCAACAGCATACAAAGCATTCCTCGCAATGCCCCTCCCGTAATGTTTGTTTTCGCTGCTGTTCTGTTTTCCAATGCCGGCCACGATCTCTGGATGTTATAGCTCTTTTAAATGTTTTCCCAGAGCACCCTAAACTTTGTTTTCATGACATCTTCATCAAATTCACAAACAGTAACCGTTCAGTTTACGTGCGCAAGTTTCTCAACTGACCCAAATTGATAATGCTGTTTCGATGGCGGGATGGCGGCGAATGGCGTATTGTGTCTGGATGTTGTTGTCTCGGTCTTTCGCTGGAAGTCCTGTATGCTGTGTCCTGATGATAAGGCAGCAAAGTGTTCTTTCGTCGAGAGATGTTTTGTCCACAGGCTATAAAAAGATAAATATTTGTTCACTGCAAAAGGCTTAGACTCGAGACTAACCCCTCAAAGAGTATGGATTTGTTAGATTTTATAGAATAATTTTTTTTTAAATGCTACTCGTTTCATGGAATATCGGATTTTTGCCATTTCTTTTTGTACAGATACAAAATAATATACGATTGAATGCTTCTGAAATACAATACAGTTTGTTAACATAAACGTAGAGTAAATTTTGTGTTTGTTTATTTATTTCCATTACGGATTAAGGTGATCCTTTTGGTTCCATAAATCTATTTACAACAATTTTTCATGATACTTAAATATGCTATGTACATATTTATCATATTATACCTTTTACCTAATTCATAACTAAACTGAAATGTATTATATTATGGTGTTGCTGACTGAATTCTGGATTCGAACCGAAGTTAGTACTTAGTGCATTCAAATAGCCATCCCATTATTATGTATTTTCTCTTGAACGTCAGACAAAAATGTCAAAGGTTTCAGTTTGTATTTTTTAGATCATTGTAACATCATTTAACGAACTTGTTTCCATGTTTGTAAATAACATTTTGAACACACCTCTAAAAGCCGTGGCTTTCCCCGTTTTTAGTCACGGGCTGAACATAGCAACTGATATATTAAGCACGGGGTGAAGTTGGCTCCTATATTTCACATTTAATTTTTGTGAAAAACTGAGTGAAATTATTGATTTCTTTTAATAATTGACAAATTTTAACCATATAACAGTGAAATACACTTGCCTAAGTAAAATTTTGTAGCTATGTTTAAACTAAAAATATGAAATGAAATATTACATTTATGCTGTGTAATTTGTGGTCGTAGAAAAAGTATAGTATGTGATTCGTTTATAAACTCTCTCTAGATACTCGTTTTTTATACACTCGCTGCGCTCGTTTCTAAAAAATTCGTGGCTAAAATAATGTTTATAAAACTTGATACATAATATATTATTATATAATAATTGCTTGTTTTTTTGTAACTTAATTTAATTGTTGTATGGATGCACTGGTTCTGTTATGAATAAACTGACACAAATTCTAAGTGGACTGTATTTAATGAATGAAAAATAAATGCACATGGTATGACTTTATCTAATACACTTATACCAACTGTATCAAAAATAAATTACATATCAAATATAACTTCACAACAATACAAACTTTATAACAAGAAATAATCTATACAATCCTGCACAATTGTTTAAATAAATGCCTACTGATCTCAAATAAATTATTTGATTACAATGATTTCTTAAAATTTCTTTCAATTTATAAAATAATCATGTTCTGTCAGCAGATAGGCAGACAGGAGAAATGTCGTTTTTGCGTGATGTTTGTAAAACGAACAATACTTATTTTTTGTCCAACCCGAGCCCGAAGTTTGTGTTACGAGCGAAGCGAGTGAGGCAATCGAGCGATAGTGGAAAAAGAGCTTTCTTCTCGTATTATTTTTTTACGACATATTTAAAAACATTATAAATAATAGAAAAAATACATAACTAGAAGTTGGGCCATCTGTCAAAATGTTGTTTAAAAACAATGAAATGTTTCACTGCAGCCAATATGCCAAATTAAATTTAAGTTAATTGTAGATAACGAAAGTATAAAACATACTTACTTACTTACTTACTTAATCCTGAAGCCTATCTACCTTTTCAGGTGTTAGGCTGGGTGTTAGGTGCTTTCCTTGTTCATTCTGCTACTTCAACAGGTATCTGTTTCCATACCTCTCTCCACTTTTCTCTTACTTTGCTTAGTTGACCTGCTTCCTCCCATTTAACTCCTCTCTTGTCTAGTGATTTCTTTATTTCTTCTGTCCATGTTTTTCTTGGTCTTCCTCTTTGTTTTGTTTTCGTTGTCCTTGCTTCATAAACTTTTCTCGTTGTCCTTTCTTCTCCCATTCTTTGAATATGTCCCCACCATCTTAATTGTCCCTCTTCTATTGCGTTTTCTATGGGTTTTATGTTCAATGTCCTTCTAATGTCTTTGTTTCTTACTTTGTCCATTATTGTTTTTCGTTCTATTTTCCTGAGAAATCTCATTTCTGTGCTGTTGATTCTGCTGCGTTGCCTTTCTGTTGTTGTCCAAGTCTCTGAGCCGTAAGTTAGGATGGGAACAGCTATTTTTTTGTATATTTGTGTCTTAGTGTCCTTCGGTATTTCTTTGCTTGTTAGAATACTGTTCTTCAAAGAGTTGAAAAGTCTACCTGTTGCTCCTGTCCTTTCGTTTATTTCTTCATCTAGTTTCCCGTTATATGTCAGTACTGTACCTAGGTATTTAAATTTTTTCACTTGTTCCAGTGATTCTCCTTCTATTTTGATTGTGTGTATTTCTTCGTTTCTACTGATGATCATTGACTTAGTTTTGTTGTGGTTTATCTTCATGTTTATTGTTTCAAGATGTCTGTTGAATATTTCCAGGTTCTTGTTTAGTGAGCTTTCGTCCTTTCCTACTATAACTATGTCGTCTGCATAGCATATCTCTAGTACTTGTACGTTTTTCATTTTCCATTTTCCTATTATGTGTTGTTTCGCTTCCATTTTAGCTTCTTTTATTGCTTCGTCTAGGACTAGAGTGAAGAGTAACGGGCTTAGTATGCAGCCTTGTCTTACGCCTTTTGTGGTTTCGAACATATCTGATTTTTCGTTCTTCGTTCTTATATAGTTTCTTGTTTCTTTGTATAGACTTTGTATACCTATTATTATTTTATTATTTACATTTCGTTTCCTTAGTATGTTCCATATATCTTCTCTATTTACTCTGTCGAATGCCTTTTCTAGGTCTATGAAGCATAAGTGTGCATTGTGCCCTTGTTTTATTGTCTTCTCCGTAACTTGTCTCAGTATGCTTATAGCATCATTCACTCCTCTGTTCGGTCTAAAACCGTATTGGTTGTCCTCTAGTGTATTTTCAATTTGCGCCCTTAGTCTCTTTTCTAATATCCTTGCAAACAATTTTGCCACTGTACTTAAGAGTGTTATTCCTCTGTAATTTTGGCATTCTTTTATATCGCCTTTTTTATATATGGGACATATTATGCCGATTTGCCAGTCGTCAGGTGCGTTTCCATTACTTAGTACTGTATTGTATATATCTTTCAGTATCTCTAGTGCTTGGTCCGGTGCCGCTCTAAGCATTTCTGTCGTTATTTTATCGTGTCCGGGAGCTTTGCCTACTTTGGCTTTCTTGAGTGCTTCTTTTACTTCCTCTACTGTTATTTCCTCTTCTTGATTATGACATTTTTCCTGTTGTGTAAGATTTCTAGCCTTCTTTTTTCTTATATCTTCTCCTTCCAGTAGTTCTTTGAAGTATTGTCTCCACGTTTCCATTATCTCCTCTTCTTTTGTGATCAGTTCTCCTTCCTTGTTTTTAATATTATGTAACATTTGCGGCTTTTTCTTTCTTGAGTTTCTTATTACCCCGAAGAACAATTTTTGGTTATCCTTGTATGCTTTCTTCATTAGTTCTCCAAATTCTGTCCATGAACTCTTTTTTGCTTCCTTAACTATGTTCTTTACTTTTCTTCTTTCTAATTTGTAGTTTTCATAGTCCTTTTCATTTCTTGTGTTTATATATCTCTTCCATTTATCTTTTTTCTTCTTAATTGCTTCTTTAACTATTTCGTTCCACCAGCGGGTTTGTTTTATCTCTTTATTAGTGATTTTAGATGTTCCACAACATTCTTCTGCTGCTATTAGTATAGCATGTTTAAACTTTTTCCATGTTTCTCCTATCTCTTCTCCTTTGTGTATTCTTTTCATATAAAAGTTTAGCTTTTCTTGGAATTGTGTCTTTATGTTTGTGTCTCTTAATTTATAACATCTTATTTTATTGTTTGTTGCCTTTCTTTTCTTCTCCGGTTCTTTTTCTTTTTTGTCTTTGAATGTCAATGTAACTAGGAAATGGTCGCTTCCTATCTCTGCTCCTCTTTTTGCTCTAATATCTCTTACTTTTGTCCAACTTTCTTTGCTAACTAGGAAGTAGTCAATTAGTGATCTCTCTTTTCTGCTCGGCATTTCTCTCGTTATTTTATGTATGTCCTTGTGTTCAAAGTGTGTATTTCCTATTACTAGTTCATTTTCTAGACAGAACTCGATTATTCTTTCCCCGTTTGAATTTCTTTTGTCTTCTCCGTATTTTCCTAAACACCATTCTATTCCGTTGTTTTTGTTTTAAAACATAATAATTGTAAAATAATAGTTTACAGTAAGTACCTACCTACCTATATCACAATTAAATCAGATTTTTTAATAAAATAATAAATTTACTTACAATTTTTAAAATATTTCATCGTAAAAAATAACACTGGTGATAACACTGCTTACTTTCCTCTCTAGAGAGGGAAAACTTACTGTCCTCACTATTTCGCGAGAGGAAAATTGTAATTGTAAAAAAAAAATTTCTACCAGCAATTTATTGATGAAGCAATTGAAGGTCAACTTGGTCAATTTATTGATGAATAAATTGAGCCGTGTATAATCGGCTCTACAAATCAACTCTGGACGAAACATCTTCTCCCTTTGTGGATGTGAGGTCCATATCCGACACCACCGGCTGAAAGTCGATACTTCCCGCATCCTAGCAGGCTATGAGCTCGGTCCGTAGTTGCGTTGTGCGCTGTGTGAGAATTCCGTGTTCTGGTTAATTGGACACGTTTTGTAGCAATGTACAGAATATTCATTCAAATTTCCACCGACCACAATACTCGCAGATTCATTTTACATCCTTTACAATTTATTTTAATGACGAAATTCATATTGAAATGAGGATATTAGGAATAACTCGCTTGGCAGAATCAAGGCAAATACTAGGAGATTACTTCAATAAATTAATAATATCAGATGATTAAGGCTTGATGCATAATGTTACTTCTTCTGCTGTAAAGTTCAACTATAGGCGTTAGGCGTTTCTATGTTACGGTTTATAATAACCTTATGCTCTGTTCACACGAGGAAAGTTTTCACTAAAAAGTTTCTTGAAACTAGAACAAGTGCTAGGAACTGCCATAAAATAAAACTGTCAACACCGTTCGTACGGAGAATATAATTATTTTTATTAAATATATTTAAGAACACTAGTTTTTATATGTTTTAAAGAAATAATTAGTTTCCCTCACGGAATCTCCGTATGATCGGTATTGGTAGTTTCTTTTATGACAGCTCTTAGCACTTGTTTTAGTTTAAAGAAACTTTTTAGTAAAAATTTTCCTCGTGTGAACAGGACATAAAAAACCTTTTTCTACGATCTGTATTAAGGGTATCGACTCCACGTAGCTCAACACCGCGTTTGTCCTATGGTTACGCATGGAAATATTCGCTTAAAATACGTTAAAATGCTCACGAAGTTTTACAGATAAAGCCGAGTTACATTTTCTAATAAATTTGTTAAGTATAGGATAAAGTATGTAAAAAATTATCTAAAACACACTTTTTCATTAATTGTTATATGGATTCCGAAGATTTTTTCAAAATTCTAACGACATAAACCTAGATGAATTCTTCCACAAAATCTTCAAGTTTTTAATATGCAATGACTAAAGCAGAAACTGCTACACCTCTAAACACGCAGACCAATGCTTCTTTGTAAACCGTTGCTATGAGTGACGGTCTGAAAATAATTATCAGTCCGCTCCTTATAAAAATCTGTTGCAGTAATCATAAATAATTTACTAAAGTTTGGTTAAAAATTTATGCTAATATTACAATTTCCATTCAAAATTCTTTCTAAATGTCAATATTGTTTACATTTATGCTTGTTGTATTGTTTTTATCTTAGCTTTTGAAGATATCCTGATATAGATAAAATTTTACAAAATTCCTGTTGATTGTTTATAAAAATTAATTAATCATAGAAAAATACTGTGTGTACTTCTAGCTGAAAATATTTTTGCAGACTTCGTCTAGTTGAAGGCCTCGCTGCGCTCGTGCTACAATTTCTAGCCTCAATCTGCAAAAGGCTACTTTCAGCCCTTGGCATATAAATAACTATTGTTCAACTTTGCAAAATATACAGACTAAATCTGAGTTGCCAGAACCATAACGTACTCATAAATATTTAATTAAGCAATTTGTTCAAATAATCACTGCCCTATATAATTTTACTGAACAAGCGTCATTTTTAAAAAAATTCGAAGATTGTGATAAAAATTTAATAAATTCCATTGTCAAAATTTAATATTAAAAAAATTCGCGAGTATTATTGATATAAAATAAAATGTTTGGAACGCAAATTTTCTCATTACAAAGTTCAAACTTCAATCTTGATAATTAAAAAGACATTCCAAAAATTTTAATATCAAAGTTTTGGCATGAAAATAATCACAATTTTTGGAGCATTTCTGGTGGAAATATCGCGAGCATTCTTCGCTGGGAAATGGGGACGGTTCGTATGATAACAATCTGCCAGCGAGGACTTCAGGACTTGACGGCGATTTAAGTCAACCCTCCAATTTTCTTTAAAATCCTTGGTAATTACGTGGGCAGCGACGTTCACTTACATTGACTTTCCCTGTCGATCATTTGTGCGACCGGGGTTTAAATGTCTTCTTTACTAATGCTAACTTGCAATTCTTTCATTTCCTCCCAAATGTTAAGGCGGCGTTGGAGGTTGTGACCATAATCAAAATGATAATGAGAGGCTGAAATTTATACAGCCTTTACTACACTATTGAGATTCTAAAAAAATAAATTTAGTTTTCGTCTATCCGGTTTTGAAGTAATTGTATGTTGATATTACGCTCGTTTTACATGGACTCTTATGACAATTCACTAAATCTTTGTTTTGCTTGCTTCAAACTATATGACAAAATGATGAAAAATTCATAAAATTTGTATGTAATGGAATACCGGCGGTACAATTTTTATGTCATAAAGCGTTATTCATTTATTCCATCGAGCACCGTGCTCATGCCATGCCTTTGTGACATAGGCATTACAGTACGAACCGTGAAGACCATAGAGTAACTAAACTTACAAAGGGCATGTGTCAAATCGGCGTGTAGTCACTTTAGTTTAGCAGTCGCCATCTTGGTTCGCCCCGTTTATGATTTGACATTTGAGTATTAAGTTTTATTAAATTCTTAAGTATTAATTTTGATTAATATTTTAAACAATGGTAACGTGTACGGCGTTTGGTGTACCAATAGGACAGCAAGTAATGATGAAAAATTCATAAAATTTGTATAAATATTTTCTACAAACCTTTACAAATAAGTTCGTGAACATTTTGTGTACTTTTTTTAAACCATTTGCAAAAAAAAGTTAAACAAATTATCATTACCGCACCACAGAGGCACATATTACAGTATTAGTGAGGAAATAAGTTTTACGTTTGAAATGTGTGGTCAATTGAAATATCGTTGCCTTTTTGATACTACTTCATAATCTCAATTCTTCGATTAATTGACTAAACTTAAATATCATTTTAAAACTGACGATTCCCTTGAAAATCGCATGACACAAATAACAGCCATTGTAAGAATTAATTACAATAATAGTAACCATGGTTATATAAAAATTTGGCGTAAACTGTTTACTAGTAGTTTGAGGAACTTAACTGAAATTAATAAGCGGAAACTTTACTGTCATATATCAGATTGAAATTAAATTTAAAATTGGTTAAATTGTCATTTTGAGTGTAAATAAGCAATTAATAAGGTAAATAATACATATTTATTTTAAATGCAAATTTAGTAAATATTTTAAGTTTCTATTGTAAAACGAATTCAAAAATAGAGCGGCGGTGTCATTGCGATTTTCTTACCGAATATGCACTCGTGCATATTCATGTCCAGGAATTTTATTATCGTGAATTCCAACAACGTAATTAGCTCTCGTGTACCATTTGAGCTAATTAAGACGTTTTTGGAAAGAACTCAACAAAATTTCCGGAAATAATTAATATTATAAGTGAGAATTTAATACAATTTTCTTCTATATTCAATTAATATTGTGTTAGTTTCTCGTTAAAATCTGTCGTTTGGTTTTGTTATATCTTGTTGGTTTTTATGGTAGCATACATTTATGTTATGGTCATCAACTACAAAATATGTATTTAAATGCATGTACATACTTCGTGATATGTGCAAACAAATATGTTTCAAAAGAACCTAGTTTGAGTTTAATAAAAATAAACAGGAACCATAAAGAAAAATGAAAACTGCGGTTATGAATTTATAACAAACCCGGTACAAACAAACTGTGCATGCACATGTTGAACATAAAACTGAAAGAAATATAAAAATACATTTTAACTTAATAAAATAAATACATGCGCCCGTATGTTCGTGACAGCAGCATAAAGACTGAGTAGCTAAGTCAGAGTGAAATTTTAAAGCAATTAAGCAAAAAAGCGTCAAAGAGTGCTGGACAGAAACGACAGCGCAGTAATTAAACAAAATAGCGCAGGTAACAAGTAAAACAAATACGAAGTTCGTTTTTCTTTGCTGGCGTCCTCGAATAAATCCTCGAATTTTTAACGCTCATTTCGGGTCTCACATAATGATTTAATTAAAAAATTAAACTCGGCGGTGGGTGCGTGATGTGCAGCCCGAAATACAGACGAATAATAAATTTAAATTTACTTAATCCGATTACTTTACTTGGCGAGGTTTTTCTGCACCCTCATAATTCATAATTTTCTCGTCTAGAATCATGTTCCTCGTAATGTAGTTAATTAAATTAGACTAATGTGTTTTTTATTTGAAATGTATTTGAACCGAATACTGGATTATAAATACATTTCCGTTTTAATATCTATGGTTTAACAGATTACATATTTCCTCAGTTTGAGATATTTTGAATTAATTACAATTTTATCTTTGCACAAGTATACAGAGATTCTGTTTGAAATTTTTACGGAAAGAAATTTGAAATAAATATTTTATTAATTCAGAAAGCATTTTTAAGAGATCAGAGAAATCCGGGGGATATCTTTCTTTCTTTAAGCAGTATTTTCTAAATTCGTATACATAAATAATACCTACTTATCCATTATAATATCAGAGAAACATTTTCTTTTCCGGCTACGAACTTTTAGCATTGATTTAGAAATGGTATTTTAGCGTCATCTTTTATTAAAATATTGTAATTAATATCCTGATATGTAAAAATTTTAAATATTTCAAAATTCCGAGTTATCAAAATTCTAGTTTTTAAGGAGTCATTTAATTGTTATCGTATTCATTTCATTTATCATCGTCAAATGTATAGACGAATAAAAATGTAGGATTCTTAATTACGTAACAATTAAAAAATAAATCGCTGTGCATGTTTGCACGAGTAGTGAATTGAATCGGATATTGCCCTCGTGCTTCTAGTTGATATTTTCAACAAATGAAAATTCTTATTATAGAGATTATAAGCTAATTATTACCAACAATTAATGCATAATTTCTGTCTTTGATTTTTTCATACATTGGAAGCATGTTTTCCACTTTAAATTTTATATAATTTACCAATAAAACTCATAAAACACTTAAACATTGACATTTAAAATTCAACCAAATTTTGTAAGTATTTGTTTTTTGAAATCATGAATACCTTAATTTAATTCATTTTAATTTAAAAACTCAATCTGATTCAATAATTGATTTATATAATTTAAAAAACTAAAATTTTATATTTTTATTATCTAATTACTTACTGGCTACGATTTTCATTGACAACCCCGGTCAGAAGTTGTAATTAGTTCATAGGTGTTTCTAGGATTTCTAGGTGTCTCTGCTGGTCACTAGTTGCTTGACTAGTTGTACAAATTCATTCTGTCACTTGCTGTCACTGAATAGTATTTTAGAAATGTAATAATTTGTGCGTTATATACTGATATAAAAATATATGTAAAATATAAAGAACACGTAAATTTATTATTACATTATAACGTAACAGGTAAATATTGTTGTGAAAAATGGAAAGTGTTTCAGAAAAACTGTCAATGTTTATATAGGATATTTTAGTTTTAGGATAACTGAGTAAAAATCGACATGTTTTATAAACTACATAATGAAGATGAATAGATGCACTACGAACTACGAGACTGTGTTCATATATTGTGCAATTATTTATTTATAACGACGATGTCCCTCGTAGAAAATGGAGGATTTTCAAACACGTTTTGTCATATTTAAAAGGTAAATTATGGAACATAGCCGCTTAGATATATCGAAATTACAATGTTAGATACTATTTATAGTATTACAGTGAATCTTTTACAATTAAATCAGTGTCTATATAGTATGACCTGATACAGCCAGAGACACCTAGATCTATTACACATTCTGACCCCTACAAAAGATCATGTTGACAAACCTAATTATTCTTTAACCGTGTCATTTATTCACAAAATGTTAAAATTTATATTGAAATGCTTGATGGAATAGCGGCGGTACAATTTTTATATTATAAAACGTTATTCATTTATTCCATTGAGCACCGTGCTCATGTCATGCCGGTGTGACATAAGCGTTACAGTACGAACCGTGAAGAACACAGAGTAACTAAACTTACAGAGGGCATGTGTCAAATCGGCGTGTAGCCATCTTGGTTCGCCCCGTTTATGATTTGACATTTGAGTACCTATTAAATTTTATTAAATTCTTAAGTATTAACTTTGATTAATATTTTAAACAATGGTAACGTGTGCAGCGTTTGGTTTGTCAATATGACAGCAAGTAACGTATTTGTATGCATTCAAATTTTAAATGTGGGGCGAACCAAGATGGCGCTCGCGCGTTTTTTTCATTTATACCCCTTCCGTCTCATAGCGCAACCTTCCTTGCCGATCAAACTAGTTTACATTCCCTCTGTATCATATATTATATTTATTTACTCTGTGGTGAAGACAGATGATGAAACAGACGAATAATTTAAATTTACGTACATTGTTCTCAATATCTCAATGCATAATAATATGAAATTGGAATAGAGAGAAATAAATACTTGATGTACGTATAGGAGCATACTCATTGTAGAACACACTGGGAATTTCGTAGTAGCAAAGGGCTAAGAGCTAAGACTCCTCGAGTACGTTGCCGACTCGAACTAATTTGTAGAGAAACTCTCTCGTCTACAAGTCGATCGTACAGAGGGCGCAGATTATTAAACTTGCCGTGTGTATTTTGTGAGCCAGTAAATTACGTGCATTCGAGTTTGCCAAGTTATTAATACTTCCTTCCATTATTAGGGAATTGTTCGAGACATGTGAATATCTTTCTTCATTTAGATCTATTGAGGGTGATGATTGATGAATCCGCCGTCGTACAGCGCTGTCGAAATTCCGAATTGTTAACATGAATTATTAATTGTAATTAATAATTACATAACATTAGCAGCAGGGTATGTACGGGTGAATGCTCGATAATTATAATGGGGAATGTATGGTGTTATTGTAGGTGGATCATGTTTCATATGGTTTTGTTCGAACATAATACAATAGTTTGTTTCATAGAAGTTGTTGAAAACACTTTTAGAACTGATAATAATTAATAATATAAAAAGTTTTCGTTTTAAGTTCTATTTATTTAGTCACAGTAAATTATGATTTGTTTTCACAATTCACAATATATACCTAGGTACATAATTTTTACAATAAATTATGACTGAAAATCGCATAACACAAATAACTGCCAATTATTGAAGAACTGATTACAATAATAGTAACCATATACAAATTTAGCGGAATTTTTTATGCTAGTAGCTTGAGGAACTTCAGAAGCGGAAACTTTAATGTTAGGTATATGTCAGTTTGACATGAAATTAAAAATTGGTTAAATTGTCATATTGAGTGTAAATAAGCAATTAATAAGGTAAATAATACATATATTTGCTGTTAAAGACAAAAGTAAATATTGCAAGTTTTTATTTTAAAAAGAATTAAAATATAGATCGGCGGTGTCATTGCGATTTTCTTACTGAATATGCACTCGTGCATTAATTCATATCCAGGAAAATTTTTATTGTGAATTCCAACGTCGTGATTAACTCGGGTGGAGACGTTGTTGGATAGCACTAAAAAAACATTCCGGCAAGAATTAATGCACATGTGATATTAGAAGTAAAAAATTTCTTCGGTTCAAAAATTTCTTTCTAAAAATTATAGGCTTACTATAATATTTACTGGTGTCTTATTTTACGGTAAATTATATTGATTATCATGAAATGCTCTTTACGCTCAAGTTAAACAAGTTAAATTTAATTTTAGTTACTGTACTATTTATTTTTTTTTGTGAAAGAAAAAACACGTAATTTAATCCAGTGTAGTATTTAAACGGTAGTTTCAGTGTAAAATATTTTCAAGTAGTAAAACATAATAATGAAATACGGTTTTCTATAATTACATAATGGAATGGAATGCACTCTATTCCATTTCAAACGATTTAATGTTAACAGCAAAGTTATGCTACTTGAAATTAAATATATATTCCTCCTTTTGAAATGCCAAATAGACCATAATAAATAACTTTTAAGAAAATTATGCCAGAAGGAGTCACTACAGGCGTTAAAATAGTAAAAACTTTGTTTTGCTGTTCCCTTAAAATTGAAGTAAAAGATTCACATTTTCAGATAATATTCATACTTACACATTTATTAATAGATAAAAGTTGTCTCCTAATGCATTTAATGATTTAATGTCACTTTTTTCGATTTTGTTTTCAATTTTTTATACATTGCCTATTTTAGCTATTTAATTTTTTATAGTACGTATTTTTTCTCATATTTAAAACAAAATTATTAAAAGTGGTATTAGACGCATTAGGAAACAACATCTAGCTATTTAAAAATATTTTAATATTAAAACCAGTTTTAATGTAATAACTGAATATCGTTTTTCGTATTTGTGACGACTTCTTGCATTGAACCATTTATAATTTTGTGTTCTGAGTTACAAAGTACATGCAGAGTTTATTTATTTATCCAAAACCTCTTAATAAAATCATCTTTACTATAATATGTTGATTTGTTTTGAAACAAGCAAAGTAAACTACTAGTAAATTGTTACTTTTCTTGTTGGAAGTCATCATAGTAATGTTTTAGGTTGGATCAAAATATTTTAAAAAATATTTAAGCAGTTATTAAGAGCTGTTGGATAAATCGTTATACTTCACACGTGGGCAAAACGGAATCACCCACTCGAGAAAACTATCTCACTCAGCTTTCGGCGTCGTAAGTTAAAGATTTCTCTCGAGACAATTCCTTACTTTTCCCACTAGTACAGTTAATAACTATCATTTAAATAAACAGTTTTATCCTTTGTTTATTTATGTGTAACAAGCTGCACACCGAAATCAATAATTTAGGTAGAAAATTTGAAGCATCAACCATTCACAGAACGTTAAATACCGCTAAATTCAAAATGTTTATTGGCCCACATCTTTAGTTATAATTCAAAATAAATGATATTGAAATCGTCTTCGTCTGCTAGTGATAAGTCGGGCATAAAATCGGTAAACAGAGGCTTAAGTTGTGCGTCTGGGCTATTATAATAAAGTGAAGTTAATTCATTTCGGTCATAAACGTCAGGCGCAGCTCCAGGGAAGATTCAATGATGATTTAATCTTTCTGGGGCCGGAGACGCTGCCACTATTTCAGTATTTCATCGATTATATCGGAAAAGTGCGCACGAAGCCGCCGCCGCTGTTATTTATCTTTATATCTCGCGGATGTGTCGACACTAAAACTCTCTAATTTACAACCTTTGTCTTCGGGAACGATGGAGAAAGGAGAATAGGACGTGTATCTTCCTTTTATATTCTCATATTGTCTTTGTTTTATATTGAGAATGATGCATACATATTAAAACGCATCTATTGCTAGAAAATTCAAACATTGTTAATTTGATAATAATTTATATTATAAATTCAATATATCAGTACAGAATAAATAGAATTGTGTCCCTTGTTATTTGTTGATCCAAATATAAAAATAGTTATAATTCAAATAGTTGGTAATTGTTAAAATTACATGAAAAATTAAACAGTAATACCTACTCGAATTAGGTACGTATATAATTTTTTTTAATTCATAAAATTTAAATGTACCTATTTGTATAATGTATTTGTTTTAACATTAATATGTACTTAAGTACATACGTATTTTACAATGAAATATTGATTTTCTGTTCAAAAAGGTATGATAATATCATTTAAAGGCAAATTTCTATTGCGAATGAATATATAATCCGCATAAATATTTATCTTTCGAATTTATGAAATAGGTCATAGCAAAAAGTAAAAAACTATCTCCATTTACTGGCATGTATGATTTGGCACATCAATAAATAAGTCTAACGTTGAAAAAATTACCGTTCTTCACAAGCCTTAAAACCTCATTCCCATAGGAAATTAGTAGTTACTGTCAGTAGGTATTGTTAGTAGTTATAGTTAATCATTTAGTTTTGACTACTGTCGTTCACAATTACAAATTTAATGTTGTAGTTAGCCTAGTAAAACAAGCTAGTTTTGAAATTCGCGTCAGAAGTCAGAAGTGTCAGTTTGTTCGCTTATAGATATACAGGGTGTCTCTGTACTTCGGGAAAAAATTAAAGGGTATATACTGTAAGACGTACTGATCATGGAACAAAAAGAATTTTTTTTAAATTCGCAAAATTAAGGGTGCTTTACATGAAATGAACATTTTTAGAACCACTGATACAGCGTACTTTATTAAAAGAAACATAATTTTTAATTACACAACATCAGACATTTATTTGGCGTTGTGTAAACAATTACTACTTGTATTATTAGTAGATTAGTAGATAACAAAATGTTTCCTTTAAATACCATGCAAATTATTTTGCGAATTTAAAAAAAAAATTTGTTCTATGATCAGTACGTCTTATAGTATATACGCTTTAATTTTTTTCCCGAAGTACAGAGACATCCTGTATTTATGTTTGAGTTGCTTTTCATAATAATCCTTTTATAAATAGTTTGACTAAATAAATAAATAATAATTGACTGCAATCCAACTGTTATTTTTTCGTAAAGTGGAATTTTGTTTATATTTCCTAACGTGGTTTTCCTTCGAGTATCTTCCTGGATCAGAGACGTAACTAAGGATGGTCAAAGTTTTGGCCCACCCAGTGGCCCACCCAAAAATTTTACAACATTTTTACATTAGCTTACGGGAGAGATACCTATATTTAAAACATTGAATAATACCTTACATAATTAGATAAGAGATATATACTTAATTGAGGCAAAAAAATGTTTATAAATATGAATAGCGGATAGATACAGATTTAATGCTGGTAAATGTTGTATTTTTGAATATAATGTATAACCCTGTCAGTCTGAGTGCTCGTGCAATCTTTATCGAAGCATACATTATTTGATAATCATATTCTTAACTGGGTAGGTACTGTTTTTCTACGAAATTAATTTCAGGAGGAACTAAGTCAAATTCCTTCAGCAATGATAACATTTTTCGCCTCGCTAAACAAAAATTTTACTATAAAAAGTGTGGCCCACTTTAATTTTTTACTAGCCCACCCTTGGCCCACCTAAAAAAATCCTAGTTACGTTCCTATCCTGCATCTTCGTTCCAACTCGCCCGGAATTCAGGCAAGGAAACGTTAACGAACATTTAAATGCGCCGAATATAAATTGTATATTTTATTGGCATCATCATTCAAGAGGAGGAAATCGAATTTTATTACGCAACATCAAACTGTTTTTAAGGCATTTTTATGCGAGGGTTCGTACAGCGACTTGTCAACACTGCGGCCATTAACTGCCTTGGCTCGCGTAGAGCTTATCTGCTGCTGCCTTCGTTACGGACCAATTTCGATTCGACTTGAATTAACAACCGACGTTTCCTCGTTAAAAATGGAGGAATTCGCTGAAAAATTGCCCCTAACTTATTTCATTATTTGGTCGAAATGAACGCGGATATTTTATGCCCATTACCAGTATTGAGTATAGAGACTTCAATTTTAAATTCAACAGCTTTTATTCTTGGTTTACCGGCTTAGATCTTTTGCATTCGGAAAACTAATATCTAATAATAATAGTAGGTAATAATAATATACACTGTGTCACTGATTCACACTGGGTACTTTAGTCTGCACCTTAAAGCCTCATTTCCACCGACTGTTTTAATGCTTAAGAACTATGTTTAAGGCATAAGAACAAAACTTTGTAAACTCCAAACATAAGACATAATGCACAAGCATAATGATTGACATGTGTCATATTTATTATTTATTGCGAGTTGTCAATTTCTGTCTGTTTCTAAATATGGAAATGAATACTTTACTTACGAAATTAACAGTTCTTTCATTCCTTAATATCGCAAAAATTCCGGTAATGATTAAATTACAAAATTCGACAACAAATGTCATCTTTGTCGCATTAGTCCTTGGGCAAAATAGGTGGAAATGGCCATCTAATAAATAATCATTATGCATTACGCCTTATGCACAAATCATTATGCATTAAGCACTAAAACAGTCGGTGGAAATGAGGCTTAAGTCACCCCGATCACCTGGGTGACTGCTCTGACCATCTGGACTTTCATCTGCGCCTTACCTTTTTGTCATGCCATCTCTTGGAAGACACTGAGCAAGATCAAAGGTACCCAGCTTCGCTGAGGTGGTGAGACAATAAAGCGGAATAATAATAAATATTTTTTTCTATTTCGCGTTCACAAAGTTAACTTTGTGAAACGCAACTGAATGTCGGCAGAGCTCATTTTGTGACATGCAACATATTTTTTAAAGGTTCTTATCGGTAGTATCAGATGACATGTACTCTTTAATTGTCAAACGTCAAAACTCAGAATTTACAAATTTCAGTATAACCTCTAAATATGTTTTGCGTCATTTATTACTTTTTATTTAATAATAACTTGAACCGTTTTTTTAACCAATTACCGGTTCATTTGAATAATATACACGTAAACCGGAACAAAACCGAACCTTTTTAAGCACAGTGAACCAAACCTGAACCGATATTTTGTTTGACATGTTTTAAGAGTGCAGTGAATGTCGAAAATGTAAATTTCAAAGGTATAGGTAATAATAAACACGGTTTCGAAGAGTGTAGTAATGACTGAAAATGCAAATTGGGTGGTAAAAAACCATTCATTGTGTACTTCAGTATTATAATTGTGAAGTTAAATAAGAACCGCAGGCAGAGATGTCAATTAACTAGCAACCGTGCGCCAAGACGTTGTGGTAATGACGTTGTCATATTTTGAGGTATTCCGTAGTTTGTAATTATAATTTATGCTTCTATTCACATTTCACATAGCATTCATAAGTCATTTTCCGTAAGGTTGCCTGGCGTGTATTAATACGAGCGCAAGTCGAATATGTTTGTTTTGTCATACTCTCATCAAACACTGGATACATTTTAACTAGAACAACTGCTGCTTAATTTTAACAAAAACATGGTATGCTATGAATTAATTACATTTACAAAGGGATTTAAAATACACTGTATATTGACAAAACTTTTGAATATTTATTCTAAATTTTAAAGGGCTTAAGAGCCCGCTATATATAGAATGTTCCACAACTTAAGACAAAAAATTTAAGGGTATACTGTACGACGTGCTGATCATGAAACAAAAACTTTTTTTTAAAAATTGCATCGTATTCCAAGCAAACATTTTTTGCCACTGGTCGATAGTTATTTTAAATAATTTTTTTCAAATCTTCTACAATGAAAGTAATTGTTTACATAATATCTAAGTATTAATAAATATCAAATTATCAAATATACCATCAAAACAGTGATACTTAAAATGTACACACTTGAAATGAATCGTCCATGGGATGATTAAAAATATTTTATTCTTTTAAGTGAAATTACGTAAGACTATCCTAACCTCATCCTGAGTACGATCAAAAATTACATAGGTACTCAATATGAGACACATAATTGGGATATTATTACCAAATACCAAATTACTAACATTGAGATGTTACATAGGTCGGACATTAGCAGTCGCTATATCCTAGCGACTGCTAATGTCGGATGCTAATAGGATGTTAATAGGCAAATATAGTAAGTAACAAGTCGAGATGTTCACATTCTTGAAATGTTCTGGGGATTTTATTTAGTCAAGTGTGTCACTTTGTTTATAACATGATAGTTTAGTATATTATACAACAAAAGTGGATGTGATGCCTATATCGCACGAGAACGAGTTTGCAGTCACGACCCTATAGAGGGAGTATCTGCAAACTTTCGCGTGCGATATAGGCAATCCACTCGAGTTTTACAGCCTATTTTTTCTATGATCAAATAACGAAATATAGTTTTTGCAATAAAATGCCCGCAATATGATGCCAAAAAAGATTTAACAGTTACATCAATTATTTTTTGACATAATATGACATTTGAATACCTAATTGTTGCCAACGGAAAAACTCTAAATGTTATTTGCTCTTTTTGCAATAAAATCATGCTTTTAAAGATAATTAATTATTAAATAACAGTTGATTTAATGTTTTTAATGATTATTTGTCATAATATAAACATAATTTGCACGCATTAGTAATTTTTTGACGTATTTGACCTTTAATTTCATATCCACACCTGGTATGGATATGACAGCCCTATCCCCACATAGAAGATATGTTGCCAATATCCAGTAGGGACTAGAAAAACTATATTATGTAAACATAATGCAATAGCTTTTATTACAATAACACTACTGAATAAAATATAAAAGCGGTATTCCGACAGTGTGTGACATTACGATAATTTGATTGAAACAGTGGTCATAAACTCGTGATGATTTCTCGAATGTTATACCCCAGTTCTGTGACAGTCGGCGACAGTAAATGATGGTAACCACGCGGTTACGAGCATTATAAAGTTCCTGGTGCTTGAAATGATTTTCATTCCCCATCCTGCGCCTTCCCTCGCCGTAGTCTTGCTCTAACTTTCCACGTTAACGATCAATATCGTTACAGCGACATTCTGCGAACAATCACAAAGTTTCCTATGGATCAGTCGAGTCCCAATGACGGTATAAGAAAAGTTTACACTACGTGTCGTATAACTTGCCTGACGTAGACTGTGGTTCACATTTGTGTTTACTTATTAATGGCTAGTTCTATATTTGGACTATAAATAATTATCTCTGTATGTTTCTATTTTTGCACTTGATATATAATTTTCAACAGAAAGCTATTCATGTAACAAGTAAGGAAACGAAGTTTGTTACCTTACGTATGTGAAACTTGCAGCACGAGGCGCAGCCGAGTTCTATAAACACATAAGTAAGGTAGCTACTGAGATTACTTACGCGTTGCATACAATAGTTTTTCTAATTTCGTTCGAATAAATGCAATTTTTTTAAATTATGAAATTTTGACATTTAATGACATTTATAAATTTTGACATAAGAAAAACATCGAAATTAGGTTATCTACAAACGATATTTTTATTCGAGTTTTTCTTAATTTAAACTGCATAAACTATGCAACTGAAAGTCAAAACCATTTTATATTGAAGTTTCTTTACAATGTGGTCTATCATATGAAATAAATTTAGTTTTATATGTGTATTTTATAAGTAAAGACCATTGCGTGAAGTAATGAAGTTCATAAGTCTAACCTAACGCAACGTGAAATAAAGCGTTTATAACCTAATGAAAGTAGAAAAATGGATAAACGCAAGGTAATACTATATGGGTATGTAATAATTTTTTCATGTAAAAGCACAATATTCAGACAATTATTTTTAATTATCATTTTGTCGATTTTATAGATATATTTACGTAAATTCCAATTTCTATCTTTTAGAAACATATTAAGTTCAATGCGGTATTTTTTAAAATATAAAGTAACAAAAAGATATACATGGTGTTTTTATATTTAAGCGTGAAACGTACAATATTTTTGAAAAATTCGTGAAATTAAGGGATGATTACACAAAGAACATTTTTAATGCCGCACTGGAGTAGCGTATTTATTCAAAGCAACTAATTGAATTTAAATAAATTTACGTTGTAATAATCTGAGATTTAAATACATCATGTTTATATGTCCTTAATTTTTTCCTCGAAATATAAAAACACCCTGTATATCCAGAATCCGTAAACTAAAGTGTCATCCTATAATATATCTACCATATTCTGTTCAAATTAAATAATCTGGTTTTATATCTTAAATATAAACAAAGATTGACAGGTACATTTTTAAAATTTCCTTGAAAACCCGTATTAATGAGGTATTCAATATTGTCGTAGATTAAGTAAAATAATATAATACTGGTGTTTAGTATGGTAAATGATCATGGTTCTACTTGTCTATGGCTTTTTATAATATACTTTCATTTTATGAGTTATTAGTTAGTTGAAAAAATAGAAAATCCTTGGATTTAAACCAGAAATAAACATATTGACAACAGCTCAAAGAATTTTCCTTTATTTCAATTATACTTCCCAGTCGATTATCGTTGTTACTTATATGAATTTATAATTTATTAACCTCTTATTAGAATTTTGTTCGCTCAGCCAAATAGGGAAGAAAAACAAAAATAGTACTACCTATCAAAAAATTAGGTAGTAGGTATTGTTACAATTAAATAAGACAATTCCATCTTTTATTATTTCCCTGGTACAATAAATGAAACAAGACGTACAGAAATACAAAACATTTACTCGCCCTACAAACAATAATTAATTTTTAATCTCCTTCATAACACGAAAACGACAAACAAGAAAAAATATTTAATATTTCCCGATGGAAGTCGTGTTGTCTGCCACAATTATTTGCCAAACATCAACAGACAATGACACCAAGTTTCATATTTCAAGCAGCAAAGTCTTTTCGAAAACAGGGAGTTATTTACTTTGGAACCTTAACTAGCGCGTAATTTAATCAGCGGTTGACGCCAAACTCGCTCGGGATCGCGTGGGTTGGGAACTATGTACGAGAGACGAACACAACATTTTCACATTTGATGTTTTGATGGCGTTGTCGTTTTAAAATGTGTGCTGTCTGTCTCCCCTATCAATAAGAAAGAGGATTGTTATTTTAGAATGACTTTTATCAAAGCTAATTAAATTGTTAAATTACCTACTTCATTTGCGAGTAAATAAGCATTTCTTAATAAATAATAAATAGGTCTTATACAATATTGTACAACAAGTGTGGACATGAAGCCTATATCGCACGAGAACGAATTTGCAGTCACGAATGTCTGCAAACGTTCGTGTGCGATATAGGCTATTTTTTGTACGATCAAATAACCAAATTAATTTTTTCAATAAAATACACTCAATATGATGCAAAAAATTATTTTTTTTACTCCTGGTATTAAAATATCATTTAACGAACTGGTTTCCAAGGCGCTAAATAACATTTTTAACACACCTCGACAAGCCGTGTCTTCGGGTGCTTTTAGTCACGGACTGAACATATTAGGCACAGGGTGAAGTTGGCTACTATATATTTGACACTTAATTTTTGTGAAAAACTGAGACAAATTAATTATTTCCTTTAATCATGGTAATTTTTTTTCCAATATAACAGTTAATATACACTTGCCTAAGTAGAATTTTATACATACTTACATATAGCTATTATGTATTATATAATATTATTATGATTTAATCTAAAATGTTCAAATTATTATAAATGAAATTTTACATATTTATGTTGTTTAATTTGTGGTTGTAGAAA
The DNA here is from genome assembly GCA_947534325.1 of Agonum fuliginosum. Lineage (NCBI taxonomy): Eukaryota > Metazoa > Arthropoda > Insecta > Coleoptera > Carabidae > Agonum > Agonum fuliginosum. Next base: position 4,553,208 of record OX384029.1, read on the forward strand.
AAGTATAGGTAGTATGTGACTCGTTTATAAACTCTCTAGATACTTTTTATACACTCGCTGCTCTCGTTCTTAAGAAACTCGTGACTAAAATGATGTATATATCGTAAAACGTGATACCATAATATACTATTAAAAGTATGGTTACATCAATTTTGTTGACATGATGTGACATTTGTATAATTATTACCAACGTAAAAACTTTTATTTGCTTTTAGGCAATAACATAATTTATGATTAAATAACAGTTAATTTACACAATGTTTTTAAATATTATTTGTTATGACATGATAAAAACAAATTAATTTGCTCGAATTAATAATTTTAAGACGTATTTAATTGCATATCCATACCTGGTGTGGATATGTAGCCAATATCCGGTAAGGAGTAGAAAAAGATGTTTTATTGCGATGATTTTTGAATACCAAAGCAACAACGAAGAGATTCTTATGCAACCAGGACTACATTTAAGACGATCAAATTATTTGTTATTAAACGCTAGAGAATAGGAAAGCGCCCGAGTGCGATTTAATGTATAATTTTTTACAATAACGAGAATCACAAACTCCTTGCCGAGAGACTTGAACCACGGAACACCGGGTTCGTACGTCATCAGGTCATCACAAGCAGAGAGCAGTGCTTAAACCCGCGCAGCTACTGCCTCGATTTTATAAAAAAAAAGGGAAAAGGAAGCAAAAGCAAGGTGGTTGTGCGTTGAAAAGTGAGTTAATTACGACCTGAGCGAACTGTGAATTGCGTAGCACTGCGTCAGAGGTACAAATACACAGAAATAAATGGTCGGAATTTTTTACGGTCCACGGACACCGAGAGTGATATTAACTTTCCGTGGCTAACAATTTTCGCCGCCCCTCGCAATATAATTTCATTCTTTTTCCGGCCATCCCGTTAAATGAATGTGACACTATTTGAGGAATTTTAATTATAAGACCAGCCGCCGAGCATTGTTTTCAATTCTCGTTTTGTAGTGGGATAGCGACGTCGAGACGTCGGCGTCGAGTTGATAAATCTCCGTGACTTGTAATTTCTTATTCCGTTCGCCTCTTAATGAAGGAAATTATGAAAGTTTCTCATCTAGGTTCGCAGGAAATTTGCACTTATTTTTCACTGCTCCCTTTGCCTGTTAGTTCGTTTCTAAACGATTACTTCTGCTCTGTGTTCAACTGTTCAGCCCCTGTTCCGTCGCTACTCACTGTCAAGTTTGCTTTTCCTACGGACTCTTTTCTTATTTACAGTCTTCTTTATTTGCTAACCTATCTTGCTATCTCTCTGACTTGTTATTTGTGTTTTACTTGACTGTGTACAAATAACGGTAAATGAGATTTCCTTCATAAACTTATTGATATTAAACTTTTCATGTTCGTAGAGCTGCTTGTGTTTTACTTCTATTTACTATGCGAACTTTATTATTTGTTAAAAGTTAAAAGATTTGCAAGAGTTTAACCTTTCTCATATTACAACTTATACCATCTTTGAACAGGGGCGGACTGGAACTTAAATTGTACAGACCCTGGGATTAGAAAATAGCGCCGCAGACGAAAATTTTTTTGGGTTCAAGCCATACACCAATGATTTATACGGAGACTTATAATACTATTGAAATGAAGAGTCGGTTGCGCTTATTTCGGTACCACTGGAAAACTGAAAATGCTACAATATTTTAACTTTTGGCAACATTGCTGGGCATATTGTCGGCAATATTTACAACTTTCCGGGAATATTTCCAATGTGGCAATATTACCAATAATTGGAAATATTGCCGATGATACATTGTTATGTGTGACGAGGCACTCTAGGAACGTAACCGAGTTGGTTCTAATTCCGAAATCAATACACACATACATACTCGTACATACATACATACATACAGTCATAGGTACCTACATACGACATACATACACGGTTTCCCAAAAGTCCCGGGACGGAGTTATAAGATTTGTACGAGTGATTTTTTTTAAATTTGGGGATCAGTAACGCGTTTGGGTAATTGCGAGACTGAAGAAGGTCGAAAATTTGAACATTTGTTATAAAAATCATAATAAACGTGCAAAATACATTAAAGGTAGGTTTATGCCCAAAAAATTTACGCCTTATTCCTTATTTTTGACAGACATGTCAATTTTTTTTTGCATGACAACCTAAAATAGCCTAAAATCTTATAGATTTTGCGGGCATAGATACATTTCTTCATATAAAAACATAAATTTCAATTGTCAAAGTCGTAACAACATTAGATTAACAAATATAATCACGTTTCACTTCGGTTAGATTAAAAATTTTCTTAAAATTACTTTATTCTTATTCTATTCTTAATTTCTTGAGCATAAACCCACCCTAAAATTAATTAAAATTAAATTCTTCAAATAATTAAGATAGGTATCGGGTTTCGAATTATGGGGATGTGTTTATTTTTTCAATACCTTTGAAATAAGGTGCAACTAGACAGGGGTTGCTATATAAAAATGTTGAGGAGGTCATCCCCTAACAAACTCCACGTTGCATGGAAGTTCTAAACTATCTAAGAATGTAGTTTTTATGAGGCTTTGGTGATCCCCAAATTTATAGCTCCGTTCCAGGACTTTTGAGAAATCCTGCATTGGATAGATATACATAATGGCCGTAAATATAAGTACCTAGGTATGTATTTTACTCGAAATAAACAAGACAGAACATTCACTTTCGGCTCGTGTAGTATATTCATTTATAAAATAAATATCAATATCAACACTGAATAATATATTCGGTGTGTGAAAATTTCATTGGCAAAGTTTTCCACTTTCGCTGTTTCTTGATTTCGTCGCCTCGCTGTAGCAGTTGATACATGGTCACGCATTTGCCGCGGTTTAATTAAAACAGCAACCGGAAGTGATCCGTCATGGCACCTTCCTTTCACTTTCTTTTAGATTAGCGCCACTTCCGCTACAAGATGACGTTATTGTTGCCATATATCAGATCTACACTGTATCCCACTCAAAATGTTTGCAACTTTGTTTTATATCTCTGCTTTATGAAATTAGTTAGGTTATGAAATATTCAGCAGGTTTTAATATTTAAATTTATCACTTCAAATAAGTAGCTTTTGTTTGTGTGTAGTCTCAAGTGGGTAGGTTAATTACTAAATTTGATTGGCGCTTGGAGGGAAGGATTTATTCTAAATATAATATTAGTACTATTTAGTTATTAATTATTAACTATTTACTGCTAACCATACATAATAATAATTATTATGCTGCTTGTTTTAATTTTGATGGCAACCAATCAACAAGATTATTTCCAAATTACAATGGAAGATGTCGGGAAGATGTTATTCTTTTGTTAAATATGAAAATTTAAAAAAAATCATAAACATTGATTTATGTTTCATGTGTAAATTTATTTCAGTTTCTTAGAACTTGATGTTTACATCTTTATACATATGCACTGTTGGTTTTTGAGGTTGGATTCGTATTATGCATATACAAAGAATAACAAGCAAAATAGTATTTGTTACTCGCGCACGATGATTGCAGCGCGAGCCGAAGGCGAGAGTTGCAATAGTGCAAGAGGAACAAAGACACTTTATGCTCGTAATACACACATAATTTTATCTACGACTAAAATTAGTTGTTATAATAATAATAGTATTTAGTTAGTTCAATCTGCGTTCAATCAATTTATGTTTTATTCGTAACCATGACGATACCAATAATATCGAAATAAATAATTTAAAAACATTGTTTGATTCTGTCATTTTCTTTTATTTTATGTAATCAAAAAGTACTTTATTGCGCGTTGTCATAGGAGACGCACAATAAAATATTTTTTTGCTTGGTCCTCAGTAACAATCAACTTTTCGTTGACAATAAAAGCATAAATATAAACTTTTCATAGTAGTCGTAGATAAATTTATTTATAATCTTCCTAGTATGTAATTGTTTATTTATGTCATTTATACGAGGTACATTATACAGGGTAATTGTCGTACATTCGGCACTAGGAGTATTTCGTTTATTTCAAGAGAAACAGAAAATGTTTAAGCAAAAGTTTAACTGGATAAAGGGACTCGTAAGATGGTCACAAAAAAAATTTGTGCCGTTTCCGGTTTCACCGGAAATGGGTACAACTTTTAATCTAGCAAAGGTTTTTTTTAGAATGTACTTCAAATAAGCTTTATAACGATACCATAAATATAATAGTTTTACTCGAACCATTTCCAATTTTCTTCAAAATATTTACTAATAAAAATCCATTACATAATACGTTAGTTACTTATAATACGTTAGATACTTATAATTCATTGGTTGCAGACTTAATACGTTAGATACAACCATAATAACATCAAAACCTTCCATAATATGCGAACTGTTAACTAATTGATAGATAAAATTGTTGATTTGTTTCAACATCGTTGTCGTTGATGAAACGATTAAGCTTTGAATATAACGCGAATATATGCGATTTAAGCCTCCTTGGATGTTCAAACAGACTTGGTTTCACCTCGTCGCTTAGCAATATCCTCGGTATTATAAATCGCATAATATTCTTGTTATATTAATAGCTATACTGTTTGTTGTTAGGATACTAAAAATATAACAAAATTTGAAACGTAGTATATGCACCACGGCAATCATTTATGTTTAGTCCTTAGGTAATTTACAGACCTTCGGGCCAGAGGCCCTTGGATTTGTAAACATATGGATACATAAATAACTATTCTCTATGTCGGAAACTATGAAATAAATAAAAATTGCCTAATCAGAGAAAATAGTATAAAACATTCGTTACGGAAGGCTCCTCTAGCACTCGTTCGTTCGGTCAAATTTCGAACTCTTGCTAGAAAAAGTTGCCTGCCCTAACTTATGTTTTAATATACTATTATAGATTGAAATAAATTGTTTGTTCTTTTTATTATAGTTAGTGTAAGCAAATAAAAAGTCTAAATGATGTAAATTTAACACAAAGTACATAATATAGCCGTGGATCTGGTAGAACACTAAGTGTCAGAATTTATTTATTTGTGTACCTAGTACATACAAAATAGCAGTATTTTATGTTTCTAACAAGTAATGGTTCATAACACACAATTTAGCTTAATTGCAACATATTTCATGAAAAAATAAAAAGCAATTTATAAAATAATCATAATGAGAAACATTAACATGAATGTCATTTGCCTGTTTATGAACTTTATAGACGCGATTACTATCAAAATATTATTTGCTTACTAATTTTTATGTAGGTTAGTAGATACCGGCGTAATAACGCCAGCCACGCGACGATTGACGTCGATGTGAACTAAAATTATTTCGCTGACATGTAATTCAGCCGTCTCGTGCTTGCATAGGCGTCCGCAAGGGGGCACATTCCCGCCAAATATTAGTTTTTTTTCTTCTGATTTTTTATATACGACATTTTGAACCAATCAGAACCCATACAACACAAATACGTCGTTAAGACGTCTTTATAATGTCCATATCTTTAAAACGTCTGATCCAAATGTATAATCACAGAGACGTCCATTCTGGATGTTTAAAAGATGTTATTTTCTTCCATATGCTTATGACGTCTATTTAATACCTTTTCGACAGTCAAATGATGTCATTTTTAATAAAATTATGACCAATATACGACTTACTTTTGATCAATATAGGATTCCTGTATGTCATAACCAAGATGAATTTTGAGATAAATATAGGATATATTGTAACTGTAAGCGGGAGATTTAAAACTGGACAACATAATGACGACTTAAAGACTACCACATAAGACGTCTAAAATTCGACCAATACTAGTCTCCTTATCACGTCTATAAGACAGTAGCAAGATGTGCGTCTTACAGACGTTAATACGATCGATGTGTTGTATGGGAATTCTTCATTAGATCGGGGAGTACAGTGTACAGCAAAAAAAATTGATAATACCACACTAGAATCGCCATGATTACCTTTTGTTGATATTAAATTTTTTTACATTTATGCTGCAATTCTGTGAAAATCTGTAGTTGCTACAGACTTATAAAACTGTAAATTAAACAAAATCGAAATGAAATCTATAATCATATGAACATGTTTGTACATATCAACAAGTATTGATGTGATTTTGTTCATTATTTACAGATGTACAAATCTGTAAAACTTATAGATCTGCACAGAATTGCTGCATAGAGCTGTTTTATTTTATCGCTTGTCAAATTATCAAGCGAATAGTAAATTTTGAGCAAACTGATGTCAATTTTGACACTCGTTTGTTCATTACTTACGCAACTATTATTCGTAATTTTACCAATAGATTTATAGCGCTTATTTATTATATTACTCATGATCTTATTGTAACTTTATAGTATATTAAGTATCAAGAACGGTAAGGACAGTTTACCGATAGAAGAAAATGTTTAGAGACTGAGCGAAGTGAAGGCTCCAATTTTGTCTGACGTCGGTAATTCCTTAACGTTAGTGATGCTTTTTGCACTATTGGTCTTTATTATCCATACGCAAGTATTAATTTCTTCGTAATTAATATTAAATTTTCTTACCGTTTTAGAATGGTAAGTAAATTACTTATCGTTCTGTTAACTTACTTACCGTTCAGTTTGAATTTATTTACCGTTCAGTGAACGGTAAGTAAATTACTTATAGTTTTGTTTAGCCTAGCAACCGGTAACATCAACATACTGTCTTGGAAACAGGCATGGTAACTTGATAAAAAAGACCAATTGTGCAAAAAAGTATAAAAATATAGGTATAGGCAACCCTTAATAAAGTATGTATTTTCTGTTCCGTATATATCTTTATACTCGCACCTTTTTTAAGTTTTGCCCCCTGCAAAAAATTCTGCGGGCGCCCATGATCGTGGATATTTGTTTTCATTCAAACGACTTATACCTACATCTTGAATGATTAATATGAACTATGAACTCAGTTCTATATGCTTCTCTATTATTACTAAACATTAATTGCTTATTATTATTTTGTTTATTACACAAGAGATTTTTAGTGGACAAAATTGCTGTATAAATTACAGCAATAAAGTTGCATTTTAATCAAGATCGGAAAGATAAAGTTCCATTATTGTGTAGAATATAATGAAACATTGACAAAGTCTACAATAGTTCATTGTGTGTACTAAATACTAATGAAATTTTCTTTTGTTGCAGGTGAGTACTTTTATCCTATCTACAGCTGAGTCTTTGTAAGTAAATAATTTAGTTTGATTCTATCATCGAAATTTGGTCGTCTGATTTTCATTTGATATATATTAATATAATAATGAATAATTTCTACATAAATAGTACCTATATTAAAACAAACATGAACGTTACATTTCCCTTACAAAAATATTAAAATTACAAGTAAATTATTTGGTTTACAAAGTAATATTACAACAAATTGAAATATAAAAATATTGTTTTAGTGTGCTATTTAATTGCAAGAACATCAGATCTGCTAACGTAAAATATCGCAAATTTAACGAGCTAAAATACTATTATATTTTTAAATTAATGGCCTCGTTTTCAAATAGTACCTACATGGTGTGCTTTAGATATCACGATAGTAACATATTTGCGAAATTCAGTTAAAATAATTATTTTTAAAAATAATTCCATATACAAATCAAAATATTAGGTATAGTTTTTAGCAAATCAAAGTTCTAAATTGGTTATTACAATTTTAGTATAATATTTCAAAAACATATTCAACTGTTATTATTTGTTTGTTATTTTAATATTATTACTATATTCATGCTATTCTCAATTTTCATTAATGGCAACAGTAAATTACAGAACCTATACTTTTAATTTTTAACCTATACTTATATCTATGTATAATATACGAGCAGAAGCAGAAAATACAGCTTAATAGGTCATTCAAACTTATAAAATAATAATCCTAAAACATACCGAAACAGGCGAATATCTACTACTACGTTTAAACTTCGTGTAATTATTGGAGATCAGCATCGAAAAAAATATTTTGGTTATTGTTGCTGTCAAAATTATTTAAGCGCTAATGTCTAAAACAAAAACAGAGGGTAGTAGATATTAATTCAACAGTTAAACTTTGATAAAATTTGTAATGCCACTTAGTAGTTCATTCTCAAAACCGTTGTCTTGAAATAAAATTTTAAAGAATCTGGTATGATCACTTTCTTATACACAATTGTATAATTATATACTCGTCTTGCACTTGACATACGTTTTATATGTATAAATAATAGAATAACTGACGTAACTAAAAAGCTTGTTTGTTTTAAGGCAACTATGATTATTGAAATGTATTTATTAAAAATATAATTTAGTTTTTCTCAAAATTAAAAGCATATACAGGAAATTAATATACGATAATTATTCCTTATGTTATTGTTAACATTTTACATTTGAAACAATAAAAATAAATCTTCTATATTTGAAATAAATTGTTTTTACTGTTGTGTTTTACTTCTTCTTCCGGTTTTAGAAATGTGAACAGAATATTTTCAGCTGTGCGCAACATCCTAAACTTTATAAATACAAAGTTTCATAATTTTATCAGTTTTAGTTCTTGAGTTATTGAACATATACGGACGCTTATCCATCCATCCATCCACACACACATACATCATTGAAAAAAATGGTCAGAGAACATCAAAACATGTATTTCCTCTAAATTTCCGGTGTCGAATTTTTTCATAATACCTAGACTTATTTACTGTGTATAAGAAAGTAAAAAGGCAAAGAAATACCTACATAAATACTAAAGTATTATGTTAAAGATATAATTACACACAGAAAGTAGGACGGTGATTTAAAGGTTAAACCCGTCAAAGCATAGCTGGAGCTAAGGATCTTGCTCTATATCTGACAATTTCAAAACAACCTTGCACAAAATAGCAGCATTGTTCCAGTTTCCTGAAACATCTCGTCCTTATTTATAATATATTAAAAAGAAAAACAGCGCTGACCCCATTCCGCTGAATAATGTGAAGTGAACACTATAAGCATAAGGTGTAAAGATTCCTTATTCATCCGCGCTCGTGTTGTGGTTGTGGTTGTGCAGTTGGCGACTGTCCACTGTCTCGTATCTAGGTAACGTCGGCGTTTCCGCGCCGTCATATCTCGTGGCGACGTTCGCTTTTGTCCGTGGCGATTCGGACCAAGTGCCCAATCGTGTCGTTTCGTCCCGTATACCTGGCATAGAAAGCTGGATTTTGGTATACACCTTCCTAGTACCTTTATCAACAACATACTAATAGTCTCAATCGATTGGTCTGGAGCTTCGTCCGCCATTTAAAAAAAATGATCGCCGTCTATTGTTTTTAATTTTTATCTCGTAAATGACTAATATTACGAAAAAACAGTTAGTTTTAATTGTAGATCACAAAATTTGCTATAAAATGGTATACATATTTATTTTATGAAAGTGGTACAGTTTTGAAGAAAATCGTGAAAATGTATTTTGAAAAAAACGATAAATGTATATATCAAGTAGTAGTTTATTATGTCTTATCATACGAAAACGGCTGTAATTTTTTTATGAATAAAAATATTGATTTCCGGTTTGCAGAATCAAATTTCCTGAATACTCCGAGCGTGGCTCCACTATTTTTTTTAAGAGTGGGATCTCGTGTATATGTTTACCGATTTTCATGCTTCTAACACAAAACGCAAGGTTCAAGCCTTTAACGTCCGCTCTATATACATATAGCGGGAGACGCCATCTTGAATAAATGCCCAAAGGTACCAGGTATTATCGATTCCTTATACCTAGAGCAAATAATTTCAACAATAAAAAAACTTAACAGAACATTACAAGATTCGGCTTACGGCTGCCGGACAAATACTGAAATAATGTAAAAGTACTTAAGTTTTTTAAATAGTTTATGTAATTATACTGTATAACCATAGCGACAGAATACGACATTTTTACTGTGAATTAATCTTCCTCGATAAAAAAGGTAATAATAATGCAATTTATTATATTTATTTTTTAAAATACTGATGATACCTACTTGAAAAGTACTTTTGAAAAGAAAAAAAAATTATATTTTACTTAAGTACTGTGAAGCTTTTCTTGAAAATGTACTTGGTAACAAGTACTGACTGTAGGTAGTACTGGTAGTTATACTTAAGGCCATCTCTTGCTATCAAATGCAAAGCAAAAAAGCTTGTTACAATAAATCATTTTGTGATCTTGGTTTTGAAATCGATGACCTCATATTTTACAATGATGTACTTATAGGTTGTGCTTACATGGTTATAGAATGAAATTTACAAAAAACCTTGCAGTATTTTGTTAAATAATTTCTAAAAATTACTAAAATGCGAGTTTTACATAAATTATTAGTCAATGGGTTAACTGTTTTAAAAAATCTCTCTATACCCGCCTTCCGACTAATATATCAAAATAATTTTTTTTATTTTTGTGCATTAATCAACGTATAACATGGATTATTAAATGATAAAAATTAGCTTCAAATTTTGCTAATTGATGTCACAGCAATTCATAATTTGAATTTATTAATTCATTAATGAGTCATGATTCTTCATGTTAAATTTCAATTTGAATTTTTTTGTAATACAGCCAGAATCGTTCAAATTGCCCAGCTCTGTGTGCTCAAAAAGGTTATTGCCAGATGGGACGAAAAGACAGGATTATACCACTTGGTCCGAATCGCCAGGACAAAACCGAACGTCGCTCTTGTTGTGGTTGTGCAGTTGGCGACTGTCCACTGTCTCGTATCTAGGTAGCGTCGGCGTTTCCGCGCCATCGTATCTCGTATCGGAACTTTTCCACCGGTTTCTCACGTAAACAAGAAGTGAAATATAGGAAAGCTTCATCCTAAACTTAATTTCCGCTCGAAGAATCTTACTGACAAGATATATTTATCTTAACATCCCGTCTTCGTCACTTCTACCGCCTTTCCACGCTGTCTGGTTATTATTAGTCAGCAAGTGATGAGTATTTGACAGGGCGGGCTACTGCAGGAGCTTACTTGCTCACCTGATCATCATTTATTATTCTATTAGTTCTAAGTTTGTTATTGCGTTGCAAAATTATTTAGGTAGGTGCTATTTATCTTCAAGCAAAACTTTAAACTAAAACTATTAATATTAATACTTTCTACCTCACGTCACTCTTTGTAAAGGCAATTTTGTAATCATGTAAAAATATAGTACCGAATTCAGTTTAAAAGCACAAAAATCTCCCTTGCTATCTACTAACAACCATGAGCCCCACGAAAATGCATAGGTAACTAAATATACGCGAAAATGTAAATTTAGCCAATTTCGTATTTCACTTATAACTTTTTTGTTTGAATTAGTACAAGCTTTTAATTTGCACGTCCTACTGGTACTGGGCACAATTGACGAGAAATTCACAGCGGTTCTCAAATTTTTTTTATCTCGTACAGATTTCAAGATGTTTATTGTTTATAGGTACTAAGTTCAAATTTTTATATGTAACTCACAGTAGGCTATGCCCTGTCTTAATCAGGGTTGGCAAAGAACATGTTTAAAACTGTTTTGTTTGTATTAAACATGTTTTTTATTGATTAAAATAATGTTTTAAACTAAAAAAACCGTGTTTTAATCAGCAAGGAGTTCTGAAATATGCATAATTACGCATTATGGCGATAAATATGCTGAAGTTGAATCAGATTTACCTATCTGACGTAGATAAGGTAAATGTTGAAGTAGAAGCTGCACGGGTTTAGGCACAGCTTTCTGCATGAGATAACGTATAGACCCGGAGTTTCGTGGTTCAAGTCACTCGACCGGCAGTGTGATTGTCGTTAAATTGTAAAAACATCTTGCAATTAAACCGCACTTTGATGCTTCAAGCTGACCATGCACATGATCATGTGTAGCCCTGGTTGTAAAAATAATACCTCTGTTGCCGCTTTGAATTTCAATGATTGTCCCACGGATTGAGGTTCTGACTGTACCTAGACGAATTAAAATATAGGCAATAAAAAAGCATTCAATTAATATATTTTATTGATCTTTTTTTTCTATGTACCTATCTATTTGATATTGAATTTTTTATTTGGAATTTTAGTAAAAACAATAAATATTCAAAAGTCAGTTTAAAATAGTTATTACACTACACTATAACAACTGAAAATTCTTTTAATTTGCCAATTTACTTTCAAAGTAAGATAAAAATGCTATTTAAGGGCAAAAATAGACTGGACAATAAGCCAAAAATATATAAAAAGGTAAAATTTGTCAAATTGTATAAAATCGGCTAAATTGGCAAAATTAAATTTATTGTTAAATATAAACGATAGAAACAAAAAATAAGTGCTATCAATTTTGTTCAATCTATGATACAAAAAATAGGTAAAAGCCTTAAAATCCCCAGCCTAATAGTATTATTTATTAAAGTTAACTAGAGTAAAAACGAACATTTGGATTTGTGAAATTGGTTTTATTTCGATAATGTTCATTCGTTTAAGTGTGGCATGTGCCTTATGGACCACGGAACATTGGACTTCCAATATGAATATCAAATTCAGCTCATTATCATAGAAACCGGAAGTTGAATAACATCAATATGATTATTGGGGCAAATAAATCCAATAGTTCGATTTTCGGCCGCGTAGATAAAAAATGAGTTACGCTTTCCGTTACGAATGGTTATTCCGAAAAAATTGTCGTGAGAAAACTTATTAGATTTGAGTTGACACAAATATTTCACCTCGTGTGTTTGCCAGATACGGCAGGATCGATGGAATAATAAATGCGACAGTGTTTATTTAGCAGGAAATATAAATAATCGGAGGGTAAATCAAAAGGAAAAATGAAACAATGGGCATTTACTATTCGTTTGTATTTTAGCACTTAATCATAGTATGTCAGAATCGATTAGCCTTTGTTTACACGCTGAATTTTTTTATATTGAAAAATTACCTTTTTCCTGTCACCCGAAAACCATTTGTCACTTAATTTTTGTAGGGTCATATTTAACAAAATTTTAAACAATTCCAAGGGTATAATCACTAAATAAAATTTTATTAAATCATCTTGGAAGTTGATTAATGGGTCTGGTTGTTTAATTGAATTACAAAATTAATTAAAATACGTGTTTTACGTATTTCGGTGTTATTAAAAAATTATAACAAAGTACTTTTTAATTCTCTGTATTTGCTCATTTGCTATTTATCACACTTATTCATTAGCATTTATTAAAAATTTTAATACTATTAATCTAGTAGCTACGTGTTATGATGAAGATATCTGGAAATATTTGTATAATACTAATAATAATGAAGGAAAATGTTAAGCGACTGTGCGTGTTGTAGTAGAAAGAGAGTACACAGGAATGCAGTCAAATTGAATCTTTATTAATCTAAGGCCAACGTTTCGCCACCTCTTGTGGCATCATTAGGGCAAACTACGAAAGTTTTTTTTCGTAGTTTGCCCTGATGATGCCACAAGAGGTGGCGAAACGTTGGCCTTAGATTAATAAAGATTCAATTTGACTGCATTCCTGTGTACTCTCTTTCTACTACTAATAATAATAATAATAATAATTTGTTAGTTACGTACGTACAATTATAGGAGTCCAATTTACAGTTAAGTATTTACTTTACAAGTGGGCAAAGTACGGAATTACAAACGAAGGAAATCTTAACTCGCGAGGCGGAAGGCTGAGTGAGATAATTTTCTCGAGTGGGTCATTTCCTTTTGCCCAGGTATGAAGTATAATGTTTTATCCAACACCTCTTAATAACTGCTTAAATATTTAAAAAATATTAAGTTTCAACCTAAAACATCGTTATTATGGTGACTTTCAACAATCAAAGTATAAATTTACCCACAAGTGGGTATAATTTTGATCAAAGACACTAGTGGGCAATCTTTTACTTTCTCATTTGATACTTGTACTAAAATTGACTTGTGTCAGTTGCTAAGATAAGCTTCAGCAAATGTCAAATTGAAAATAAATGTATTGTGGTAATTGGCGTTATTGTAGATTGTCTTTTTTATACGAATTATCTTTAAAAGCTGAAATAATTTGAGTTACTTTACCGAATCACAGTGTGGTAAAATCACGACTACCGTAAACGTCAACGATGTGTAATAATTCTTATGTTATGTTTACACTTCGGGAGGCCAAAATAATATTTGCTGTTGTCAGATAAAAGCTTAAATAGCTTAAATTTCTAATACTTACTGAGGTACTGTCCCTGCAGCCAGAGTTGGCCGAGCGGAAAGGGAGAGTAATAATGTGTCTGTTCTACACAGAGCTAGAGGTAGGCAAGTATCGAAACCAAAATACCTAAGTATTAGTACCAATACTACCTGGTTAGTACTTGTTGCCAAGTACATTTTAAGTAAAGCTTCACAATACTTAAGTAAAGTATAAGTAATTCTTTTCAAAAGTAGGTACTTAAAAATAAGTATTTGTCAAGTACCTACCAGTATTTTTAATGTGAATATTGTTTGCATGGTTTATAATCTATTATTACTATTATTGTCTTCGATTTTATTATCTTTTTTTATTGAGGAAAATTTAATTCACAGTAAGAATTTCGTATTCTGTTGCGTTACTTACTTAACAATTGTAAAAACTTAAAAACTTTTACATGATTTCAGTATTATTGAAATACTTAAGTATTTAAAAAGTAAGTACTTCAATATTATTTACGATTATGAAATGAAAATAAGTCATAAGTACAAGTTTTTATTTTAGTATTTAAAATTTTATAGTAATAAGTACGAAAAATATATTTATACTTAAGTACAAGTATTAAGTATTACTTGTTATTACAAATTGATACTTAAGTAATACTTTTAAAAAATCCAAGCTCCAGACAGAGCTGAGTCAAAATTCGCCAACTTATTACTTGCCTGAAGGCAACTGAGTTAAAAGAAAAGCCGAGCTGGACACTATTTCAAGGTAGCGAAACGGTTTCTGACAAAAAATTTGCTTCTATTTCGCTTAGGTACTGTAACATATGCTTAGGGTTAATTTGCAGGTTTTATGGTAATGTTAATTTTGAATTAAACATTTATTTGAATTTGAATGAAAATTTATTGTTCCGCTTGCGTGTTTTTGAGTACTGACTACTTTGATAAGATCTGTTTAAATAACATTACAACATTAATATTGAATTATCAAACGTAATAAAACTCATCAAGTAAATTACGTCTGTCAACAACGTTTGAACCAAATTAATGTGGAGGCGTTCCGATAATGCAAACGATAATCTGCGGTGTTACGGAGCGGAAATGAAACATGCATGCGGCGAAGCGGTACCGGTAGAGCGGCAGCCGTCAAACAGCGCAGGTGTCGCCGCGCTCGTGAAATGCAAAATTCACTGCTCACCGCCACTGCCGCAGTTATTACTGATCAATCAACACAAATAATGAAACTGTGCACCGCAAACGCCGATTGGAAAAAACCTATCACCGTATGCTATACGAAAAAAATTGTAGGTATCGTTAAAGCCTTGTACAGACAAGTATTCTTTGAGGATACTTTCATGCTTCTAAATTTTGAGAAAAATTATCCTGGTGACAGCGCTGCTAAATTTAATCGTCAATGTGTCTTGGATAAGAAGAATTTGTAATTTATTAATAGTTTCATTCTTCAAAACAGTTTTTTTCAGAATTAAAGCATCCATTGTAGATTTTGGTAAAATGATGTAACTGACAACATTAGTTAAAATTAATTAAAGTTTAAATCATCTCTCCTGGAAACTTTTACTTTTCTGACATAATACACTTTACCTCCAAGATGCCCGTGTACGTTGTTTCCGAATTCCTAGAATACTCTCGATTTTATTTTGCTTAAAACCAGCCCGAAATTCGTTCTTTACCGCATTGTAGCAATGCAATGTCATTTTGAAGTTGAAAAATGCTGTAAAAGTGTTTTCGTTGCGAATAAAATGTTACTTTAAAATTGACTTCAAGGTTATGTTTTTATAAACATTTAATAGAGAAAGAATGAATCTACAGATGTGCCTTTTTAAAGTTTTAAAAATAAATTTAGATATAACCGTGTAAAATTTGCATAAATTGTACAATGTACAATTTTTTATCAAAATTTTAAAAAGGCACAACTGTTAATTGATCCTTTAAGGTATATAATACCTGTTAAATACAATTTTACCATTCATGCACTGGCCATATAAAACACTCCCTTTGTTAGTATATTTTGAGCTGGAATTTTTAGGAGGTAGACAGGCCTCCTAAGGTTCTCTGCTGTATCTAAACTAGATTTTATTTAGTTACGTTAGTTACAATAAATAAATTAAATTTTCAAATTGAACGTCAAAAATGTTTAACAAAATAAGTCGTTTTGGTAGTGTTTTTAAGAGGAAAAATATCCTCCCTAAATACCATTGGTTAAATATGCACAAAACATTTATCCTATTGTGTACTTTCCTAACAACCATTAGTACTCTTGAATAATTGACGACTGATAGCCGCACATCCGAATACAATAATAATTATTCCAATCTATATCGATAATTCAGTTTCTATGTGAGGCTGCCAAATCCAATTTGAGTAAAATCCGTGATGTATGATTTATAGGTGGGTTTATGTTCACAAAATTTAAGAATAATAACTAAGAATAAGAATACTCTTAATGTTAAAACAGTTATAACCTATGAGTCAGTTTATGCCGCAGGAGTAAGAATAAGGAATTAAACTTTTCTTATTTTTAAATTTTTGAGCATAAACCCACCTTAAGTAGGTATGTTAGAACAAAAATATGCGTACTTTCTGTTTGCATGTTATTTATTGTATTATTTTACTATTATTATCCTGTTCTAATGTTGTTTCATCGAAACACAAAACATTAATAAACTTGTTTATTAATACAATTGTGTAAATAAATACACTAGTTATGTTTACAAGAAAAACTATTTACCACAGTCAAAACAAAACTCAAACAACAAACATTTATGTTATAATGAACACAATATTTTTATTGTTTTGTATCCTAAACAAAGTATTTACTGAAAGAGAGAATTTTATAATGGTGTATGCATTCGGTTTTTTCAACATTCAACTGTCAATTTAGATTCGGATAATCCTAAAATCCGGTAGACTCCCGAACAATACGAGTGTCTATACATTTCTGTCAAATTAACGAGAAAGCCCACGCAAATTCACTGCTGTCAAACGTGTAGCATTGGGTATTACGAATACACTAGACAAGAGCATGGTTTCGAATTGCTCGACTCTATGGCCACACATCACCAATATAATATTGTTAGAACAAACCATAGTATTTGCATCATTCAATTTCATCAAAACATTATATTTTCATACAAGTAAAAACAATGAAAAATGACGCACACAAATTTACAAATATTTGACGTATATTTTATTAACTATGATTTTTGCGTCTTACATTTCTGGTAAACTTGCACACAATTCTTGTTTTACCAATGAAACGAAGAAAGAATTTTTTTGATATTATCAAAGTGAAGAATTTTTCAAAGGTACCTATTACCTATAGTTTCGAGAAATATTTCTCGTCTCATAGTTATAATTTCTCGTCTCGTCTAAAGAATCCGAAAATATAAATTTACTAAAGATGCAACGAATAGTAAATGTGCCGAATACCGAATAATGAATATTATGCAGTACTGTCTTCCGAATAACTGAATATTCAGCGAATATTCTGCACCCGTTTGGTGCCAAATGATAAACTTACAAGAACTGACGAGGCTGCTTTGAATGCAGAGAAACTTATTTTTTGCTCCATAATTTGCCGCTTTTAAATTTTTTCCACGCCAACTTATTTCAACAAGGATAATATACTTAAAGCATCAATTAATAGTTGTACCTTTTTAAAATTATAATAAAAAAATTGCACGTTATTATAATAATTCAAAAAAATTCATAAAATTTTCAATTTCAATATTCAATCTCATGATAGAAATTTATTTTTAAAATTACTGTTTCTGGGATTTATATAATTCAGATATTGTAATAACAATAAGTATATTTTTTTGTTTAATGCTGTCTCTTAAGAGGCCCGTCTACCTCCTAAATTCCAGCATAAAATGTACAAACGTAGCGAATGTTTTGTGGGCATAGTGCAAGAATTGTAAAAAGAATCATTTAACAGTTGTGCCTTTTTAAAATTTTAATAAAAAAAATTGTACGTTATAAAAATTCATAAAAATTTCTTTGTCTCTTAATTGTTTTGAAAACATTATCATGAAGCCAATAATAAACTAACAGTTTACTCGTAACGAAAACACTTTTACAGTATTTTTATTTTTCTTCAAATTGACATTGCATTGCTAGGATACGTCAAAGTATGAGTTTCAGGCAGGTTAAGGCAGCCGTAGTAGCGGGAAGAAGAGTGGAATAGAAATAAAATCTAGAGTATTCTAGAAATTCGGAAAAAAAACCTAGTCGGGTCGCTTAATGATTAATCGAAAATAAAAAATTATATACGTTTTTTTATTTGAAAAATATGTCGTTCATATAACTGTAAAAATAAATATATATGTTGTTATAGCTGAGAGTTCGCTATAAACGGGTTTGTTATAAAAGCACACTGTAACTAAAATAAATAAAACCCGAATGTAAATTAGAAACAATAGCACCCACAAATATCCCGTCCACGTTGAGAAATTCGTATTTCGGTCTGTGTTTGGCGGGAGAAACAGCGTGGACAGAGCAACCGCAAAGCCAGCAGGACAGTGGGTGGGAGCGAGACAGCGCTACCTCCGAGGCCGTATCGATTGGGCCAACCCCGCCCTGCACTCAATGGGCCGAAACGCCCGCGCTGGTGAAAGCAAAAGTGAGAAGTGGCGATAACGCGGCATGTATTAAAGGGAACATTAAAGGGATAACGTCATTAGAGATGATGGGAAAAAATATGCGGTCGATGCAGAACAAACCGATCACTTTCTTTATGACTTGTAGATCGCGCTTTGATGGAAACGTAAATGGATTTTGAATTTTCTAGTGGCTTCCTCAACGAGGCTTTGCGTGTACCTGTATCGGCTTTATCTCTACTAATGGTCTGTTATTAAAAAAGAATAAATGTATTTTTATTCATTTATGTGATACAGGAAACGACTGCTGATCGAATGCTACTCAAAGGATAAAAATACTCGGTTATTTTGGACACAGGAATGAAATTTAAATGAAATTCGTTATGAAAATCCTAAGCTATTACCATACCATACATGGACGTGGGTAGAGAGGACAGGGGGGCGCTTGACCTCCCCCTTCCCAACCATCTGGAAAATAAAAAAAATTAATATCACTCACTATCTCTCTTATGTATAATGTATATAGAATAAGGGAAATGTCCAGGAATGCAGCCTGTATTAAAATAATTTATTTTAGTGTAAAGGCCAAAGTTTCGCCACTTTTTGTGGCTTTATCAGGGCAAAAAGACTTAAAAAGTAATGAAAAAGTAAATCACCAAGGTGATGTCCAATATAAAAAATATTAAAATCCGATGTGGCCAACACATGACCTCTCGCCATATACTCTACTATTTTACTAAGTGTGTATGAAAGTACTTACTCACAAATATACCATTGTATCGTAATAGAAGGGAATTCGGGAATTGTAGTTTTTATAATATTATTAAATTTTATTATGACCTTATAAGTTATAAATACTAAATGACATTTCATATTTTCCATTTCAATTTGCTAAAAAGTCAAAAATTGATATGACATTAACACTAAAATATTTTATTTTTTGTTTCCATAGGTAGGCAGATAAATAAAAATTGTAACAAATTTGCAGAATTTTTAACTTCTTGTAAATGGAAAATGGTGGTAGATAGAAACAACGTTTTGAATACATATTGTAGATAGTAACATTTAGTATACAATGTTATTAAAAAAATTCCTATTAATTCATAAATTTTTAGAATATTCCAGAAAAACTCTTCAGATCTTCAAGAAACTACCACTTCCGGTTGCACGATCAACACCAAAATCTAATCAGATCTAATCTAGGGTGTCAGAATATTGTATACAAAACACAAGACATCATCGCGAAATTATCAAAATCGTGTTCTAGGGACCTCAAAACGTGCTTATCCATTGAAAACTCACTATCGAAATTTTAGCATGATTACAATATACCTCTCTTACAGATATGAGTGGCGAGAGGTAAAAATAGAGCACTTCTACTCCATGCAATCATTACAGAAAACAGTTGGTTCGCCAAGTGTTTTCATCAAAACAAAACAACAACAACATTTTCGCCTACGGCGCATTTATTTCATATTTATAACAACATCCCCAGTGGTCTACGGCGTATTTTTACTTTTTTGCACCCGGTACAATTTTCAAAGTTTGACATTTCTTGATTTCAAGAACTTTTTTTCTCAGGGAGGTGGCAGGGGGTGAAATGGACTTGGCGTCAGATTAACTTGCAAGACCTTAAAGAGGAAACTTCAAACTTGTCAGAACATGAAGTTTCATCCATTTTCGACCAAATTCAACCAAGTTATGGTGGTCTATTTAGTGCATTTTTTTCTCGATTTATATCATAATTAATATCCAAAACTTAAATCATCTAGGTACATGTGGCAATTTTCTACTGCAGTGCACATTATTCTGTAATCTTTGAAAATGTCTACGCATACCTTGTTTCATATTCCCGCTCTGAAAATAAAACCTCACTGCAAAATTAATGCGCTTGTACACTCGTTCGGAATTCCAGTGCACGCTACAGAATTTATTATTGGAGTTATGTATCGTTATCGTATCGACAGTATCAGTATCAGTATCAATATCAGGTCTGTTCGGCGAGCATCAAACGCAATCATTACAGCATTGGTGACGAGGACGCTGATGGTGAGACGTGATCATGCAACATTATCACATTTAATTTAACTAACTATTAAAAATAAACAACGAAGGGGAAACGAGATATTGATATAGGAACGTTCTGGAATATAATCCTTGTTTCAAAACATAATATCAACTTACATATCTATTACGCCTTTTATCCAGCTTGGGTATGGAAATCTTATACAGGGTGTTTCATGGTTAATGGCCATTTGCACCGCTTTCACTTAAATTTTAAGTGTCACTTAGACGAAAAATATCGAATGGAACTCATGGCAGTAATCCAGTAATGTTATTTCTACGTTTGGCAATTTGGTTTTGATTCGATATTGTTCGTTTAAGGAAAACTTAAAATTTAAGTGGAAGTGGTGCAACTGGTCATAAGTATCCTAACATAAAATAAGAAAAAAGTTTTATTTGCAGATTTTCTCGCAAACGCTTCGTTTAGGAGATATTGGCTTCTGAAGTTACAAATCGGAATTTGAACCATTGTAAAAATAAAAGAATAATAATAAAAAAATTATTATAAAACGTAGAAACGTAGAAAACCAAGTTTCAGTTATTTATTTTCCAGTTCTCATTTTATAAATACAATAAAGTAATCAGGTTTGCTTCTTTGCAGGCATGACATGTAATTTAATGTAATAAAATTGCTCATATTCATATGTTCATTAGTTGCAACGATCTGATTCAAATTATATCCAGTTCTGTTTGATGACTTCAAACGTTCAGGTTTCATCCACGTTTATTTACGTCGTATCTAAATTTGCAGAAATTACGATAAGGATAATTATCTCTGCAACTTTGTGTGTACCTTTCCCTGAGCAGAGAATGGTCACGTTTAACTTTTATTGACATTCTCAACTTGATAAAACTCGCAAAAGCCAACAGAGCGTATTGAACTAATAACAGTAAGTTATGAATGAATGCTGGTTAATTCCGCTCGGTTACCGGACTTGGCCGGCTCCGGAGCCCGGAGCCCGGATCCAAACCGGAGATGAAACGCGCTCGCTTCAAACTCCAAAACGAAACACTATAGAACACATAGTCAGACGAGAAAAGATGAGAAGGGATTTATTTTTGTTGTTCGCTGCAGATTGCGCGCGTAGCAACATGAATTTACAGATTGCTGCACTTAAATTACTTGGAAACCTATTTTCATATGAGCTTAAAAAGTAATCACATGTTTTATTTATTTAAAAATGGATTAAGTTCTAGTCTAGTTCCATGTCGTTCCATGACCTGTGGTTGTCAATTTAGTTTCAAATTATAAATTGATTTCACTTTTTTGACAGTATGAAACCGTGGTAATTTTCAGTATAAACCACGGTGTATTATACAGAATGGGCCATAAGTCACTGAACATTGTATTTTTGATATAATTTTTTTATTTTTTATTGAATAATTTTGATTACAAAGGATAGTTTTAATCATGAAGAGTTTTAAAAAAGATAAAATTTTAAAAATAAAATCTTTTAGATGCCTGCCATCAGCCTCTACGCAAGCTGCTGCTCTTTGCTGTACCTGTCCATAACTGAAACCAAAACTGGTTGATCAATCGCAAAAATTTAACATCTCCAAATCGTGAAACGATACGGTTACCAAAAACTCGCCAAAAACCGTTCGCAACAAATTCATTGTTTCGCTTGCAGTATGGTCTTATTGAAACCACATTTCTTCAGTTATGGACCAGCTACAGCAAAGAGCAGCAGCTTGCGAAGAGGCTGATGGCAGGCATCTAAAAGATATTATTTAAAATTTATTTTTTTTAACTCTTCATGATTAAGGAGGTACACTCGACATTTGAAATAATGAGAGAGTTTAATGAAACTTTGCAAAATTAATCAAAACATTGTAAAAATGTTACCTGAATTTTTTCGTAATTTTTCACCACGTAGATTATCCAAAAATAAATATTAAAAAACTACATTTTACATGGCCTCTTATGGGACTACTTTTAAATCAACGTAAAAAGCATTTAAGGAAATGACAGAAAATTCCAATTGCTTTTTTAAAACGTACATTATTATCTCATAGACCAGATAAAAGTAATACAATCATCATTTACCACGTAATTAACAAGAATTCTTAATCGAAAGACTGACGTTTATGCCTACTGGAGAATATTGGCGAGAACATAATATAGATGCGGCAACGTTGAAAAGCGTGAAATTTGAATTCAAACAGAAAAAAAAACATTATCTATCTATAATCACAAGTTTTTCACAAGAATGAAAGGTAATATGCACAAATGATAAATAATAATCCATACCCAACGATTTAAATGAAATTTCAAGTGCAGAATTCTCTTCAGCTTACATTTTTACTATCTGTCAGATTGACATAAGACCGTGAAAAATGACATGTACAGCACAGCGTTGCCGTAGTTTACACTGGTATTTAGCCGAATGAAATCTTATAAAATAAACAAATTTTACATAACAAAAATATATAATATTCTTAATTAAGTTATTTAAATCTCATTTTATTAGCAAAAATTAAAATAGACTGCGTTTACATACAATAAAAAAAAATTATTTTTATTTTTTATAAGTTGAAACCCTGATATGAAATACATTGCGAGTATAGGAGATGCCAGTAACCTCCCACCACTCGAGTGTACCTCCTTAAAACTATCTTTCGTAATCAAAATTATTCATTTTCAATAAAAAATAAAATAATTATATTAAAAATACAATGTTCAGTGACTTATACATTTCAAGAATGTTACTTGCTATTTTTGCCCATTTACATCCTATTAATATCCTAGCGATTGCTAATGTCCGCCCTTCGTAACATATATAACATCCCAATGTTAGTAATTTGGTTATAATATCCCAATTGTGTATCCCATGTTGTATTTCTCTGAGATGTTTGTATTGAGTAGGTATGTAATTTTTTATCGTACTCAAGATGTGGCTATTACGTATTATCACTTAAAGTACAAGAATAAGATATTTTTAAACATCCCATGGATGATTCAAAGTGGGTTTACTCACCACTAGTGACTTTTTAAAATCATTGTTACATAGTAATTTTTGAAGGTAAACTATCACTTGAAAATAAATATGCAGTACCTATTGAAAATCAGTCTTTTCCTTATTGATTGTTATAGGATATTCATAAATAATAATGTATTAGGTTTCATTTTGTGAAAAAATGTATAAAACACGTAAAAACCGTTTTTAACTTTTTGTGTAGTTTAATTGTCAAGATAATCAAGCTAAATGCTTTTGCCTTTATATATTTTTATCAAAAGCTTTCACCAGTTTAATGATGATGATAAAACCCTTTTGTCGATTTTTGATTTTAACTATTTGTTTATCAGGTATCATACATACCTACTATTCAAATCTAAATAAATTTAAATCATTTTAAAATTCGCGTGCCTACATTTTTGTTATTTTTTTGGCGTGGTGTTTATAAACAACTGCAAAACAAAATCTATTCATGAAATGGTATTTGTGGAAAATAAAATTATTTTGATTTAAATACGCGTATTTTGCAAACTTAAAACAAACAATAATATATTTCATTAAAAACTTAATAACAATACTGCATAATGAAAAACATTTCGAGGTTATTTTCAATGAAATTATTAATTTAAATTTGTACACAAATAGCAAAAACTTCACGCAACAACACATAATAGAATCCCTGGTGTTGGAAACTGAACATATGAAAACAGCAGATGCAAAGTAGCAAATTTGTGCGGGTGGCAGGAGAGAATAATAGAAAGCGCTGCCAGCAATGGAGGAATCAGCGGTGTAGGTCGAATTTTGCCCAAAAAAGGATACAAATTATAAAAGAAATCGATAGCAAAGTATAGTAAATGCAATACTAGAAAATAGCAAGAGAAAAATTGTTTGGTCTCATAGCTATATATACAAAACTATCTATTAACAATCATGAGTACCCTTGAGTTGACGGCTGGTAACACCACTTACAGTACCTACAATAGGTTCGTTAAATCTTAAATCTATTCTATTCATTCTTTTTAATCTGTGTATGCATTTGCACTCTTATATCGTTCGGAAATTTCATAGAATTGGAAGCGTTTCGAAGAGGATCCACTTATTTGCCCAAACTGTTTTACAGTCAAACGGTCATTTGACATCTTTAGGAAATATATTTTCATTTTTAATCTTTTCAATTTAAATAAAAGTTTTCTTTATAAGTCTACGTCGTTTGTGAAATGACAAGTTTTAAATAAAACAGTTTGGTGAAATGACGGATTGACTATACTAATACGATACAGCCACATCTAGTGTCCTAAAGATGTCACTAGCGTCTGTCGCTTTGGCAATTTGGTCAAATGACGATTTGGTAAAATAACGTTTTGGTATAATTGCGTTTCATCAGTGGTTCGAGTCCCTGCGCTGCCGATCGACAATGTGTGATTTGTCGTTAAATAAAAAAAGAATACGGCTACATGTATTCATCACACTCGGATGCCACAAGCCAGCCATTTGTGCATCTTAAATATGTAGCAAATGGCTACGAAACCCCGTACCGGCAGTGTTAAAGCTGCGACTCGGAGATACCGGTGCATTAAGGGGAGGTGAGGGCCCGATTTGGACTGTAGAGCCATTGGAAGAAGAAGAAATAACAGATTGGTAAAATACCAGTTTGGTCAAATAACAGTTCGGCCAAATGCCTGTGTAAGATAAATTTCGTTCGGTTAAATGACAGGTTATAAGAATAAAAATTCGGTCAAATGACCGTTTGACTGCAAAAATGTTTGGTCAAATAAAGCGCTCACGTTTCAGTAGACCCGTCTAGATTTTTCCGAATTTCTAGAATAGGTTCTCTCGCTTTTACTTTTTCATATATTCCAGTTCTTTCCCCACTAATGCGGTTGCCCGAAACGGCGAAACCAGCCCCGTGTAAAGTTTGCATAAATTGGAAATTTTTATGAATTTTTACTGTACTGTTACTTCATCTTTTGTATATAATCATTGTTGGAATGAAATTTTATCATTCTTGTACTGGTTATAAAACTACTTTAATACATTTTATGCTTGATTTTCTCAAGTGGGAGACAACATTTATCTATACTCAAATATGTATTAGTTTTTCTTTAAAAAATGTGAATTTTACTTCAATTTACCGGGAAAACTAAACGCCTGGAGTGACCCCTTTAAAATACTCCCGTCTACGCTACTGGGCGCCAGCGGGGTCTCCAACCCGTCGAAACCGTCCCGAGCGGGTTTATCAAAATTTCAAATTAATTAAAGGGAACAGAAACAAAACGAGATCGCAGCAAGCGAGTGGGAGACAGGATAAGCGACGGTGGCGACTCGCAGCGGTTCATTACGGCATAATGCGATACAAGGGATACTTTAATGAGGCCGGTAAGTGGTGGACCGGAATAAATATGCGCAGTTGAATGTGTATTAATTATTAAATTGCGACGCACGGTTGACTGTCGGTCTGCTAATACAGACGGACGAGGATGGGTCCTCTCTGTTGAATAGATTCTCTAATTTCATTCATTTGAATTAATGAATACTTCATAAGAATACGCTAAACTTAGAATATCATGGTAAGTTTAGAGGATATTATTTATTTACTTGAAAATATAATCCATATGTCACGTGACCTGTTTTCCGCTAATTAACATCGAGACCTCCGTAGCTACATGCAATGTTGTAATAGATAACAATTTTTTTTTTATCTAGATAAAGATATCTTACTTTTTATTTATCTAAAGATAATAAATAACCATTGAAAAAATTATCTAGATAAGATAAAAGATAAATAATTATTATCTAGATAATTATTAAATAATTTATAGATAATATAAAGAAATATAAATGACATGCTACAAAGTATAAGCGGTTAAGCGGTACCAGCTGGAGAGCCGGCAGCGTTGCAAGCTTGTGCGTTGTATGCTTGCACAATGCACAGTTTGATTTCAATTCGATTAAAATTACAAATGAAAAAAGATAGTTATAATTTTACTAAAATTATTATCTAGATGATAATTAAAAATTAGATAAAGATAATTTGTAATATTATCTAGATAAAATACGAGTAATAGATAAATAAGGAAAATTTGTCTAGATAAGATAATAGATACAAATATATTACCTATCTAGATGACTTATATTACTGGCTACATGTCTATCACAGCGATGAAAAAAAAACTGTTAATTATTGATCCTTTAAGTATATAATACTTGTTGAACTACAATTTTACTATTCTTGTACTGACCACAAAACACTCGCTACGTTAGTCCGTTTTATGCTGTATTTTGAGAGGTAGACGGGCCTCTTAAGCTGAAAATTGTAGTAAGTTGACGAAATAAACATTTCAAACTTTTGTTGGATTTCAGGCTTCAATTATTTATTAAAAAGTTTTGAAGTGTACGGTCACTTCAAAATATTTTTTAAATTTTT
Organism: Agonum fuliginosum; assembly: GCA_947534325.1. Classification (NCBI taxonomy): domain Eukaryota; kingdom Metazoa; phylum Arthropoda; class Insecta; order Coleoptera; family Carabidae; genus Agonum; species Agonum fuliginosum. The sequence continues at coordinate 4,580,379 of OX384029.1, forward strand.
TCAGATTTTGATCCAATTACAGAGGTGGATTCATAAAAAGTAAAATTAAATGTTGATTTTTTATTCATATGTGATATATTTCACATGCATTATGTATCAACATCAACACAATATTCATAAAAACTGTTTGAGGATCACTGATTTATTCAATTAAAATCAAATAAAATTATGCTCACAATATTCTTATATTACCTATATAACTAAACCTGTTGAAACTTTGTTTGAGCTAGGAACCGATGTTTGCGAGTTTAGTTTAACGCGGTTTGTCGTACAGTGCTAGTGTATCAATAATATCTAAGATAAAATTCATAATTTTGTGTTATGTTTTGATAATGTAGAAATGTCTACAAATTGCGTGCAGTTAAACTTTTCAATACCTATGTAAAATGAGTACGCCAAAGGTTAGCATTTTTATTTATATTATAAAATATTAACGCACCCCAAGTTAGCAGGACCCATTGGGCAGAATCACTTCAAACCATATGGAAATTTAGAGGTTAATTAACTGTCTTATCCTGTTGCCAAACTTGGGGCTCTGTTATTAATTTTTTAAATCATGTTTCCAACTTTTAGAATGGCAAAGAAGATTTATCTCTAAATAAAAGTAGTTTGCAAAATTTAGTTTTTATTTTGGAAGTCTTTTAAGGTTACTTTCAAATGCAAATCAATATTGTGTCACATTCCAAATACTACTACCTATACTTTGTAAAATTAGTTACCTACTTCCCCGACCTATGTAAGAATTATTAAGTGTAATAGTAATTTTTTGAAAGCGAGATTTTGATGAATCTTCACGATTTGGACCGTACTAACCCAGAAATAATGGTTTTAAGTTTTAAGAAAAGTAGGTATATGGTTCCGTGGGTCTGTTAGTCTGTCTGAATGTTGAATAACTTAAAACTGAACTGAAATTGACTGAAATTTTATATTTATGATCTTAGGCCAAAAACTGACTTGAAGTTCGTTAATGATCTATATTCAAACAGTGGTACCAACTTTATAAACGGAACTGTTTTTATTTTTATTAAAATACTATCTAGTGTGGTATCAAATTAAAACTCTCGGGAAAAGAAATTTAGTAGAAATTTAAAAAAATTATATTTATATATTTTCAATTGTTTCTGCAAAAAAATTTCAAATTTTCATACGTGTATCAGTAAATATCAATTTGAAGCTCTGTGAAAAGAATCAAAAACAACATTTAAAGGATGACTACCTAATTATTTTTTCAAATGTTATTCAACTAATGCCGAAGTTGGTATCAAATTAAATCTTTCGGGGAAAAAAAAGAAAATTTTACTGAATGAAGTATAAAACAGTGAACTCTATACTACGTACCTGGAAAGGACGAGCGCGTTAGAGTCGCTGAGGCAAGTTTGTCTTTAAAAACGGAAGTATTGTTCCCATGTTCTACATGAGTTAGACAGTGATAGAGATACTCCCCAAATGCTATACGCCATAAGTCTGTTTCTCTCTCAACTTGCCTCACTGCTGCTGTTTTGTAGTGCTCTACGGCTCCCTTCCAGGTACGTAGTATAGAGTTCACTGGTAAATTAAAGCCTTTACGACATCAAGTTATTAAAACTTATAGTCCGGGATGTACTGTGGTGGCCACAGCAGATTTTTTCTTATTTGATATAGTAGAACTTTTGTCTGGGGGTGTTCCATTTACATAAATTTTAATTCAGAAACTAATCACTTAATATTCAGTATCACCTGAGTATAGTCAGTGTTTCACTGTTGATTACTAAATATTCTCATTTGTGTAATTGCTTTCAAATTTGGCAACATTTATAGTTGGACATTAGTTTGATCAGGAGCAATAGAACGCAGTCACGTTTTCAGTTTTCACGCAATGGGTGGGGGGAGGCGGGGTAATGGCCTAGCCCGCCGTATTCATAGGAATTAATAGCGGCAACACAAACCAATAAATCAAAGATAAAATTGTAACGATATTGAATTTTTGAGGCCGGCGGCAATAACTCACGTTGTCGCGGAATGGATTTCATGACGTTTGAATATCGTGGAGGGGGTAACAGCGAACAGCGCCGTGGAGGGGATAGACGACAGATAACTCGCACCGTAGGCCATAGGCGCCCGTAAGGGAGGGCAAGAAGGGGCAGTTGCCCCCACTCTCCTGGATTTCGTAATTTAGAAAACAAAATATTACTTAAATACCTATAAAATGCATTAGAAATACAACTAGGTATATAAAATGGTAGTAGTAGTAGTAGTACATACTAACTAGGCGAATCAAATGTAAACTATTATGTCTATCGTATGGATACTGTATAGAGTAAAATTCAGATATCTAGGACTCTGAGCTGCGCAAGAAGGCGGAGCTTGTCATTTACTGTCCGTTTTACAAAAGTGGAGCTAGCGAGTATATGCTACGCTGCACTTCACTTAATTTTCAAAGAAAATTAAAATTTAACTCAATCACAATCAATTACAAAATTTACAGCGTTACACGAAGCAAAACACTACGAACGTCAACATGAGAATAACAGATATTGAAGCTAATGTTCTGTAGAACAGACATTAGCGTAGTTTCTTCGTGTTTATGATCTATGCCTCTCTTTCTAAGACGAAAATTCGTACTTCGCGCAGGGTTTTGCTTAACTGAATTTACCTCTAGAAGAGTTCGAAGTGCGAATGTGAACGTCGCGCTAATGAACGAACTGCCTTAGTTTACAACTTGTGATATCTTGTGTGCTTAAGTTGTGCTTCGATTATAGTTCTTAAATTTTAAATTCATAATTTGATGATTTTGGACGTTAGAGATGTATAAGTATAATACAATTTGAAATAATTCTATTAGTGTATAGGTTAGGATGTCAAATTTGCCGCAATGCGCGAAGAAATCCCGCACAGGAGTGATTTTAACCTTACATTTAAATGTCTCGCAGGTATAAAATTGACATTTGACATTATATTGACAGTAAAATAATAAAATAATGCTATAATAAGTGATGGATGTATTTAAAAGTATTAATTTTCGTTATTTACGTATATTTTTTTACGTCTTTCTTTTTCAAGGTGGTAAATTTTTTATTAATTTTTTATTATTGTAAATGCTAGGTAATTATTATTATGAGCAAATAAAATTTCATGCAAGTATCCGAGTTTCACTTTGAGCCACTGTATATTTAAATAAACTTGAATCTAATGCAACGTTTATTGAAAAATAACAAAAAATATCTAAATAAAATAAACAATACCAATATAAAGATTAGAAAATTACATACATACGAATAAAATGTGAAAGGACGAACTATCAACTATAATTACACAAGAACTTTTTATTTCGCCGGACTTTCTGTTTGTATTGAAACCTCGTTACCTAGCAATTTGATAAGAAAAATTGTTTTAATATTTAAACAATTTATCGAGTCAAATTGCTGTCAGGTGACAAGGTTGAGATGTCAAACAGAAATGCTCGAGGGTAATTCAACGAGATAATTTAACGACTCCTTTGGTTCTTCTTTACAATTCTTCCCAAAATCGAATCATTTCACTGACAAATATTAGAAATATGAAGCAAATGACATTTTAGTGATTTGTTTGGTTGCTAAGAAAGAGGTAAATAAGGTTTTATCACTTGCTAAAAGTTACCTTCCTTTTTATTCGCTGTCAATGCGATAAAATTGTGTTTTGTTTATGGTTTACTTCATACAGGAGTGGATTTATCGAAATTATAAAACTATAAAAATTATAAAAACGTGGAGAGCATTGTTCGAATATGACATCCATATCTTTGTTTTGGTCATCCCCTCCGTAGAATAATTTCTGCGTGCGCCTATGATGCGAACATTGCCGTGGAGGGATAGACGACAGATAACTCGCACCGTAGTGCCTACGATATTTTAGCCACTGCATAAATCGGAAAACTTTTGATAAATGGGAAAAAGAGATATTCGCTGTACACAATATATCCGCGTGCATTCAATCATACTGGCAACTTGTTTACAACGCCAAAGAGAAATACTGGGATGTTCTTAACAACACTTTCACGAGTAATCTCATGCAGTCAGCAAATCGAACTTTATGTTTACATACGAGATGCGCTTGTCGCTTGTTTATTTCTGAAACACTGCAGCTTTCATAACTCATCTACACACACAAAACAATTCGCAGACTTCTAGTAAATTGAACGTTTGATGAAATTAGAAATAGATATCTAGAGATGGAAACTCTAGAGTCTAGATAGTTTATAATTTGCTACCAAATACAAACACTACAATAAAATTGAGTACCTTCCAGTGTACCACTAAAAATTATGTTAGTCCAATTTTTTTATTTAGGGTTTAAAGGCTCTTCAATAGTTGGGTTATTTGAGCCGTGATACATTGATTTTATATTATAAGAATAAAGTTGATTGATTTACTGTCATTTAATAGTTCAATTTTGAAATATAACACTGAAACTTCCGAGCGGTCCAGATGAGGGCTTCAAAAAATGTAGATTTTAACTGTAAATGTCTATGATCTCAAATGTATTATATTTTTTAAAATTAATTTATCAGTTTTTACTTCCTTGTACGGAGTAAAAAGGAAGTAAGTATTGTAATCGCGAAAAATTTCGGTTCTCAGATTTTTACGGAAATATCCGTTTTGACCTTTTCTGAATTCATTATGACTAGTTTCGTCGTGACGTCTGTACGTACGTACGTACGTACGTACGGACGGACGGACGGACGGACGGACGGACGGACGGACGGACGTACGTACGGACGTATGTATGTTGCATAACTCAAATACGGTTAGACGTAGAAAGTTGAAATTTTGTATTTAGCATCTAGTTGTGCACCTCCTATTTTTGGTTTCAATCTATAAACCGGAAATAGTACTTTTTTCAAATATTTCGATAAATATTTAATTTAAGACAAATTTTTTTATTTTAAATGAAAGATTATGTTATTATTACCTACAATCGGTATTTTATAAATAATTTTGTATCTAATATCATTTAAGAATAATTAAAGTATATAATTTATAATTTAGTATTTCTGTATATTGTAGTCCATGATCGATTAACATTTGTTACTACGTAAAATTTAAATGATTATGACATGACAGTGACAATAGTAAAATATGCTTTATATCTTCTTCTGCAGTTTAAATAAAATGACTAAAATATATTTGTGAGTATAGAAGCAGTAGTAGTAGTACATATATATTAATACGAGTATATTTGTATAATAAGTTAAATGAATAAAGTAGGTATGGCGCGAGGTCTTGTGGTGGCCACGTCAGATTTTTTATATTATTTTACATTTTAGTTATTAAGAAAAGTATGAACAGTTTAATAGGCGTACAAGGAAGTCATGTGGTGTCCACGTCAGATTTTTTTAAATAACGTCAATGAAAATGTTATTATCTTGATTATTATTGACGTTATTAAAAAAACTGATAATTTTTTAAATTTTGATGTTAGCCATTTCGAGTGTCGTAATTCATACAATTTATTGAATTAATAACAGCCATTACATTTGAGTTGCATACACTATTTTTCTACTCTTATGCTTCCATTAAAAAAACTAGAGGTAGTATTTATTTGCATGACAACTTGGTTGTTTCATATTGAAAATCTGCATCGAAATGAATGTCATTCAAGTAAATAAATACAATGCATATATAAAAAGTAAATTAAAGCATGGGAATAGAACAAATTAATTAAATCAAAAATAAAGTTAAAAAAAGACGCAACTAGTGACGTACAAACGAAAAAGGTTAAGTTTATCAGGATTATTATAGAAGTAAATAGAATGAGCCTTGCTTATACAAAGAGGAAGCACATTCAACAAACTGTTTGCAAGATAAAGGAAGCAGCGTCTCGATTGAAGGGCTCTCGATCGACACCGATTTAAATGACAATAATGAAAGATTCATTTCCCTTTAATGAATTGAACCCCTCCCGCGCGCCCGCTGGGAACTCTTTCAAGTTTGTTTTCATTAAATATTTCTGTCGGCCTCGCTCCACGCTTTACCGGATATCGTTTCCTCAGGCATCGTTCAATTTGCATCGTTAACGGAAATACCAATCAATTAACTCGCAATTGTTGCTTATTTCATTTTCACTTTACGCAACTAAAAATAGAAGAGACAAATACTTTTCTCAGTCTAGACTTTTTCAAACAACTCACGACTGCGACAACATTAATCGTGAAAACTAACGAAAGTTTATTGTTTTAAGAATTCAGTGCAAAGAGTAAGGCCAATTTGTCTGTCTCTCTTGTTTGTATAAATGAGTTACTAATGATTTTTATCTGCTTCCTTTGTATTTTGCCAATAGCCATTCCGAAATACTTTGAACGAATAATCTTTTAGTATTGAACGTAAACGTTTACAAATTTGCCTTTTTGAACACTTTATTGTGATATATTATTTCAGCTCGTGATTGTATCAATTTTAAACATTAAATAAATATATGAGAACAGCACAAAAAAGGGCGGATTTATTTCTATTCTCAGTTAAATTAAGGTCGAGTGACAATTTATTTTTTTGATTAAATCGGTACAAGTTTTATAGTATTATTGATATGTCATTATGCAAACGAAAATAATGAAAAATATATACTTAGCTATACCGATATATTTTTGAGTAGGAATTCAGGCGAAACATTTAAAAAAGGAATTGTCTATTCGGACTGCGATTGTACGAGATTGTACTTACGATTGGACGAGATTGTACTTACGATTGGACGAGATTGTACGAGATTGGACGAGATTGTATTTAAGATTGTACGAGTTTGCACGTAAGATTGAACTTAAGTACTTTTATATCCAATCGCGATTGTACGAGATTGTACTTACGATTGGACGAGATTGTATGTAAGATTGTACGAGTTTGCACGTAAGATTGAACTTAAGAACTTTTATATCCAATCGCGATTGTACGAGATTGTACTTACGATTGGACGAGATTGTATTTAAGATTGTACGAGTTTGCACGTAAGATTGAACTTAAGAATTTTTATATATAATCGCGATTGTATTTAAAAGTTTTTAAATACATTCAAAGAACAATCTGATCATATATCAGCCTCTAAATGTCGGAAATAGAATTAAAATTCATTAAACCGTTTAGAATACGTATCTGACAGGTTATGAGGGATCTAACCTAGTTCAAATTATTTGACTCGATTCGGATGCGGAACCACGATGGTTTTTCGTGCCGGAAAGTGATCGGAATCCGAAAAACATAAGGGATGAATTTTTTTTACCTCAATGAAGCACAGAACCCGAAATTATATATGTGTACATAGGTGATTAGCATTTTACATTTATGTAGATTCCTGCTCCCCATTTCTACGTAGAAATATGGTAAAGGTGCCAATCGAAAGGTCAAATAATTATTTCACACTAGATGCAACTAAAATTTCCTTAAAATTTAATTTTAATGAACAATATTAGGTAATTTTAAATTCGATATTTTCAAATCCAAACTTACATTGCTATGGTAACTAGGTACAACAACAAATTTTAAATTTGACAGAGATGTCAGATTTATTTGGTATTTAATTAATTCATTTAATTTGAATTTTGTTTATTAATAAAATGCAGACTTTTATGCTTTATAACATTTGTTTAAATCTTTTTATAATTAATACAAAATAAATCTGACATCTCTGTCAAAATTTGAAAATGCAATGCTAATCGCCTATGTACAGATACTGCAAAAGTGTTTTACTGTGGGGAAAGCTGTGAACATAACAAATGCAATGTAACATTAAACTATTTAGTTAACAAATTCGTCTTTCACAAAGACCGCTTTACTATAATAAAATGGTCACCTGGTTAGCTTTAAAAAGAATAATTTGATGTCTGAATGATATTAAAAAGATGGTCCCATTGAAGTGACTCTAGACTTCACAGGTCTAATGGGTTTTCTCTTTAAAACTTGAATCAATTCAAATAAAGTAATATGTAAAATAAAAACAAACAAACCAAATCAGGTTTATTTATCGCTTTGCTATTAATTGGCTAAGCTAAGTGTTTTGTATGTCAAATTTTGTTACTTTAGTCCATTTTTTAGACATTTGTTTCACTTTGCAACATATGTTTCTAATTATCATAATATTTGACTTCAATTTTACAGAACTTTACAAATTTGAATATTTTTTAGAAGTTTGGAAAAACAACCTTAACACCTTACGGCGTATTCGAGCAACAGTCAAATATTAATAAAGGACCGACAATTCAAGTCACATAAGTGCGTCCTCTTTATTAATAATTTCTCAGAATGCTGCTTGAATACGCTAATGTACTATCCATCTAACTTTGCCGGTCAAGTTTCCCAGACTGAAACAGAGACAGCAATATCTGCTGCAAAGGTTAGAGTAGAGACAGAAACATGTACACACATCACTAAATGTCTATGGCACACCGGTCGAGGAGCATCGAGTAACTCCTCGATGAAACGAAAGAACGCACCCGTCCGCGATGGATTTCTATTTAATCGGTGACAAATACATCAAAGTTTTGCACGAAATCAAATACAAAAGATACGTCTGAAATGAGATACATTCGTTTCATCGAGGAACAACTCGATGAAAATAGCGGTGCCCCTATTTTTCGTCGAGGACGGGGTGCGTTCTATCGTTTCATCGAGGAGTTACTCGATGCTCCTCGACCGTGTGCCGTAGGCATAATTCGAGAGCGTTTTTCAAAATTTCGGGTTCTGTGCTTCATTAAGGTAAACAAAATTCATCCCTTATGTTGTTCGGATTCCGATCACTTTCCGGCACGAAAAACCATCGCGGTTCCGCATCCGAATCGAGTCAAATAATTTGAACTAGGTTAGATGCCTCATAACCTGTCAGATACGTATTCTAAACGGTTTAATGAATTTTAATTATATTTCCGACATTTACAGGATGATATCGATGGTATAGCGCACAATTGTGTTAAGTGCAGTTTTGGCAAAAAATAAGTTAAGTGCACCATATGATGTGTTTAGGTACAAGGATGATATAGCACACTTGTGGTAAGTGACGGTTTGATACTGCCAAAGATACACAGCCCTAAAATTGGTTGTAAGTACACAAATCCAAATATTTTGTGCAGCAATATGTGGTAAGTGCACTTACAACAAATGTGCATTAAAATAGGTTCTGAATTCCGTGCACATTTGTGGTAAATATATACTTAACACATTTGTACATTTGAATAGGTGCTGAATTATGTGCATAAATATGTGTTAGATATACACTTAACACATTTGTGTCTTCAATATTGGCAGCAAAAAAAATTAGTAATTACATATTAAAAATACTAATTAAAGAGGTATAATGTTATAATTTTTTCAAAACATAGCACCTTCGAAACATGACTTTTAATTTAAAAAGTAGTGTACAAAAGTGTTAAGTGCAATAATATTTGTTACCAAAAGGGATAAGTGCAAATTATGCAATACTTTTATTACATAATAATTTTGTACATGAAAACTAATAATTGAAACAAAGTCAAAATAATAATATCCTATTCTAGAGTAGTCTAGCAACAAAGAGCAACAATAATATCCATAGTTGACTTTCGGTATTCCTTAATAATTTATCCTAAATCTTTAAATTGATCTACTGCAAAACTATGAAATCAGCACTTACCACAAGTGTGCGCTATACCATCAGATTTTAAATACAATTGCGATTGGATATAAAAATTCTTAAGTTCAATCTTACGTGCAAACTCGTACAATCTTACATACAATCTCGTCCAATCGTAAGTACAATCTCGTACAATCGCATACAATCGCGATTGGATATAAAAGTTCTTAAGTTCAATCTTACGTGCAAACTCGAACAATCTTACATACAATCTCGTCCAATCGTAAGTACAATCTCGTACAATCGCGATTGGATATAAAAGTTATTAAGTTCAATCTTACGTGCAAACTCGTACAATCTTAAATACAATCTCGTCCAATCTCGTGCAATCTCGTCCAATCGTAAATACAATCTCGTACAATCGCAGTCCGAATAGACAATTCCTTTAAAAAAATACGTTTCACAAATTTTAAATTTTTATGATGAATTTAAATAATACTTAATTATAATAATAACTGAAAAACAAGTTTTTCTTAAAGGTCCAGCAATGGAAATCAGTTTTCGTCAGGGACTCAAACCGGACAAAATAAAGATTCATGTTCGGTTCACGATTCACTGTGCTTTATAGGGTTCGGTTTTGTTCTAGTTTTCATGTTTTTCTTGGATGAAACCGGTTATCGGTTTTTTTTAAAAGTTTCGCTTCAATGGTTTATCAAATAACAAGCAATTTATTTTAAAAAATCGTGTCAGTTTTTGACTAAAATATAATTAATTTCTAAAAAAATTAAAAACTTGACCAAACCATAGATAGGTAATACAACAATGTTCATTGAAATCTAACAGCATTTTGACGAAAAAATATTTTTACATCTTCGGTTTAGTTCGCGGTTCGCTAAAATAGCTGCGGTTCGTTCCAGTTTTCGTTCCTGTTCCGGTTCGGTTCGAGTCCCTGGTATTCATTATAGTAGAATGTAAAAAATCAGTACAAAGTATCTTTCTAATTGTTTATCAATACAAAAGGGTCTGAAAATCAGTACTGTACTGACAATATCAGTAAGAATGGTCACTCTATAATAATTATGGTTTAATATGTTTTTCACAAGATCAAGATGAATTCAAATTTACCAAAATTATACGATTTAGTATTACACGTACACGTGAATAATGTTTAGTGACCTCATAATATTCAATTTTGTGTTCAAAACTACGTTCCACCGAATCATATATCTACGAAAGCGTAGAAGGACCATTAGAATGCTGACTTTTAAGTTCGAATTCAGTCTTTAAACACGGAATTAAGACTTTAAAGTCTGAATTCAGAATTCCGATGTCTAAATTCAAAGTTGAAAGTCCGAAATTCCGTGTTTAAATGCTGAATTCCAACTTAAAAGTCAGCATTCAGAGATTAAAAGTCCGAATTATAAAAATAAATACTCTGATGGCCCTTCTACGCTTTCGTAATATTTAATATTACTTATTGAAATAACAAAAAAAGATATCTGTTAGAAAAGAAATAGTATATTATCATATGTTATTAATTGTAACACGATCCCATAAACGTTTATTGTTAATAATAAAAATTAAATTATGTACGGCGGGGAAGTAATTAAAACGTTTGAGTATTGTTTACAAAACCTTCACAGTCCACGTTGAGTGAATAGCATTAAAAGCTACTCAAGTTTTATATGATCATTTCATATGCATTTGCGAAAATTTATGCATGTATGACCGGTCACGTGTGTCTAATACCCATGTGTGCTCTTCCGTGTAAACATTCAGCGATACATTAATGTAGCGCTGGAGATAAGAAGAAATATGACGGGAAATCATTACCTTCAGGGAAAAAGGACAGGAAGAAGAAAGAAAAACTGAAGCGTGGCATGCACTTCTGCAATGAACTTAAATCGTAGCCAGCCATGTTTCACGACAAACGATACAGCGAACCAAATCACAGGGATATTTCAAACAGAATGGGATACTTAGATACCTGGTAATATTTCCTACGAGAATGAGAAGAGAATTTATAGAATACAGAAGAGGAAACATACCAGCACGGCTTAACGTCGGATTTCTTTTCTTTTTCATTCGCACGCGTGCACCTGTTACTTTATTTATATTATTTCTAGACAAATGCTTCATTTTGTTTAACATTTACTAGGGAGCCTACATACTGAAAGTAATATATAATAATATATCCTTTATTTAGATTCACTAATAAATTTACATAAATGCTGGTATAATGAAGTACCTACATTAATTTACAAAAATTACAAATTATGGACATGTAGGGTTATCAACTGTACATAGGCGCAACTAAGCCAAAAATTTTGGGAGGCTATAGAATTAGTTTTCAAGAAAAATTGTAGTGTTCTTTTTATGTTATGAAACTTTTAATCCTGATTTTTGACAGTTCGAGATGTTGAGAAATTTTCACGTTTCAGGTCACTGATAATAATAAACAAAAATTATGTATATCTCTCTTTGTCACATGCATGCTTGTTCATTCGTTGGTTATTGTTACCACTTTTTAATGTTTTGGTATCTCTTTTCCACTAGTATACTTAAAAGAGAACGATACTCACAGCAGAAAGCAAAACACAATATTGTAAACTACTAAATACTAATAACCTCAAATAGAAAATTGCAAATGTCAAAACAAACCTAGTGAATCTAAAACAATAGTTCTCGTAGAATATGAAACAAACCCATTGTCATCAGATCTCAGTTTGGAGGTAATTTATAATGATAATTAATAACATGAGAAATGATTACTATTTAATTATTTATTATATAATTCTTAATTTAAAGTTTATATTTACATAGTTCCTGTTCATCATGAATGACTGGTTGAGAACCTGTATGACGTCAATTAATTGTACCCAGACGAATATTTTTGATGACGTACCGGTCACCACAACGCGGACAAACTATATGCACGTATCTAAGAATAGATCGAATTAATTCAATTTGTATGGTAAACTTAAAATGACAACTTTAAGATCTCTTTGTTTTTCCCGTATCAATTATACAAATCTACGTACCCACATAATGTATCCCTTATGCTTTATACCCAATTTGAGACAATCTCACATTTTATGATTTAATTGGATTCTTTTTACTTCCTTGTACGGAGTAATAACGAAGTATTGTAATCGCGAAAAATTTCGGTTTTCAGATTTTGATGGAAATATCCGTTTTGACCTTTTCTGAATCCATTATCACTAGTTTCGTCGTGACGTCTGTACGTACGTACGAACGGACGGACGGACGGACGTACGGACGGACGGACGTATGGACGGACGGACGTACGGACGGACGTATGTGTGTCGCATAACTCAAATACGGTTATACGTAGAAAGTTGAAATTTTGTATTTACGACTGTTATAGCATCTAGTTGTGCACCTCCTATTTTTGGTTTCAATCTATATACCGGAAGTAGTACTTTTAAAAAATATTTCGATAAATATTTAATTTAAAACAAATTTTTTAATTTTAAATGAAAGATTATGTGATTATTACCTACAATCGGTATTTTATAAATATTTTTGTATCTGGTATCATTTAAGAATAATTAAAGTATATATTTATAATTTAGTATTTCGGTATATTGTAGTCCATGATCGATTAACATTTGTTACTAAGTAAAATTTAAATGATTATGACATGACACTGACAATAGTAAAATATGCTTTATATCTTCTTCTGTAGTTTAAATAAAATGACTAAAATATATTTGTGAGTATAGTAGCAGTAGTAGTAGTACTTATATATTAATATATTTGTATAATAAGTTAAAAGAATTTTTTATTTTATTCTACATTTTAGTTATGAGTTAAAAGTATGAACAGTTTAATAGGCGTACAAGGAAGTCATGTGGTGTCCACGTCAGATTTTTTTAAATCAACACTTCGTATATTTCTAAACACATATTCGTATTATATTTTATCAAATTAATCTATCAACATTATAAGTACATTGGTTTTAGATTACCTACGTATCTAATATTATATTTTCCAATTTTTTTTTATTTTGAGTATGGTGTTCTTAATTTATGAAAGTAGTAAGTAAATAAATAAATTCAACGTCAATATGATTTGAATTATTGATTTATTACTGCAGCAATCATCATCAAATGCTACATATCAACATTACTATCATCTACAAAAAATGATATTAGAATATAGAATGATATTAGAATATTACTGATAGTCGTATCTGTATAATATTTCTATGTAGAGTGGTTCTATGCTTATGTCAACTACATTTGTTTGCCTCTGCAAATTACTAAGTTGTATAAATATCGTGTTTGTTTTTATTTACATATTGCTTGACTTGCAATCACAGCTTTAGCCATGTAAATCATGGGCGGTGAATCGCCACTGAATCGTGAAATGAAGCTGTTTACCCACTTGACCGACTTGCAAATCATCAGTGCTCGTGTTTTCTAGAGCAAATAATCCGCAACTGATTCAGAATTTTCATGTTTACGCAAAGACAACATTAAAATTATTTTAATTGCTGCTCAGAAGCAATACAAATACTTCTGTATATTTGTTTATATTTATTGTTGCCGTGGTTTAATTTTAATAATATAAATATTTACAAATAATATGATTGTTATATCACTTGTATAGAAAATAATTATTTACTTATGTAACATGTTAGGAAACCAAGGTAGTTATACGTTACGTATCTGAATTGTGAACACGAGGCGTAGCCGAGTTCTGTAAGCACATAAGTAAGGTAACTACCGAAATTCCTTACGTGTTGCATACTTACCTACACTATTTTTTCTACTTTGTTCTTTTATGAAATTTATAAAATTTTAACATTTAATGTCATTTTTAAACTTTGACATAGGTAAAAGATAACATTTTAGTCAAGTTTTTCTTTTAAATTGAAACTTTATAAAATATGCGATTACAAGTCAAAACCATTTTATATTGAAGTTTCTTTACAATGTGGTCTATAGGTTTTTAATAGTTTTATTTGTGTAGACCTTATTAAACATTTAGATTCATGAACGAGAAAAGATAAAATAAAGAAACTTGGTATTTATAAAGTTTAGGATAATGCACAGAGCTGAAAAGATTTTGGTCTCATTTCGAAAACCAAAGAGGAAGTTTTCTTAAAACATAACAATAAATTCAATTTACTTGAAATTTGGAAGTAGCCACAAGAAATGTTTCAACTATAAAATGTTAACAATAATATAAGGAAAATATCGTTAAATTAATTTTCTGTATCTGCTTTTAAATTTGAGAAAAATTAAAGTATAATTGTTTCATAAAAACATTTCAATTATCAAAGTTGCTTGAAAACAATCAAGCTTCGTTAGTTACGTCAATTAGTCTATAATGTCAAACGTGTGTCAAGTGCAATATTTATAAGAGTTAATAAGTCGTCTGGTGACTACACCAAATTATTAAATTTATCTTTGTATTGATGACTCATTGGACCATTATTTCTTATTTCGTCAAAAATTCCCCGAAGTTTACGAACTGTTTCAGCAAAACTTTCTCCATTTTTATGAGTTTTAACAACAATGATAACGCGTTGTTCTTTCGTATAAACCATTCCGTATTTAGAGCTGTCAACTTTATAAGAAAATATGGCGTGAAATTAAAATCCGGCGCTTTTACTGGGACACTTTATTTACCAAAGCTTGTTTTCCGTACTAATGTTTTTATATGCAGAGAAGAGAGTGCATAATACTCGTAATTTCGTGCATATTGTAGGTAGTGTTGCATGGGTACTTTCAAGTAGTTAAAGTTTAGTATGATTGGGAGTTACTTCCTTAGTAAGATAGCGGAGTAAACGACGAGTATAAACGAATCCATCCGCATTAACCTAAGTGAAATCTCGGCTCCTCCGCCAAATAATATGACGAGGAAAACGTCGTGTGCTGCCATCAATCCTAATGTTTACGTTGTGAGGAACTAAAGGCTGGTTTATAATGTAATCGGTTACTTGTTCTGTATTATGTAAGACGTATGATGAGAACTGTGCGATTCATAATCATTTTAATAATCTGCTTGACGACATAACCTTTCTTATAACTGTCAGAAATAGTTCAGTTCTGTTTGATGAAAGTGACATAGTTGGATCTGTAATGTGACAATAATTGTAGCTATTGGTTGGGAAAAGAGTGTAGTATGTAATGGAGTGTCTTTATACTGAGAGTGTGACTTTAGTAAAATGATATTTGAATAAAATAAGTGAAGAGTTTATATAAGTTAGACTGAACTAATTTTTGGATGCCATGCTGTTACAATACCAATGGGATCCTTAGCGAAATATTTGTCACGATAGGTGCGCCAGCGTGCTAGTTTCTTTTAACATTCAAATGACTTAGAAACACCAACCCTGTGTATAAAACAAATGTCGAAATGCGCGAATGCAAAAAAAATAATGAGAGAACGTTTATGTGTCTAAATACAGCAACAACTCAGCGGTCCATCACTTATGTCACGCAACTGAGAATAGCTGTGACGCTACGAGGGTAACCCCATCGTAGTACATCACTACCAAGAAATATAATAATTGGTAACGCATTTCACAGTTCATCTCAGAACCCACCAGACAGAGCACTGTCGCAGACAAGTTGTCTGTGACAGTGCTCTGTCTGGTGGGTTCTGAGATGAACTGTGAAATGCGTTACCAATTATTATAAAAAATAATATTTAAGCCTCTAGTCTACAATAATTGAATTATGTGTTAAAATTAGGGCTGCGCGATATTCAAATTTTAATATCGATATTCGATATCGAAATAATATCGATAATTTTCGATATATCGAAAAATCGATATTATCGAAAAATATCGATATTTATCGATAAATATCGATATAATATCGATTTATATCGATAAATATCGATATAATATCGATTTATATCGATAAAATATCGATATATTATCGATGTATATCGATAAATATCGATAAAATATCGATTTATATCGATATTTATCGATAAATATTGATATAATATCGATTTATATCGATAAATATCGATTTAAATCGATAAATATCGATTAATATCGATAAGTCGATATATCGATAAAAATTATTTTCAATATCGATATCCGATATTTAAAAATAATATCGATATTTATCGATATATCGATATTTTTACCAGCCCTAGTTAAAATAACCAATACACAAATTAAATTTCAAGTAACCTTTCTATTAACTCGGCTTTTCGTCTCGATGTTTTGGCACCTCTGATATAATATATCTATTAAGTCAGCGATGTTCCAACTTTGATATGACATGATTAAAATTTTATTGTAGTATTATTGTATAAACTTAACAGAGAAGTCATAATTACACTCAGTAACATTATGCGTACGTCTTATTATTTTTACTAAAGTATGTATCGTGTAATACGTACTTCGGAGACTAGCTCCGTGCTGCCACCTATACTAAGCTTTGCGCTAAGGGTCCCATTGGAAATGGGTTTGAGAATTTCTTCTGTAATACAATCAAAATACAGAATATGACAAAGCAAATTTTTATTTAATTAATTATTTTAACTTTTGCTTTTCCATTGACATTTTATATCATGGCTAACTCAATAACAAATAAACATTTTATTGTATTTCAACAGTTACAGTAAACAATAATATTAATTCAATATTTTTTATAATATGAAACCATGGCAACTTCGTTTCAATATAGCGCTTGATATACAGTGAGTTTATTTTAACGGGAAACATGGGTTTTATCATAATGGTTACGAAATATAAAGAATAAATTTGAATTATTTGTTAATTGATGCTACCTGGAAATTTGATTTAAACATTGAGTAATTAAAAGTTTATGTTGAAACGTTGAAAGCGTCCCTTGGAACTATTGCAGCTGCTCAAATATATCATATATTGTTCAAGAATAATACAGTTATAGTATATTACATTACTAGCAAGGTAAAACAGTTTTTACTGCTGAAAGGAGGAAATGACCGGCGAGCCGATCAGGCGAGCTTGTCAGCTCCTTGAAGCAGTAAAACAGTTTCCTTGCGTGTACTGTACAACATTTTACTTGGTACTCGTTTGTAAATCAAAATAAAAATTTAAAAACTATAACCAAATTCTGTCATTCACGCACAACTGTTCTGTCATAAATTATCTTATAATATGATTTCTCATAAACCTTGGAAGTATTACTGTGGCAACGTGAACCGTTTATTATGAACATTTGACTAGCTACTAACTAGCTGTCAATTTTACAAGTTAGTAACTTGATAACTTGTAAAGATTCATCTTCAAAGGTAATGTAGGGATTGATTAAATGACGTTTACCAGTGAGTAACAAGTAAAATTAATTCCCTATGTTTCATTTTTAAAAAAATCTGACGTGGCCATCACACAACCTTCCGCCATATCTAGACTTTAAACAGAAATGTATACGTACAATCCGGTGCTCATTTAAAATATACAAAAAATAAAAATCTGAAATATTCAAACACAGAAATTAGTATCACCTGAATCAAAAGATTCATTCCCACGAAAACTCTTCTGTGTTGAAGCAATCCTCCGTTCAGTTACTACATTTAATAGCTAACTTATGACTTATATAGCGCTAGTATGCCAACTTGTCACCCGTCTCATCTGTCAATATTTTTTATGCAGAAACAAAAATCAACCGATCATGGATTACAAGATTTCAACATTTTTATTTGATAAATTTATTTTTTTAATTTTACTGCAGTTCTTTAATGCTACCAGATAAAGAAAATTTTTTTTCCTCTTATTCTTATTACAATTAAATGGTACTATATTTATCCAAATTTATTTAAATTTTTGACAATTAATCTTTTCAATCTTCAAAAAATATCACTTCCGGTGAAGATATTTGTACCAAAATCTAATGAGCTCTTCCTATTCGTATACAATTGTAAAATACCAAATATCAAATTTTTTGGATAATTCGTATTTGAGTTATGCGACAGACGGCATCGGCCCGGACCACACACATACACACACACACACACACACACACACACACACACACACACACACACACACACACACACACACACACACACACACGCACACACACACACACATACATACAGACATCATCGAGAATCTATCAAAAATGAGTTATAAGGACCCTAATTCGTGCTCATCCACTAAAAACTCACTACCCGATTTTTTGCATGATTCCAATACCTTCCTTTACAGGTAAGCGGAAGGTAAAAACGCTCAAATATATTGCTGTCAAAGTAGATATGAAAAATATCTATGTTATGAACCATTTAATTAATTTAAGTAATACGTAATAGTAGTTTATTTATATTTTTGGGTAGAATGTTGTTAGAACGGATTGTGTAGTGTGGCGTTGAGATAAGTTGCAAGGTAAATTAAAGGGAGTTAATAAGAAATAACCTGTTTTAAATTGATTTCGCCCCTTTTCCTGATTTCCATTACAGATGTATTCAGAAAAGTTCGCCAACTTTTCTGTTGCAGTATAGGTAAACGTCATATCCACTGCCATTATGAACCGCAACATAGAAATACCTACAGCTCATGTTAACAAAACACAGAAAAAGTAACCAGTTCCATCCATTATAAACCAGCCTTATTAAATCTCCGTCTGCACTTGCGCACGGTAATAATTAACGCAAACGTGCATAACGTATACGGGTGACATCTTCGTTGGTACCATTAAATGACTTGTTATGCTATTCACGACTAATTTGCGAATAATTGAATCCAATCAAATAGACAATACAAACTGAATAATCGTCGCTTGAATGTGAATCTGCACGACGCTGTGCACGCTGCAATGATCACGCAGTCTCGCGATTGTGCGCACGTTTGTGCTTCTCTGGTTTCCTTTCATCTACCCAGACTGCGCTGATATCGTATACCTTCTGGAAATTAGATATGAGTTAATGGCTTTAATTATAACTGCGATTCTAATTTATTGAATGCATTGTATTGCGAAAACGT
This sequence comes from Agonum fuliginosum, assembly GCA_947534325.1. Lineage (NCBI taxonomy): Eukaryota > Metazoa > Arthropoda > Insecta > Coleoptera > Carabidae > Agonum > Agonum fuliginosum. The sequence goes on from OX384029.1 coordinate 4,599,880, forward strand.
CTTTGCAGAGTTAATTATATGCCTAGTGCACTCAGGTTGCCTTACTCTTAGATATCAAAACTGTTTCTCGAATGGGTTTAATAAGTAGTCAAGAATAACTGCTACAGGTTGGAAGATCAAGTTTCCCAAATCTTTAGTAAAATCATTTAAAGCAAGGAGTTAAATATTGCAGTAGAGGAATCGATGCTGTACAAACCGTCCGTTTCTATGCAACTGTCAGGTGCGAGCGAGAGAGTTGCCTAGAATTTACTAATGTTTATATGAGCGCGAATTAGAAATTATACATGTTTAAAATCATACGTTAATAATAATAACAGCATAAGAAACAGATTTTAAAATAATAAGACTTATTTTACAAAACATAGAATGTTTTCTCTTAAGGCCCATCTCTTGCTAACAAATGCAAAACATAAAATCTGACGTGGCCACCACAAGACCTCCCGCCATACCTACTTTATTCTTTTTACTTATTCCCTACAAATATATTAATATATAAGTACTATAACTACTGCTACTACTCACAAATATATTTTAGTCATTTAACTTACACTGCAGAAGAAGATATAATTAATATTTTACTATTGTCACTGTGACTTTCATGTCATAACCATTTAAATTTTACGTAATAACAAATGATACGATCATGGACTACAAGATACCGAAATACTAAATTATAAGTATTATACTTTAATTATTCTTAACTGATATCAGATACAGAAAAATTTATAAAATACCGATTGTAGATAATAATCACATAATCTTTCATTTAAAATAAAAAAAATTATCTTAAATTAATTATTTATTGAAATATTTTTAAAAAGTACTACTTCCGGTTTGTAGATTGAAACCAAAATTATATTGGGCTTTTGCGAATCGTATTGAAACCTTAAATACAAAATTTGGTATTTAGATGTTTGATATTTTTGGCGTTATCGTGTCCGAAAAAATTGTAACATACGAACGAACGAACGCACACACACACAGACATCATCTCAAAAATGTGTAATTCGTATTCTAGAGACCCTAAAACGTGCTTATCTGCCAAAAACTCATACTCGAAAATTTTGACCCGTCACAATACCTCTCTTATAGAATATGAGGCGAGAGGTAAAAAATCATGTTACAATAAATCATTTCGTGACTTTGGTTTTGAAATCGATGACCTCATATTTAGATAGATTTAAAATAAATATTGAATGCGTGTTTTTCTGTTCTTCGATCAGATGCGTATTTCTCAAGATATTTAACCGTCCCGGAACTTTTTGTACACCCAGTATATCTTTATTCCTGAGTTCTTGAGGTTCATATGAGCCTGCTTAACCATGTTATTACATAAATTTGCAATAAATAAACTTTTAAAGTAGTATCTTTTCGGCATATCCTGATAAAATAAAATGTCAGTCCATGATTCTTATTCACCATGGCATACGCTAACATTAAGTTTGGGTTTATACTCGTAAGTGTACGCGTGGTATGTAAATCAAATTTCTTTCCGTGATAAGATAATAAAAACTATATTAGAATAACTTTATGTACTATTTTTATGTTGTACCGTAAAACTTTCAGTCGTGTTAAAGCGAATATGAATAAAGTTATGCATCGGAAGGCGAAGCGGAAGCTCAGGCAACTTTGTGATATATGTTTAAAAAGCTTATTTCGTGGAAGGTTTTATTACGTTTTAATTTCAAGGAAAATTTTACTATATTTAGCGAAAAAATACAACAGAACACAAATGAGTTCGGTTGTGGTATAAATTATTATAAGTAGAGCTCATGCCAAATAGAAATGGGAATGTCAATTATTCCTCGCGCATCTACTGTCTCACACCAGCAGCGTACAAAGAAATAGTATTGGCCCGTTCAAGTAAGGAGGGTGGAGCAAACGCAAATGCGTCTTCTGCGCATCAAATCTCATTCCCATTTCTATGTGGCATGAGCTCTAGTATTTCATTTGTCACGTTGTTTACCTTACTAACATGCGTGTAGAAAATCCGGTACAAGTTCATTGTTACAGCCACTGCCGGTGCCCGATAGCATTTTGGTTGCCAAGGTAATTGTATCCCAACTTGGAATGGTGACGACAGTAGATACCAATCCAAGTTAGGTTGTGAATATATCCAACCCATCGATCTTATACTGACGCTTTGATAGTTTTGGAATCGGAATTTGGTTAACCTGTAATGTCAGGGTTGTCTGACTTTTATTAAATATTAATAGTTATTTTATAACTAGTTTTGAAAATATAGTTTTGTCGAACGCGAACGAAAATTGTAGCTCGTAATCGTTTGAGTTCGACAAAATACTTTCAATACAAGTTAAACTATTTTTTCTACTCCTTCAAAACAAGAACGTTAAAAAATACAAAATTAATGTTAATTTTTTTGACATTTACTGTCCAATTTTTAAATTTTTGTGAAATATCAGTGTTCTTCCGAAAACAATGGATATTTAAATAAGTAAAACTGTGTTGCAAAGTGTCCAAAATAGTGCGACAAAGTACTTTGTCTACAATCGTTGTTAATATGAATATTGTTATTCAATTTTAGTACAAAATTGTCGCACTAATAAATTTTTGCGTCTAATTTTAGGTTTGCAATCACTTAACAATAATGCTATGCACGGTCGTGCGATATCTAGACAGCACGAAGTATAATACAATATGACACTGTTGATTTTGTATGTGTCAGTTTAAAATTTAAATAGATATTACCTCCATTATCTCTATTATCATAGGTATTTATAAACTTTATTTACGTAGTCTATATTATATTTTATTTAATTTTGACATAACAATAACTTGTTATGAATTTATTTTTGCGAGTATGAAACTTCAAAATAATTTTAAAACTACCTAGCCCATCTAGTGAATAAATCTTTATTTAAACTTGATGTTAGTGTCAAAAATAATAGTTCGAAACGTCAATAATGAATAAATAAACTTATTATAAAATACAAGTTAAATTTAATTTTCATTCATATGCTTCTAACTTCTGACTATGGTGTGGCCCTCTTCACCCTTCAGTTTAGTTGCTCGTGGAGAAAAAAAAACTATGGTTCAACAATCGAGTGTCATCTACTCTCTTCGTGCTAGACAGTAAATGATCGAAGATCCAACCTGACTTGGATTCGAACCCACAATCTCTGTAATCGAGTCTAGCACTATGCTTCTAACTTCTGACTATGGTGTGGCCCTCTTCACCCTTTAGTTTAGTTGCTCTTGGAGTAAAAAAATGTGGCATGTTCAACAATCGAGTCATCTCCTCTCTTCGTGCTAGACAGTAAATGATCGAAGATCCAACCTGACTTGGATTCGAACCCACAATATCTGTAATCCGAGTCTACTCTACCACTGTGCTGTTAATTTATCTTGAGATATATTTTATCCGTCCAATCTAGAAACCTCATTATTAAATCAGAAGTGCGTTACTGATATTTATAAGTATTTGCATACCATTCATGTATTTCTCAGTTTTGGAGTATAATTACAGGGTTATTAATCAGTCTGATTTATGACGGAATATAATAGGTACGTATAGAATTCTAATAACCATTAAAGACAATGATAATAGAGCAGCACAGCACGAGTATTATATGTAAATAACTGCCATTGTTGTGGAGAGAATAAAGCGAAATCAAATCCACACCGCAATGAGGAGAATAGAATCAGAATGGTGGGCCATTGGTAAAAACTACGTCTAGCACAAACGAGGAAAAAGTGTGTGGTAAGAACTTCAACGGGCGGCCATTAGGGTATTCCATTAACCGCGTTAAGCATAGGAAACTTTTAGCAGAGCTACAATAAAACCCTAAATCGTCTCAGGAATACAAACCATTCCTTAGATTAAGACCAAATCGTACGATAAATTAATTGAACAGATTTAAACAATGGAGCGCAGAATCCAGTTATCTGAACAGAGCCGGTGCTTGTGCTTGCCACTCGCTGCTCGAGCTAATGTGGAACATAAATCTAACAATGGTGGCCAATAATAGCCGACGGTCTATTGTCCCAGATTTGCATTTATTTGAGAGAATTCCGCAGGAACCCATTGCTAGGGTTTATTAGAAATGTCAGCCCCTTTGGCGTCCGTTCCCGACCAGACCGACATGTTAGCACAGCAAACAAACATTGCGAGTCCGGACGCACGACTTGTGCTGAAGACATTCCTCGCCCCGTGCGCGTTCGCACCAGCTGCGTTTCAGGTCCCTTTTGGGGATTAAGGTGGCAAGTCGTATTAGCCATATGATTCACTGAGACGGGTCCTTTAATATGGCTAGTCGTACGCGGATAAATAATAAACAGTCGATGATGGTATAATATAAATTATTGGTTACTATTTAAAAGAGACGGCAAATAGTTAATAATTTTGCCGCACAAATACATGACTGTTACACGTGGAAAGTAGTTTTGAGTACAGAATTAAATTTTATAGGGTCATCAAACAACGATTAAACTTTATTCATGTGTAATATTAAAGAGGTTGGTGTCCATATATTAAAATGATGATGAGAGGTTGAAATTTATACAATGCTTTTATTTCACTATTGAGATTCTAAATTTTTTTTTATATTTTCATTACGTTTACATGGACTCTTATGGCAATTCAGTTTTTGTTTTGCATGCTTTAAACTATGTGAGAAAATGATGAAAAATTCGTAGAGCTTTGTATTAATATTTCCTATAAACCTTTAAAAATAAGTTCGTGAAGATTTTCTGTACTTTTTCTAAACTATTTGCTAGTTATTTAAAAAAAATGTAAGCATTTTTTTATTGTAAAAATATATCACCGCAACTGAACGAATTGCAACGCGCGTTGAACGAATTTGGTTTTATGTTATTAAAAATATTTTTATTTTCATATCCAACCTCAAGGCTAATGTCTGGGTACGCCACTGCAGGAGTCCCCAACTTCCTTAAATCGTTTTTTTATTTTTATAAATTTTGATTCATCTTGATCTTGTAAAGCATATTACTGTCAATTCTTATCAAAATTAAACTGGGATTAAGAATAAATTCGCCTTTTTGATATTTCTTTACATGAAATGTCTGTGGATTCCACCGGATTCTTAATTGAAGACGTTCCCGATAATTTCCGACATGGGATCCAATAATAGTATGAAATAAACTAAGAAGTTTTTAGATTAACCCTTGGGTAGGCACGCAGTCTACAATCGTAGACTGCCTGTTTTCAAAACGGAATAGTTCTCTAGAAATATTTTTTACCGAAGCGCGCATCAGTGTATCCTATGCTGTCGATATGCGTTCGTGGAAGATATTAAAACTGGTAGACTACACGACCACTTGTGACAGTTTCGTCCTATAGTAAAATTATACAGTTTTTGAATAATTTTTTATTTGTATGTTTTTTGTGAAATATAACCTTGTTGTAGCCTAAGAAATACAAACTTAATTTTCAAAAATTCTTGGTGATAGTAAAAAATGTCGAAAACCCATATACAGGTGTCCAATGATGGTGTTATTACTTGATCTATAACAGTAGAAATGTATTGATGCGAAAACTGGTCTTTATGATTTCGAATAGTTTAATGAGGTCAACTGTGTATTTACAATACACATTTCAAAATTAGATTTTTTAAGTAAAACAAAAACAGGCTGCGCGCCCAAATACGTCCCAAGTTAATACTAATCTGCTAAACGGGATGTGACTCAAGTTCGTACTAAGGTTCGTGAGACGAATAATTGATTGTCCGCTGGTCCGAATCTACTCGGGACGAACCGGAACGTCGCCCACGACCCGTTGTCGAAGCCGAGTCGTTCGCTTCCTCTCGCCAATTCGTCCCATGTTCCGCCCTATCATTGCTTCACCGTCCATTAACTTACTACCGATTCCAATACCAATGCAACTGTCCGCACTTAACACGAACTCTGTTATTAATGTTTCACTCGCAATCAAATTATTCATCAAGAAATGACGTTCATTTTGATTGGACTATAAATACGTAAAACACAATTACTCCTGAAATTGTAATATTTAATATTTATTTCTAGTCGTGATTACTGACTTTTGAGTAGCAGTCCAATTAGTTTGCATTTAATATTCTATGCAAACTGCATACAAATATATTAATGAATATCAATATATTAATATATTGTCACTGTTTACCGTTCAACAGAAGTTTCATAGGTATCTCGTTAACACAATTTAGTAGGTTGGCGATTGGAACATAATATTATCAGGAAAATTCAACACTAGTATGTGAACTGAAATATATTTTTTAATCGAAGTCCTAGAATACTCTCGATTTTATTTTCTCTTCTATTCCACTCCCTTCCCCACTACTACAGCTGCCCGAAACCAGCCCGAAATTCGTACTTTGTCGCATCCTAGCTATGCAATGTCATTTTGAAGTTCAAAAGTACTGCAAAAGTGTTTTCGTTGCAAGTAAACTGTTAGTTTATTATTGGCTTCAAGATAATGCTGTTTTAAACATTTAATAAAGATAGAATGGATCAACAGATGTGTCGTTTTAAAATTTTAAAAATAAATATATATCATGAGATATAACCGTGTAAATTTTTATAATCATGTACACTTTTTTACTAAAATTTTAAAATTGCTCTACTGCTAATTTATATTTTTATTTTAAGTACTTATATAATCCTTGTTAGAATGAAGTTTTACAATTCTTGCACTGTCCACAAAACATTCGCTACGTTTGTACATTTTATGCTGGATTTTAGGAGGTGTTATTACAATATCTGAATTTTATAGAGCCCAGAAACAATAATTTATTATCAATGCGTTGGTTGAGCTGACAATTAAAATTTTTCTCCAAGAGACTATAACAAAATTCTAAAATATTTAAAAATTGTATTGTAGGAATCGAACCCGAAGTCGATATTTATACCCGTTATGCCTATGGCACACCGGTCGAGGAGCATCGAGGACCATCGAGTAACTCTTCGATGAAACGAAAGAACGCACCCGTCCGCGATGGATTTCTATTTAATCGGTGACAAATACATCAAAGTTTTGCGCGAAATTAAATCCAAAGATACGTCTGAAATGAGATACATTCGTTTAATCGAGGAAGAACTCGATTAAAATAGCGGCGCCCCTATTTTTCGTCGAGGACGGGGTGCGTTCTATCGTTTCATCGAGGAGTCACTCGATGGTCCTCGATGCTTCTCGACCGGTGTGCCATAGGCATTAGAAAGTTCTTAAAAACTAGATTTCAGCTGCCATTTTCTAAGATGGCTAAAGACCAAACATAAACTTTCCTTGATCTTTTGCAAGGCAAAGCCTTTTTCATTTCTCCATATTGACTGGGCTATAACCTATAAGTCGTCCGGAATCGGATGTAGACTAGACATCCTTCTTTAGGACTAGAAAATGTGTAGGAGACTAACCAGCAATATTGATAATAACTATCTTATAAACCATGAGAAACAGTTCAACATTATGAAAATATCAGTGGCTAACTAATAAGCAATAAAATAGTATACTTCCTCTCCTGTGCGTGGAGTGTTGAACGTAGAACTGTCACCTGTCAGGCGTCATGAACAAACTAGCGGGAACTACATTCGTCGGCAATCATCCGGAAATCAAATAACAAAACCATGAGATGCGGAAGTGCGATAAGGCGCCTCCTTGGCGTCGCGGCGCTAAATCTTGTGTAAACGTCACCCCGTCCCTTGCCCTTCCTCCCCCCTCCGCCTCGCTCCGCACGTCAACACCTGTAAGTAATTGTTCCGACGCGGGAGTCAAGGCATCAGCTTTTCGGCGGGGTTGCCATATCTCATCGATGGTGACGGGCGTTTTGGACAGCGAAAATTGTTTCGCAGGTTTTGTTTCCGCAGAGCTAGTTCGGTGCCTGTTTGGTGTCTGAAATTTAGTATTCACAAATACTGTTACCCGTTTTTTACTGATCTATGTAATAGGGGAAAGTATTGTATTGTGATTTTTTTACATTTCGAGATTTTAATGAATCTTTACGTTTTAGACCCTACTGAACACAAAAAAACATAATTTAAAAAAGTCGGTCTGTCTGTCGGTCTTTCCGTAAGCAAGATAACTTGAAAACGCGTTAGAATTTTAGACTGAAATTTTATATTTAAGCTTTTTACAAATTTTTTAATAGCAAAACTTTCAAGGTGTCGATACGAAAATATCGATATATCGACATGAACATCAGTCAATATTACTTTTCGTTTAGTATCGATGTATCGATAACTCAATTATTATCGATATTTTCTGATAATTATCGACATATATCAACAAATATCGAGTTATCAATACATCGATACCAAAAGAAAAGTGATAGCAACTGATGTTCATATCGATATTTATCGATATATCGATATTTTTCCCATCTCTCTGTCGAATGGTGAAACTTTCAAGTCAATATTTAGATCCGTTCATAAACTAGAGCTGATCAAACACAATAAATTAAATTAACGCTAACATTTTATATTTTCTCGAGGAAAAACTCTTTAAGTATCGGTTTAACTAAGGCATTAAAACGTTTTCTATATAAATTATCTTAGGTATAGAGATTTTTTTGTAGAATTTAATGCAGGAAACTGCAAGTCAATATTTTAATTCGTTCAGAAATGACAGCGCAATAAACACAAAAAATACTAAATTTATGTTTATGTTATGTTTGAATTGTGGCCGAACTAGTGCTCCCGAAATTTGGAAAATTATGTTTGTAAGAAAAAATTATCCCGGAATTCGAATTTTGAAGACCGAAAGTCGATATCTTGATTCATTAGAAAATTAAAGCTTGTAACAATAATCGTCATTGCCATATATAATTTTTGTTTGAAAAGACAAAACGCTTTTGTTGAAAATGACTAGAAATTGCTCAAATATAATATGTTCACGGTTTTCTCGAGAACTATACTCAATAAAAATGGATATACCATTTTATAGAAAAGTTTATGCTCTATAATTTCTTATACAACTATATTTTTTTCATAATATTAACCATACGAGATAAATAAAGAAAACTAAAAATTTCGGACATTTTTTCAAAATGGCAGCCGTCTCTGGTACTTAACAATTTGGCACCACTTCCTATATGAAAGAGAATAGTTTAATTGACATGTACCTATATGCCAATTTTCACACTTCAATCACGAAATGCATAGTTGATATAAAATTTGTCCTATAACCGCCGGGCTATATCGGTCACAGTATTGGCTATTTCCGCTACCTGATTTAATGTGAGGTTAATTTTTTTGAAGCAAGCTTTGGCGCCAAACTCGCACGTCCGAAATGCAGAAGTCATGCTATCCCCCATTCTCTCTCTACAGTTTGGTGTCAGCTTTTCGGCTGCGTTGCCATATCTCACAACAGATGCGGGCCTGGGCCTGTCACCTATGACGTATGAGAGGTTGGCGTGTGAACCTCGAATTCTTCCTCGTAGACATGACTCATTGCGAGTAAATTTTTCATAGAAACCATCAAATTATCTTCACGTTACTACACGAAGGATATTTTTGTCCCACCTGACATAAGTCGATAATTATAATTTGATGGAAGCGGATTTCGTGGTATTATTCATTTTTCAATTAATATTTCCTGCTGGATATGAAATATTATTGGGGTTTCAGCATTCAGCCCGGCGGTGGCAGATTTTCATGAATTTAATTAACTTTAGATTATCATACGCAAAAAAAGGTTGCATTTTCTATGAACTTATTAATACTACATGGATATAACATCAAACATCCAGAGGAAGATATCGAGAGAGGAAGAAGAAAAAAAGTAGTAAACTTGTTTACTGCATTGCTAATGGAAATTTTCTGTCAACATAGTATATTATATATTAAAGGACTAAAGTGCATGATCTTATCCTGGGATTTAATCCGTAGGTGAGGGAAATAATCATCTGAGGGATTAATAGTATATTATACAACGACGCTATAATGGATGCTATTATTCCTGAAGATGAAGTTTAAAACACGAGCGAGCAAAGCGAGCGAGGGTTTTAATCATCTGAGGGAATAATAGACATTATATCGAGTTGTACACTGTACTTTATCTACGACTAACTTATTATGTACAAGATTTTAGTAAAATAAATACCAAAACGCTAAAATTTTGACATTTCCAAATGTCAATTCTCTATCACCATAGTTACATCATTAAACATTGCACTGTTTTAAAAAAATAATGTGCACGGAGAAATTGATTCAGGCAAAGTAATTTTCTGATTGGTGCAGAGGAGGGAATACTGACTATTATTCCCTGGTATTATTCTCTACGGGATTATTACATGGTATTATGTAGCAAACATCACACATTTAATGTTAATGTTATACATTAGTCGTAGATAAAGGTATTTTAGTCCTGTGGTATATACGTTATTTTTTGCACTTCATCCTCAAACGAATACAAAATAGTTTAAAAGAATACACATTTTGCAATTATGACAGTAAACTATGCAAATATTTATACTCGTATTGTTACCATAGATAGTGTGTAGCGAATAGCACGTATTTACTTGACAACGGGATTAATTAATTCAATTTCTTGACAACGGGATTAAATATGAAAAAAAGCCCTTGAGATCAAATAATTAAGAACCTTAGTCCCTAAAAATAAAGACTAACGAAGAGTTTTAGTCCCGGAAGTGCAAAAAAATATTTTTTGTCTTCTCGTTTTGTTCATGTTCTCGTTACCTCTGAAGCATTTCGGGAAATTGTAAATTTGTCGTTACATATGGAACACATATTTTTACACCACTACTCATATGTTCAATTTAGAATTTAGTTTTTTAATTTATTATACTTTGGCACCGACCGGTTTCAACCCCACTTGGACCTTCTTCAAGGATTAAATTTTTTAATGTAAATCAACAATAATTATAGCAGTAAATACAAAAACAGTTTACAAAATCAACTTACGCAAAAGTCAATAAAAATTTGTTAAATTAAAATTAATTTATAAAATGTAACATGATCCAGTCTCACAATAAATAACATGATAGAATTTTTTGTCATTTTAGAGTGTACTTTTTAAAATAAAACATAATAGGGAATGAATTGAACTGAATTATTCTTGAACAATATAAGATATTTTGGCATCTGGAATAGATCCAAGGGACGTTTTCAATATACAGGTTGGTGGAGGTGAAATGCGAACATAGGGAAATATATGACAATGGAGTTATCATGCTAGGCATCTTGATATACGTGGAATAAGTACTGTCAATGTCAAAGTTGCTGTCATATTATTGAAATTTTTATTTTCATTAAAATATTTTCTTTGCATAATAATGTATGTGTACGAACAGAACGAAAAAGTTTACGTGCACTTTTAGATTTTATTATTATTTCTGTTATTGATTACTCTTTTTGCCACACAAATTCACAATACTTCGTTTTGTGACACTACTACAAACAAAATATATCAAGATACCTGGCATGAAAGTTCGATTGTCATGTATGTTTCCTATTTTCGCATTTCACCTCCACCAACCTGTATATAGTACTTTTAATTTTTCCGTATAGGTACATCGTATTTTCAGGTAGCAGCAGTGTGACACCAATTAACAAATTCAAATTTATTTCCTATTATGTTTTATTTTAAATAGAACGCTCAAATACATTGCTGTCAAAATGATAAATCCCATGTTTCACGTTAAAATAAATTAACGGTATTATAAATTTATAATGAAACTAAACATTTTCATTTTATATATTCTGACAAGACCACACTTGTTCATTAACCAAATACAAATTGTCACAGCCAGGGACCCAAACCAAAACCACCGATATTTTTGTTGAATAAAGCCTCATTCACATAAGCATTTAGTTTGAATTTATATTTAAATATAAGAAACATATCAATGACATAATAAACTTAAAATAGCTTTAGTAAGTGGTAAACATAAACTTCAAGTAACTTTAGTGCTAGAAAGTGGAAAGTGCGGATGCTCGTACATGAATTTAAACATTCTTAAACGTAAACATAAATGTAAACCACATAGCTTATGTGAATGAGCCTTTACTCCAAACCGCTCCAAACCAAACTTGAATTAACTTTTCTTATCAGCGCTGAAGCCGAACCGAACCTATTTTGGTGGATTCCGATGCCTGTAGTAAAGTAATGGGGGTTTCCAAGCCTACGGCTTTTAAAGAAATACTTATTGGATTTCAATTTCCAGCATATCGTCGGCGATATGACAATACCTGCTAAGTGAAATTATGTAGTTTTGCAGGAGACTTAAAAAAGTGTTTTGCGCTTGACAGACAGAATCAGCTATATGCCATCACACCGCAAACATACATGCAATAGCTGCTATCTATACATTATGATAAAAATATTTATATCGGAACATTAAGAGACCTGTACTTACTTTTTGCTAATACAAAACTAAATTTAAATCTTTATAATAATAGTTCAATAAATTGTCATTTACTACAGAGCACGTCATAAGCAGTCATTATAATTTTAAATTTTTTACATAACACCTCTAAGAGATAGCAGATATTGTCACAAGTTACAACAGGCGAGACGATAGCAGGTATTGTTTTTACTTAATATAGTAAACAAGGAATATTTTGGTAGTTAGCAGATCATTTCATATGGTGCACGATAAATAGATGGAGCTAGCTACAAAAAAGTCTCATTTTTCAAAAAATGACAGTTAGCAGGTATTATCATATCGCCGACGAAGTTATAAGAAAGTGATAATAATTGTTGATTTTGATAGATTTATCACCATTTTATCGAAATGAAAATGTAACTCTTTTGAAATGTGCATTAAAATGCGCCATGTGTGACGTAGACAATATTGAAACCAAACCGTGAGTAGATTTGTTCGTGTAAGATCGTTTTTTATCGTTTTGACTACGGAATGGACGACGGACCTGTGTTGAAATAAGGTAAGATCTACGTATCGTATTCGGTCCTTGTCAGCGCGGTGAATGTATGTTCTCAGGGCCGGTGACGTCACACCGTCACACACGGCATCGGTTTTCGCGGCACCTATTTTTTTTAACTTTATGAATTTTAGGCTTATATGCTGGGATGCATCCAGCATTGCGTTTTATTTCTAATATTTTACTGTATAGATTAACATATAAAAAAAACAAAAAATCATGAAAACCCGATTCTTAAAATACAATAATTCTGTAACAATGCGCAATATGATTTAGATGTAATTTTGATGAGTAATCAACATCTTCGAAATTTATTATATTTACTTCTCCCACGTGTAGATGACTTAAGTTAGTTTTGTATATGGATCCTTTGTCTTCAGGTATAAGTGCATTATACTGTTCGGTTATTATTGTTTATGCTTGAAGATAAATGTGTTATTACAATAATTGGTGATCCATATACGCAGTTGTATCAAGATGCATGAGAAAAATTTAAGTATGACCAGTGAGTATGTGAGCGTCGTTACGTTCAGTCGCTCGAGAAGATGTATTCTCGAGCAAAATTTAAGTTCGAATAATTACGTAAAGAGTCAGTGATCGTCTGACTCTCATGAGTTTTGTACAATTACGTAATTATGTAGTAATCTGTCGAGTTAGTGTGTGACTCTATATGTCGAACAGATTGTAGTGTTTTTAGTTATATATCGCTTCGTTGTAGTTTTAGTTCAATGTATATTAAATAAATATAAAGTAGTAGTGCATATTAATAAATAAATAGTTACGTGTAGTTGTGTGTCATATTTATATGTATAGTTAACCGTGCAGTGAGAGAAGAAGAAGAGAAAGCCCGTTCCAGAATCTTCCACAGCGTCAATCCTACCGACCCGACCTGACTTTGCTTTCCTTTTATTTATTACAATTACCTATAAATTATAATAGAATTGACGATTTCTGTGTCCAAACCACCAAAAGCAAATCAACACCTCGGCTATCAAGCGCACCTTGTCGCGTTCGACGTAATTACCACAAACTGTGCTTGATAATTGCCTCTACACCCCCTCGACCCTATAAGTCCAGCCGTGACAACTTCCGTCATGCACCGGAACGAACTCTTCTTCAGGCCTGAGGCCACACTCCGGCCAGCCAACTTAATGCGAAAAAATTACCAAGTGTCCCCGAAACATTCGTAATGAGGTGAAGAGAAATGAGTCGTTTGTAACGGGGGAGTTTTTGCAGTGATGAAAGTATTATAATTATTTCAGAGTTTTGCTAAGTTGGGTCTGTAGATGGATTATTTGATGAGGTCGAGATATGGAAGCTAATTCTAAAGATGAGGAATTTAAAAAATGTATGAAAAAAAATCCGATGTGGCCAGCACGAGACCCTACTCTTTGTACTACTATACAAATATAATTTTAGGTGCTTACATATATATTTTACGTATTTAATCAACTAGAAGAAAATATAAATGATGTGTCACTATTGTCTTTGTCACTGTCACTGTCATATTCAATTAAATTTTTTGAAGTAACAAATGTTAAACAATCATGGACAACAAGATACATACTCTAAATTATAAATAATACTTTAATCGTATCATCAACTGTTATTACCTTGTAATATGCAACATTTATTGATAATTATCAACAACATAATACGTTAGTTACTTATAATACGTTAGATACTTATAATTCATTAGTTACGGATTTAATACGTTAGACACAACCATACTAACATCGAAATCTTCCATAATATACAAAGTGTCAACAAATTAACAAATACAATTGTTGATTTGTTTTAACATCGCTGTCGTTGATGATACGATTAAGCTTTGAATATAACGCGAATATATTATGTGATTTAAGCTTAGCAACATCCCCGGTATTATAAATCGCATAATATTCTTGTTATATTAATTGCTATAATTCCTAAAGTACTATAACAGAACAATTTATAATTTTAGAACAATCTTTAGCTAACTATTTAAAAATATCATATTTGCTTTAAAAATATTAATATTGAAACTGAATATCGTTTTTTTTGCTATTTTGACGGCTTGTGTAGAACCATTTGTAATTTAATTTTTTGAATTAAATAGTTCACAAAGAATTGATTTGGATCGGTACCTACTCCCGTTACCATTCCAAGTTGGGATCTAATTAACTTGGCAACCTCAAGCTATCGGGCACCGGCTAAAGGCTGTAACAAGGGCTTGCGCCGGGTTGACTGGCAACACACATGGTAGTAAAGTGTACGAGAAAGTGGCAAAAATATATAAAGTAAATACTGTGTGTGCCATCAAGTCATCCTAGGGATATATAACCCAAATGAGGTTCAAATCCCGAAATCATAATACAATAATACATACAGTTCACAAAGAGTATTTAAATTAATAATTTTATCCTTTCTTTATTTATGTGTAACAAGCCGCACAGTGAAATCCAGCATTTAGGCATCGACCCCCTTTAATAGTTAGGTACCACACTGATAAGTAAAAAAATAACTAATATCGATTTCAAGGACAAATAATTGTACACCAAGTTTTCAAAATATGTATATTTAGAATAACTCAAATTGTAATACAATGCGATAGTAGTTGAAACGGGGCGTCTTGTTTTGTTTTCGTGTTAATCTTATAAATCAACAGTCACGTCTTCTGGGGACCTTGCCCGGTTTTGCGGCAAACTAGGACACTCGTGTCCTCCGTGTTTATCTCACCGCGATGAATATTAAATTCATACGTGTTATTTATTTAATTATACGTGTTGCCCGGCACGAAGTAGAACAATTTTGTTTCATTAATTTTTAAAACGGCCATATCGGACTGTCATGAATAAATCAAAACAGATTTAGTAAATTTAAAAGTTAACTTTTGACCCTCGAAAATTTATTTCATAAAGCTTTTAATCCATACGTTGTTGATAAATTTTACTGCAACGTGTATAGGACTCTCAAATCCAGTAATTGATTTCAACTCTTTATTTATATTTCGAATGCGGTAGGTACTAATTAAAAATATTGATTTGATTTTTTTAACTTATTGTATTTTGTTTTATTTTTATGTTTATGTAACGAAAACATGTTTTAAAATACAAAAATCGGTTGTAAAATCTAGGTAACTATACTATGTCCACCGAACAGATAGAGTAATAAAACTAGTGGGCAGAGCCAAAACTGCGCAGTACAATGTGCGCAGAAGTAGGCTTTACAAGCAACAAATTTTAAAAAGCAGAAAAACTAAATAGTTTTATTTGAAATAAATATGGAAGAATTATATATTTTATCATTTATGTATAACATAATTTTAAAAGAAATATGAAGTATAATTTTTATTTACGAACTATTTTTTTGATGACCGATCTCAGCAGTTGAGTTTGCCTAGCAGTGTAAAACTGGCTTACCAATAGCAATACCGTATTTCAATTTCGCGCACATTTGTGAGAGGAGTATCTACTCTATCTGTTCGGTGGACATAGTATAGGTAAACATTTTTAAATTCCTATATTTGTCATGCTTTCATTTTATGTAAATCTATTTCTAAGTATATTATTTGTATGTTCGTATGTGATGTTAATAGAGTTTTCGATTTATTTCTAAATGTAAAACTTTTTTGATCATCACAAGAAATATTCGTTCACTATTTCATTAAAATATTATGTGGGTTGACATAGGTACATTAAGCAAGGACTTAACTCGTATGACGTAAATGTTGCTATGGTTACTTATGCAATTTTCTATTTATCCTGTTGAAATGGAATAATGTAATTATATTCATTATGGAACGTTGAAAAAATTAAATAATTCTGTCTTTCTGTGTATTTGTATACTAATGATTATTGTTTGTTACAGGTGAGTACTTTTGTCCTTTCTACTTCTATGGCTGGGTCTATGTAAGTGCATAATGTCATTTGATAACTGTTTTATTAGCTATTGGTAATATAAAGAAAAAAATTACTAGAATTAGAAGATTATTCAATAATATTTAATAAATTAACTCTAATTAAAGATTATTCAATAATATTTAATAAATTAACTCTAATTAAAGATTATTCAATAATATTTAATTTTGTATATTTATTTACAATATAATGATTTCACCCAAATTATTGTCATTGACGAATTTTATAGCTACGAATTTTTGTAAATTCAAAGCCGGATGCATCATGCGGATTTTTTTTAAAATATTGAATATAACTATCCGAGTAGTTTATTCTTTATTCCACTACAATAATGTCATCTAGCAATTAGTAATTCGGAGTATGTTTAATGTGTCGCATGTAAATTAAATAATTATTCGTTTAATTTCAATTTTTAATATTTAAGGGCGCGCTTAAAAGTGAAAAAACCGTAACTCGAAGTCTATAATGGTAATGTTCTTAACCCGATAATAGTCAAAATCATATTATAGGTCATAATTTGATTTAAAAAAATAAATTATTTTTTTCTGGAACTACTAGTGCCACATCAGCGACACTTTAAAACTTTTACATGGCTCATTTGCACATGATTTCTGCATAAATTGTGTATTTTTTAAAGAAATTAATTAAAACAAAAATTATTCGCATAAACAAGCTTAGCTGCATGCTTCTTGCTTTTTAAATTTTTTTGCCTTTTATAGGGATTGAAAAAAATCATATCAAATAATGACAAAAAACCGCAAAAACGCAATTTTGATTTTTTTTTACTTCAAATTCCTAGGCCAAAGACAAAAAATAAAAATATATAAGCATTAAGACATCCTTTGTTAATACACTCATATTATGTAAAGCATCATAATATATTTCAATTATAATTAAAATAAACGTGAGAGGCGTACACCTCTGTAACGCTGTAAAATTTTAGGGTAGACGTACACCTTAATATAAAAAATGCGATAAAATATTTGGTACCAATTGGAAAGACGACCTACAGTTTAATTCAAATCTTATTGCAAGTATTGTTCAGTTCAGGAGCTCTATAAAAATAGAAAGACTATTAGTAGGAATCCATGATTTCTAAATAGTAGTTCAAAGCTTCTAACATTTTGCACCGTTCTACAGACAACCATTCACACAAGATCCAAATTATATTCTCTGGAACTGCATGAATACGAATTACTAAGCGCTGCAAATTTAGTAGTAATTCATCTCTAAGGTATTTATCAATACATTATGGCGATGAATGCAAAACCAATCTCCTCATTGCGCAATAATTACGTCAAAGAGGAAGCAGCAGAGCCGTATTAGGTTTTAATGCCACCTGAAGGAAGCGCTCGCTTGTTCGCGACTGCTGATTACCTCAAGACGTTGCGTTAACTGTGAATGCGTTCACAGCGTTCACACGTCTAATGACTATGCGAATTGGTTGAATAATTACGCGCTAAATTGTGATTACTCCTACTGCTCGCTCTGTCTATGGTAATTGTCGGCATCGATGCGTCAGAAGCCGACTAATAATTTAAATAGAATATCTGCCACCGCCACTTGCTGGCGAAATAGGCGAGAATTGCGCCAGGAAGAGCAGGTACGCGGAATAATTTTATTTACATAAAGATAAGATATTCATGACTGCCTAATAAGCAATGTCTCACTGCTAAGTAAATTTTATTGCCTTGTTCTGTAATGAATTTTCTTGCGGAATTATATTTGGGGAAGTTTCGTTTTGCCGGTTTGCTAAACTTGAATATCATTGTTCGAAAAATGGTACATTTTGTTATTAATTTTAAGGGCACTACTACATTAATTGTAGTGTAGGTATTTATTGGTTTGCTGTTTGGTACTATTTTATATGTTACATCTAAAATTAATTAAATTATGTATTATGCAATATTTTATATTGCTATTTTTAATAAGGGTTCGACATTATGTTTAATTTTGCGCTTGGAAGCTACACTATTTTAGACGAAAATTAAAAAATAATAGTATATTCTGCAATAAGTAGTGTGGAATGAAGCATATTCAACTCGAGTGGAAAGTTTCTGTGACGAGCCGTAGGCGAGTTTCACGGTTCCACAAGAGCGGAATAACCATTTCAAACGTATTGCAGACTATACTTTCTCTACGATTAAAAAACTATTAAAATTAAAATATATGTATTTATAATATAATATTTTACATAAAATTAATAAATCTAAACGTATTTTAAAGCTACCGACCAATCAAAAACATTGAACAAAGTTGAATTGTTATAACTGGACACATTTCATTCCATCACTAATGACGGAATGGATCCATTCCGTAACAAGTGATAGAATGTACCCATTCTATAATTAAAAATGATAACATTCTATTACATTCGTATAGAAACACAATTTAAATGTATCTTTATTACTAAATGAGAAACAAAAATAAATTTGTTTTACTTATGGGTCCGTAATTTAATAATAATAATAAAAATTTGCAGAGAAAAAAATTAATCATAAAAAGTTTCTAAAATTTGAGGTTTTATATTGGACTGTTTTGAAAATATTAAAAATTCCGGATATAAATTAAAGAAAAGTAATTCAAAACCTGCCGTGGTTTTTAAAAAAAATAGTGATTTTCTGATATTGACATATTAGGTTTATGTATAATTTCTTGAGAAAAATGTTCTACTCAAATTAAGCGTTAGTAAAGTACGATTTTCGATGGTTTTGCCTTTATATAAGCGCGGAAAGTTGGAAAATACCATACGTAGATATTTGATTTAGGTACAACGTACAACTAGTAAACTGTTGCCAAATTTTGTTAGATGAGATCTCTTGAAACCAATATTAATTATTGTTCCACTTGCAACGGGCCACTTGCATGATTTTTTTTTCGTAGAAAAAATAGTATGTAACACACTTGCGGAAACGGTCATTGAAAATCTCGTATGATAGGAGAACTCGCTATACTCGTCATACTAGTTGTTCAATGAAGCTTTTTCCACACTTGTATTACAATATACTACTTTCAAGTAGTGCCCAACACTGTGTTCGTATTTATGCAAGATGTTATAGGTAGCTTTATTTGTGCGGCTTGCGGTACAAAGAACAATAAAAAATGATTTCTCTTTAACGTTATCAGCATTCGTTTGAATCGATCTAATCTCCGTCATAATGGCATTAAGTTCACAACTTCCAGTGAACGACATTAAAAAATGCAAATTCAGATTTGTAGCGATCCGGTTGGAATCCACAGAAAGAGATTAGAACTCCGGCATCTTTCCGGAAGGCCAGGCGCATTAACGCTATCGTCGCCATCTTCCACGTCCTCAGGCTTCGCGAGCTCTAGAATGATTTTCCGACGCGCAGTATCAGTCAATTAAGCCTGTGTTTATTTCCTGTGTTCGCGGCACACGGCACGTGATAATGTTTCGTCTATCCGTAATGGATCACTTTTACAATCAATAAAGTTTATCGTCGGCCGCCGATTGATTGAAAGTGATTCCGTGTTTGCTCCGGGATATTCGTGTTGCTACACGCAACCCACATTCGCTAAAGCGATTTCGAGCTTTCTACAGAAGCAGTTGCAGTGGCAGTCGATAGTAACTGATGAGCCTGGTGCAAATTGTGCAAATGTTCCTCCCTATACAGGTCATTCACAAATACATGATTATATTTTAATGGCATAGTAGTATTTGACTCAGGGTTGTCGTGATTTTGCCCAGCCCGAAGAAACCCACTGGGGTTTTTCAGAAAAAACCCGAAAAACTCATGAAAAAATCTCACTTTTTCTAAAAAGGTATATAGGTAGTTATATTCATAAACATTAACCTTGCCGAATTAAATATCTAAATAGATTCATAATGTATTATTTTTTTTCATAATTCAACAAATATCAACAAAAACAAGTCAATGTATTAATTTAAATTTTACCGCTTTTTAAATTCAGAACTAAACTACATAGGTTTTGGTTTATTATGTACTACTTATTTTTAAACGGTTTTGTACTCTACTCAAATTTGGCGCGTTTTTCTACTAAAATATAATTTTTATAAAAAAAAAACTGTAAATGGGGTGTTTTTTTTTTAAATACCCAGTGGGCTGTGCAAATTTCGAAAGAACCCGGTCTTTTGACAAGCATGATTTGACTACTGATCATGGTACTTACAAAAATAGTACTCGTATAATATTGTGTATCAAGTGTGGCTACATAATGGCATAACAATACTAATAGGTATGTGGCATAACCGTCCGTTGACAGACAAATCAAGAGTGATTTATTTTTGTTACAAAGTAAAAGATTAAAATGTTGATGATTCTGAGTCTAACGAAGAAGAAATTAATATAGTAGAGGAATCCAGAATGATAATTCTTCCTATTTAGTACCACTGCAACACTTTTCAAAACGCAGTTAGGGAATGCAAGGTATTAATTTTTCTTTGTAGTTGGAATTTTCTTAACTGGAAATAATTCTTATTTCAGGAATTATAACTATGGGTTGCAGTCAGTTTATTGATTTTTACACCACTTTATCGGCCCTATTTACCACTTTGAAGGAGTTGCATTGGTAAACATGGTCTATTTTGTTGTTTTTTTTTTTGCTGGTAAGCATTCAATAGAGTTTACTTTCAATTACAGAATGGTAGATGTTATTATAGTGGAATCCAACCTCTTCGACCAATTCATATTTGTGCAGTCAGAATCTCAATCCGTGCGACGCCCTTTAAAATTCAAAGCGGCAACAGACAGATTATTTTTGCAACCAGGATTTCTTTTAAGACAATCAAGTGGTCAGCTTGATTATCCGAAATCCGAGTGCGATTTAATTGTAAAATGTTTTAACAATTTAACATCAATCACATACTGCCGGCCGGGAGACACGAACCACGGAACTCCGGGTTCATACGTCACCACATGCAGAAAGCTGAGCGCGTGCCTAACACGCGCAGCTACTGCCTATTTTGTAAATATTTTATGTGTATTTTAATACAATTCTATGTAAAATGTTTGAGTAACCTCTAAAAGCTAAAAAATTTCGAGTGTCTTTACCGAACCGCCATGCAGTAAAATCGTGGCATGTGTAAATCGCAACTACTATAGACGTCAACGATGTGTGATTGTTATGTTTACAAAAATAATATTTACTGCGGTGTAGCACGCCACTGACTTGCGTGCATTAGTTCACAAATAAATTGATGCTGTTGTGTATTACTTTTTCGTTTTAAATTCGAATATCCATCACTATTTATGTAAATTTTATGACATATCATATCAATCATCAACACTAAGTGTATTATGTTTCTGAATTGCAGCACCATATCGTAAAATAACTCGTTGATTGTTGCATTTCGACTTTAATGTTTGATCGAAAGATATGTATTGCAGGAATTAATAATCTGAACGTTTGAAGTTAGGAATATTTATATTGATTTGTATTATGAAATATATTAGGTAGTGGTAGGTAGTATTATCCATAATCTGTTCTGTGAAATGCTGAAATGTCTAAGATGGTCATATTGAATTACTTATAAGTAATATTTTAATATTTAAAGAAAAACTAAAATTAGACATATGTTGATAACATGAATATTGCATCAAAGTAATTACTATCTGAAAAATTAAATAATAAAATACTAGATTTTATAATTCATTCCTTTCAAATAATAATAATAAAATAAAAAAAAATAAAAAAATAAATTATAAAAATAAATGAAAATAATAATAAAATAAAGCGGAATAATAATAATCATCATCATTTATTACTCAACAGGTAAAAACCAATAACAGAGTAAAATAACAAACAATGAAGCAAGGTATAGTAGTACAGTTCAAACATGCTAACATATACAACATGGGAAACTTAAGACTAAACGCTTTAAAAACAAAATGGTTATAATTAGTAGATACATTGGTACATAAATTTCAGGATCATGTATTTTCAATATTTTTAATATTGTATAATGTAAGCAAGAGCAACATTGAATGTTTAAATAGTTATTCGAATATTTATAAACTAGTTAATAAGTAGCACTAAGCAGTAAAACAGTTGAGCCCTAAATTTGAAACAATTATCTAGTATTCGTTATTCAACAATATAATACTCCCAATATTTATAGAATGGTAATTTAATGGAAACCTAGAAAATATTTTTAAATAAGAGTTTAATCAAATTTTTGTCATGTGGCTTGACTAACGACTGCTATATCAAATATGTGCCTATTTATGTTTGAGTTAAAACTATTTGTTAATGTTAAGTAAACTAAAAGTATTGATATCCATTTACAAGTATTTATGAAGAAATTATGTTTATTTCTGAATTTCATTATTTTTAGTTCCTTTTTACAATAAAACATAAATTTTTTGTGAAGTAAACAAGTGCGTTATTTTAATAATTATTATATTTGAACCGAAACCCGAAAATACCTTTGAAACCCTTATATTTTAAACCTCTTGAACCTAAAACTTGAACTGATTTTTTTTGTTTGAACTGTAACCGATCCTGAACTACAAATAAATATCGCTCCAGGTCCCTGAATTTGAGACGATCAAGTAGTAGATCGAAGTGTCTGAATGAGATTAAATTGCAAGATGTTTTACAATTTAACGATAATCACATGCTGCCGGCTAAGAGACTTGAAATTCCGTTTATTTGTTAGGAAAAAAAAATTGATCTGTCGTTAATTCTTTCGCCAAAAGAGAGTAAAATGTTCAATTTAATTTATATTCAATTATAAAATAATATTACTGTATTCGATTATAAGTGGTTGAACGTTTTCAATTTAAATATGAAAGTAGAAAACAGTTGTTTGTAAATAAATAATCTGCGGTGAGCATGCTTTTGTCCGGGTATTTTAATTTTCAATAAAGGTAGGTACATTAGTAAATGAAATGAACAGCTAGTCCGCATTCAATTATCCTAAACGTCGTTTTCTTTCTTCAAGAGTCTACGAATTAATATAGGAAAGTGTCGTTTAATTGGACATATTTAACATTGCATAAACGTTCCGTACGCATTTAAAACTGTAAGTAATTAAGCTAAAAGCCAGAGCTCGGTCGCAAACGTGCTCGTTCGTATGCCCTGTAAAATAAATGAAAAGCGAGCGTACTGCATTTTGTTATTTCTTCTCTCTTGTTTATTTGTTTTTACGCTTTTTGAACGGCCATTGTTATTTTCCATTTTATTATATGAAGCGCAAGGCTACTTCTTCTTTTATTATTATGAATTTATGTTTCATCCTGTTACGTTGGTACTTCCATTTATTCTCCGTATTTAGGAAATAACGCTAATTAGTTTTTTGTTTCCGTTAATACTGATGATGGAGAAAATATTCAAGAAAGATAAATTATTCGCAATTTGTTAAAAGCTCTTTTTTAATATTTTTATAAAACGCATTGCCAACAAGAGCTTTGTTCGTTTCTGTTAGATTATTTAAGCTCACATTATGATTATTTATCTATGAACATAAATCTATATTCTCATTTAACTTCTTTTTCTGAGGCTGGTGATCGAACCTAAATTAAAGTTTGAATTTTTGTCGTTTTACTTTGCTGTAAAATGGTTCTTTTATTTTATTTTCTCTTATTTATTTATGAGTATTTTCTGCATCTGTACCAACAGTAGCCCGAACCAGAATTTTTTCAAATTAGGATAGAGATATAGAGTATTCAAATATCGTGGGACCAGTGAAAAGTAAAAATTGAATCTAGAAAAAAATATGCGCCGAAGGCGAAAACTTTGTGTTTAAAAAATAATGAAATTCATAAATAATAGTACCTATACCTATTATTTAACGAGCATATAATTTAGGTTATATTACACGAAGATGAAAATTAGAACACGTGCCATAGGCGAGTGTTCTAATCATCCGAGTGTAATATAACTAGAGTCCGGATTTTAGGCAAAAAACCTATTGCTTATTTAAAAAGGCATTTAAATTTGAATTAGATATAAATTTGTTTCACAAGTTTTCAAACACTTTGACGCATCGTTTATTTTGCCTATTTTGCCTAAAATGAGACATTTTGCATTTTATGCCTATTTAACTGTTATCTTGCCTATATTCGGCCTATTCTTGAAATAAAACTTATAACTTAAACATATTTTAGATTTTTTTAAAATTATTTTGTCAATTTAATTATTTCAAATAAAAAGTTTGTGATATTTTTGGTTTGAATACATTAATTTGGAAAATATCTAAATTATTTTAAAAAATGACATAAAGATGGAATATGCTTTAATACAACTGATGGTAGTGTTGTATTCTGCAAATATTGTGATCAAACGGTAAAATTTAAATAGTCACCTATAGTTTAATAGTGTGCTTATCTGCTAATATTTGCAATATTTTTCATCTGCTAGTGTTTATTTTGCTTATTAAAATATTTATTTAAGTAAATATAAATAGCCTACATAATTTGAATACTATTCTTTAAAAAAATACTTAAAACCGTATTGAATTTAAATGCCTAATTTGACTTATTAATGCCTATTTTAATTTATAAATGCCTATTTCGGCCTATTTTGACCATTTTCTTTGCCTATTTGCCTACCTATTTATTGAACTTTTTAGCGCCTAAAATCCGGACTCTAAATATAACCATTATATGCGAGTCAAATACTATACTTTTTATCTACAACTACTTGTAAATGAACTTGGTGTTGTATAATCTTAATTACATCTGTTATCGATTAACAAGCAACAATCATTACGCTTACTACAACTGTGAGAAAATGCTTGCTAGAATAATTTATTTACTTACAAAATTAATGTACAATTACTACAATTTGTGAAATTCATAAAAATATCTAAATTTACTGTTTTTAGCAATGGTAGAAACATACAAATGAGCAACAAATCTAATGACACCGCTCTTGCTGCTTCTCGTATCTCTGGAGGTGAACATATTATTTAACTACTTTCAATATCCATAGTTTACCTTCTTTACGACATTACGATAGAATACGATACTATTTGTTGCAGTTAAATGGTTTTTTGTATCAATCAAACACACATAACCTTATTTATTATATGTCATCGACCAACAAACTTCAGACAAATGCTTGCAACTCTAAGAAAATTCTTGCTTTCTATTGGTTGAATATAGCGTGGATTATGAAATTTCATATTCCACTAGTGTAAAATGAGTCACATTTTGTATTTGGAGTTAGATATAACATGAAGCCATTAGTAGTTGTAGATAAACATAATTTCTTCATAAATACTTCTTATAAATGGTTATCAATACTTTTTAAATTCGTACATAGCCAACCTAAATAGCTAAGTCGATCAAAAACAGATAAAATTAGTGGACCGTCTTCGTAAATCATATTCTGGCCTTCTCGATTTCCCAACAGTCCCGTTCGTCCCTGCTTAAAATGTTAGAATGTAAAAATACATGAAGATTTTATATATTTAGGTATATATTTGATATTATATTATCAACATCAACACAATATTAATTAAAAACAGTTTGGGTATCACTGATTTACCAAACAAAAATCCAATAATACTTTGAGCGCAATATTCTTATAGAGGAACAAACTAAACCTGTTAAAACCTTGCTTGCGCTGAACTAGGAACCGATGTTTGCAAGTTCAGTATTCCGTGGATTGTCGTAGTGCATGTATCAATGTTTATAAGATAAAATTAGGTAATAAATTTGTGTACATTTTCTGATGCATTTAAATGTACAATTTGCGTGTAATTGTACTTTTTAATGTGTAAAATAATATAAAACTAATTACAACTATTTTAAATTTAAAGTGTAGTGCCTTAAGCAATTTAAGGACTTTCTGGGACATCTACAGGATGCATCATTGTTAGAGCACACCAAAGGTTAGCATTTTAGAATCACTTTTAACCATATGGAAATTTGTAGGCTAAATAGCTGCCGTATTGCCAAATTGAGGCTCTGTTATTTATTTAAAAAATCATGGATGTTGCCAACTTTAAGAATGGCAAAAAAGATTTATTTTTAAAAATAAAAATTTATTTTTATTTTGGAATATAGTCTCAACGGTCTCAACATTTTTATTTATTTCGATATTATTGGTATAGTCATGGTTACGAATAAAACATAAATTGATTGAACCCAGATTAAACTAACTGAATTTTTTCACTATTATTAGTATAACAAATAATTTTACGTAGATAAAATTAAGTGTGTATTACGAGCGTAAAGTGTATTTGTTCCTCTTGCACTATTGCAGCTCTCGCCTTCGCCTCGCGCTGCAATTACCGTGCGCGAGTAACAAAGAGTCACATTACGCTCTTAATACACAAATAACTGTTATGTAGTTAATTAATACTCATTTACTGCTATTTTACTGCTCAAAAAAAATTTTGCTGCTCCGCCTATTTTTGAGAAAAATATGTAGTATTCTAGCTGACGTAGCTGGAATACAACCATGAAATTAAAAAATAAATAGATAATAATAGAGAGAAAGTGTTCCACTGTTTTACTGCTGCAATGAAAAATTTGCTGCTCCGTGTATAAAAAATTGTTGTATGCTACATTTGTGTTGTACCTTGTAGCTTTACATACCTTCTAATATTTATTGTAATGATTATTCACATCATCTATCACCTGTCAGAAAAGACCAATAATAATGCAGTATATTGAATTTTACAGCCAATCAAAATGAGAAGTATTTGTAAAGAAACACCAAAAAACACATTTGACATTAAGTCTAAATTTTAATTTAAAACTGGATCTGATTCAATGAATAATCAGTTATCAGAGCTTCGAAAATACAAGAAAATACTGCCGACTGATGAGACGTATTTCCATAGAAACAACTCGAGAGGTCGAGATTTGTTTTGCGGAAATACGTCGTACCAGGAGGCAACAGTATTTTCTATTATTTTTTGTACTCATCACCTAGGAAATGACATATTAAACACGCAATTGACAATCGGAAATGTCAATTTCCCAGTGTACTCAATCAGGAAAAATGCAAAGAACACTGGCTTTTCTAGACATTTCAGAATAAAATCATCTCAAAAATAATAAAATTTAGTTTATTAAGTGTTACTTCCCGGAATTATAATTAGTGAAGACCACCGAAAAACCGCCAATATTAAAAATAAAACTTGTGTGCAGCGCACCATCTGTCGGTAGTAGTGAGCAGTAGTGAGTATAAAAAACAGCGTAATCTCAAATTTAATGATCAGACTAAACATTGTACAAACCTCTTGCGGGAAGACACCATCCCGGCATTCGCTTCGCTCGTGTTTCAAAAAACCGCTCATGTAGGATCAACAGCTTCCCGCATTAGGTTCGTAAATAACTATTTGATGATCGAGTGATATACACATAGACTATTTCATGAATAAAACAAATTTAACAATTTTGAATAACACAATTTTATGTATTAGCATAATTTTTAAATTAATTTTAAAGATTTTGACATTTGGTGAAAAATAAAGAAACATTAATTATTGTTTGTTGTGTCATTTTATTTGGTTAAAATAGTCTCTTGAATACTATTCGTAGTCATGGTTAAGTAGATTATTTTTCTGGTAGTTATATTGTACACTCATGTACATACCTTGTGCTTGCGAATATTACTCGTATTGCGCAATCGTAATATTCATATCCAAGCACAAGAAACATTCGTAATACTACCAGAAAAATAATCGACATGACTACGACTACATAATATGGTAGGTATTATAAGTGAGTATGTTGAGTATTAGAAAGAATAAGTGTTTAGTATCTGGATTTAATAATTTTGAACTATTTGTAACCATTTGCACTTATAATTGAATCTTCCAATTGGCAGTAGGTTTATCCTAGTTCAATATGAAACGCGATATGAGTTCCACTAGCAAATGTAATTCGTTAGGCCTGCTTCAGCGTTTCAGTGTGAATTTTGCATACACCATTAGTGCAGCTTTGGCGTCCATTTCGTATAAATTCCGTGGTCGGTAGATGACATGAGATCCTTTCAAACAGCGTTGACCGCAGAGTAGGGCTCCGCTAACAACCTGACCACATCCAATTCATGGCCGACATCCATTTATAAAAGTTGAAAGCTAATCGAATTCTGATTCGTGTTCCGCGGCGACCGTGCGGTTTTCTATGCTAATGACTCGCGCCGCGTCGGGTAATTAGTGTCCGCCGCCGCCGCGTCGTGCGTGAGCGCCACTGTCGGCTGTTTATGTTTACGCAGTGAAATGTCCGGTGGTGCGCCTCTCGCCCCTACACTAGCTATGCTTATTGCTCAGCTGATGACAAGATAAACATGGAATGGATTTGAATTTAACGACGCATTTTCTCTTGTGTTTGGAATATTATATTTTTATTGCTTTTGTTGACTTCTGGGCCCGAAAAAAACACAATTAAATTTTATTGTTTGAATTGATTGGCAGTTTCGAAGGACAATGTTCTCGCAGGATGATAAAGTTAAAACCAGGGAAATGAACCGGTAATAGGTTCACAAAATTAATATCAATATTAAAAGTAATTCTGCAGAAGATTAAAATTTCATAACATACTATAATTTGTCCAAAATTTAGAGGAGCTTATTAAATTTGCCGCGATCTGCTAACCAATCAGATTGCTCATTTTTGAGCCAGATTTACACTTAGTAATTTAGTCCCAGTGTTAACAAATGTGTCAGTTCTATTATAAGTTAGAATCTCTGATTTTAAATTATTTTATATTCATGTATACTTGTCAACTTCACTTAATATTGTCAAAGGTAATCGTTCTTATTTTATTTGTTGTTCAAATATTACATTACGTGATTTAAATTTGCCACCAAACTACACTCAAATTTATTTTCCCTGTGTAAATGAGATTTGTGTAGGTGCTCCTCGGAATTAAAAGAAATCAAATTAATCATGATTTTTTTTATTTATTCAAATATATCAATGAGTTTTTAATATTTTTTTAAATCATGATTTTTGCCAACCCTGATTTTTTTATGTAGGTACCTATGTATGCAGCTGCAAGTAGCAATGTACCATTGGCAATATTTGGAATGGGCAATATTGCCACTTTGGGAATATTACAAGAAATTCAGAAATATTGCCGACAATATTTCCAGCAATATTGCCAAAAGTTAAAAAATTTGGCATTTTAAGTTGTCCAGTGGGTTTTTCTTACCTTTATAAAAACTAATCGCTGATCTAGAAACTTAACAATTAATTAAAAATTAATTTTATTTAAGCATAAATTGCCCTATATTTCCATTTTTGGCAATATTGCCTTAATTTTAAATTGCCAGCAACGGCACATTCCTAATCGCAACTTGGAATAGTGTCGAAAGTACGTACCGATCCAAGTCAGGTGGTAAATTCTTTTTTACCTATCTCGGATTCGAACCCACGTTCTTTGTATCACAAGTTGGAGATAAAAATAATACTGTTTATTTGTGTCTCTTATATTACTACTTATTTACTACCACGGTATTAAGCCGGGGCCAGACATGCGGCATTCGGCGAATCTCGAACGTTCGTGATTTGCCGAACGGTGTTCGCCTTTGTGTTCACACATACCGCATTCGGCGATTAACGAGCAAAAATATGGGAAAAGGCCGAATGTTCGCCTTATATTTGCAAAAACAACATTTCTACATTTTTCCATATTCTTGTCAGGGGAAAAAATGGCTTTATTTCTTTCATTTATTTATACAAAATAGAGGACTGTAAGAATTTAACGAGATTATAAACCTTTTTGTAATATCAATCAATCAGATTTAACAACAACAATAATAGATAATGGATTGAGGCCGTGTGGAAGTCTAGACCAGTACCTACTTAAAAATTATTTATAGTAATAATTTGTAATTTGTATTTATAATAAAATATATTGCTACTACGAATAAGTTCAATAACTTAGTTACTCGCTACTGAGCTAGAACTGAAGTGAGTTATTCGACAGTTCGCTGTTCGCCGAATCCTGAATGTGTGATCGGTTGTCCGAAGCCCCTCTAAAAGAACGTTCGCCCACTTTGATGTGTGCTAGTTTACCGACTTTGGACGGGAAGAGGCGAACAGTTCGCCGAACGATTCGCCAAATCACGAACTCCCCATACACACTGAGCGAAGTTCGGCGAACAGGTGCTCGGGATTCGCCGAATGCCGCATGTCTGGCCCCGGCTTTATAGATGATGTCAGGACAGGACCATATAATGATGCGATGCCGTCACAAACCATTGTTACCCATTGTGATGACATCGGTTGATTCGAGGAATGAACCGTATGTAGCTACGAGTACTTTGAACCGAAAAAGTTGTTTTGTTTTATACTAAATTTTGAAGTTCCATGCAAATTTCATAAATAAAACTTACACTACATTGATGTTGAAGGTTCACATTTACTTTCTATTGTTCTAAAATTTTAATTTAAGACTAAATAAAATATCTACATTGAGTTAAAATATGCTATATTTTGGATGTTATTATTTAATTAATAACTATTAAAAAAATAGAAAGAAGCAGTAAGCATTAAACTTGCTTTATATCAGAAAAAAATTAAGATTGTTAATATAGCCAACTAATTATCAGTATAATACGAAACCATGTTTTATGAACCACTGAGGATTCCACTTCATTAATTAAATATCAAAGTAGCTTATAGAAAGCCTAGAATGCATCACGTTCAGTACATTATAATCTCCACCGCTTTGGACGTCATACAGAATCTGTATTCTCTAATCTTCTTAGCTCTTCAGCATCTTATTACCGTATCGGCATAATAATGTAATGGGCTGGCTAGCTGCTAGTCATTATCCTCCTACTTACTTAGCGTGTCACTACGTCACAACATCACGCTACTTTACAACAACGCTGTGCTAATGTAATTGCGCTGGCGTCACAGCCACGTTCATGTTCTTTATTGTACGCTTGCTATACTAATAGATTGAAACATTAAGCTGCGACAATATGCGCCAGACACGTGGCAAGATGAAGGCAGTGCTGGTGATGTTCTAATGCACTAGTGAGGTTTTGTGCGTCGTTACCACGTTTCTTATGTCTGATGGATGGTAATCATATTAACTTGGCTTATATCTGCGAGTATGTACAGTGTTTATGGCAATATGATGAAGCGTAATGAGATTTTAAGCTATTTACAGGATGTCTCAAAAAAGTACTCACACTTCGAATGACGAGAAAAATATTATGTATTAGCATAAATTGAAATGAAATACATTTGAATACAGAAGACAAATGTAATTTAAGAATCATGTTCGTAAATGTTCAAATTGATGACCATTATTGCTCAGACAACGCTGATAACGCGCACTATAATTCGCAAACATCACGAAAGTTAAATTGTGAGTACATTTTTTTGAGACACTTGTATATTACAGTTACCCACTTGACAAAATAAAATCCCAAGAACATTGCAATAATGTGAACATCCCGGCTTGTTACTTGCTTTGTCCATTAACATCCTATTAAAATCCTAACGATTGTTAATGTCCGGCCTTAGGAACTTTAACTATGCAATAATTTGGTAATAATATCCTAAATTATGCATCCCAAGTAGGTAATCCTTTGAGATGTTTGTTTTGAGTATGTAATTTTGTATCGTTCTCAAGATGTGGCTATTAGGGTAGACTTACGTAATATCACTTCAAGAACAAGAATAAGATATTTTTAAACATCCCATGGACTATTCATGTCTAATAGGTATTAGTCGGGTATTAGGGTAAAGATTAGTTCAACGATGTCAGCAATTAATTTAAAAAATCAATAAATTTGAGATCATAGCACCGTCGGGAAATACGTTTCAAATACGTTGATTTTCAGTGGAATTTCCTAACGGTGCTGATTTCAATTTTTTTAAATTAATTGCTGACATCAAAATAAAAAAAATTGTCCGACATTTTTTTTTTCATAAGGCCAATCATAATCAAGATATAACATTTTTTTAAACTTAAAAAATTTTCAATATTTTGATGTTAGCAATTAATAAAAAATCTACTGTGGCCAGTACACGACCTCTCGCCTAATTCTGCTTATTCTACTAATCTAATAAATAGTTTTACTTACATTTTAATAGTTTCATGTTATCATGTTCATGTAATATGTAAACGATAATGTAAACCAAGATGCAAGCAAAAGATGTCAACTGTACTGTCACTGTCATTATAATTCAAATTTTGAGTAAAAACAAATTTCATATCATGGACAACAAGATACTGGTACTTAGTTGCACTTTATTTTATTGCTAAATACTACCAGATTCAGCAAATTGTATTTAAAATTAACTGTACCCATAGATAATTATATTATCTTTTATTTTTATTTGCAAAAATTGTCATAAATAAATAATGTACCAATTTATTTAAGAAAAACTATATCAAGTTCCAAAAAGTACTACTTCCGGTTTACGGATTTCTACCAAAATCTTATCCGGTGTTAAGATCCCTATTAAAACCTTAAATATGAAATTTGGTTATTAAAGGTTTGATACTTTTTCAGTTATCGTGGACGAAAAATCGTCAGTCCATACATTCATACAAACACACACACACACACACACACACACACACACACACACACACACACACACACACACACACACACACACACACACACGCACACACACGCACACACACACATACACACACACACAGACATCATCGAGAAAATATTAAATTCGTATTCTAGAGACCCTGAAACGTGCTTATCCACCAAAAACTCATACTCGAAAATTTTGACCCATTACAATACCTCTCTTATAGAACATGAGGCGAGAGGTAAAAACAATTATAATAAATTTGAGATATAAATTTATTTAATATCGACATATATGACGGAACATCCTTAAGATCCGTGATGCTTATAATACTTTTTGCACGATCGACACAATAAAAACATATTTCAGAATAATGTTCAATATTTTTGTTATATTGACTTTGTTTGCATTTTGATGCTATTGCCTTGGTATCTGTTCTTGTTTATAGTACTTATACCGCCTTCCTTATCGCCTTGTAATTTGTAACTAAAACCTACTGCTTTGGAAATAGAGCCAGTGAACTTTAAAAAATGATCGATAGTGCAAGAAATCATTTTTTCCCACGTTGACAGGCAATAATATTCCAGCTAAAGGAAGTCACTCACGTCACTATACACACTACCTCAAGATGCTGATAAATATACTTTTTGAACACCGAGTATCTGGTGAATAAATCGAATATCCGGTATCCGGCCAATTGACTATCCGTTGCATCACTAATGAAAAGTGTAAATCTGACTTTTGTTTTTACAGTTTAAAAGTAAAGTATAGTAGTTATACAATTTGCAGTTTAATATAAAATTTATGGATGCAATTTCAGCTAAAATAAATCCAACTTTGTAGGTATATTGGCACCTATATAACACAGCATGCATAATCTAATAAAGCAGCAAATAAGATGAAAGACATCGATGTTAATATATTGTGTGCCCCACTCAGTGTACAATAGTGCACAGCCCCTGAGCATCCCATAGTAACTCATGGGGGCCCACCCTGTATACGTTATTGCTTGGACCGCAGCCTGAGCCGTTAAGACATAATGGGGTCGAATGAATGCGCATTTAATAAAGGTGAAGTTCTCGCAGCACCGCCATTATTAGAGGGTGTAGGTAATGGCTCACTGAAAATTTAATTCGGGATTCTGAAAGAGCAAGCGCTGCAATCTCGCTCTAAATGCATCAATGTAATTAAGATGTTCCTTCACCTGAACTTTGGAAATATCGCTGTTTTTGTTTGCAGTAATTGCTACTTGCTTTCAGCTTCTTCTGCACCGGAAACCCAAATAGCTTAACGATTATTTGTTCCGGAAACTGCTACAGATTTTTAGTGCTCTACAAATATTGTTAACTTTATATATTTACCACGGTGATTTACACGGTACCTACTTTTTATTCGTACCTTACATCCCGAAACCTATAAACGCAACCAGAGCAGGGTTGTTCACGTAGTCTACGCGACGTAGACTACGTGTAATTTTACACGTAGACAAACACGTAATCTACGCATGCAGTTTCTGTTTAAACAATAAAATAGTGTAGACAATATAGATAAAGAACAAATCTCACCGAAAACGAATAAAGTTATAGATTAGATTTTCTGGCAATTGAATTATTTACATACTTTACGCAAAGTTTACATTGTCTACATTTTACATAGTTTACGCATACTTTACGTGTAGACGTAGAAAATAATACTTTACGCGTAGATAAACAACCCTGAACCAGAGTAGACTAGTTTAAATAAATCAGGGTTTGGACCTTTATTATAATAACACGTCTTCTACCCAACTTGGGTGTGAAAGCCTTACATGTTATGACTTGTGAGTCATCTTGTTATATAGATAGGTATTTAGAGTGACCTTTTATTTATTTTTTGATGAAATCAATACAAAACTGAGTAATACTTGTATATGTACATAAATCTTTTTAAGCGGTCCGTCTAAGTTTTTTTCCGAGTTCCTAGAATACCCTTCATTTAACTTTTTTTCTATTCCAGTCTCTGTCCCACTACTACGACTGCTTAAAACCAGCCCGAAACTCGTACTGTACCGCATCCTAGCAATGCAATGTCATTTTGAAGTTGAAAAATACTGCAAAAGTGTTTTCGTTGCGAGTAAACTGTTAGTTTATTATTGACTTCAAGGTAATATTTTTATAAATATTTAAAAGAGAAAGAAACAACTTAAGTAGTTCTCGTTGAAGGGCGGCAATGGCAACGGTTTTAAGTATGATAGTTAAACGACAATTTTTTAAATCATATGTACTTCAAAATATAACATTAGTTTGACAATAATTTACATTGCCTATCAATGATATTTTCAGCTATAATGACCCAAGGACATTGATAATTACGAAATAATTTTGTGACATTCCGAAAGCACGTTGCTTGGTAACCGCCCGACGCCGCATTCGGAGGGCTGTTAACCTAAAAGCAACGTGCTTGAGGTACCTAGCTGTCACAAAATTATAAGTATTTATCAATGGTCGAGGGTTATTCGGACAGAAAATTTTATTAATTGAAGTATCATTTTCATTACCAAAACGTGCAAATGACATTTGTATTCAATTATTATTATAAACATAAAAATGAACATAAATAATTATAACCTAGCAACATATTTGACATAAGTGATAATGTCCCATGGGTTGTTATCAGTTAAATGTTGTATTCATTGGTCAATTTCGTACACGTGATCAGAAATGAACGAAATTCATTGGATATTTAGTTAACCTAAAAATTTTCATGTAAATTACATTTTAAATTTCCCATTTCCTCAGGATGAGGTATGTGACATCGAAACTAGTCGATTGAGAAATATATTTTCTTGTTGACTGCATCCCAGTAATTTTTCTCCATTCCTCATTAATTTATGTGTTTATGTAATATTTAATTCTAAAATTGGTCTGACAATGCTCAATGCATTACAATCAGAGATCACTCGGTCTTTGGCGGATTCAATCAAAGCACTAACCATTAGCGATTAACCAATACAAAGTTTACATGTACCATTTAAAATTTGATATTGATTAGTCAAACACAAACACTAACACTATAAGCGATTGTTCGCATCAAACAATTTCTGTTTATTCTGTAACGAGCTAGTCCATAGAAAACTAAGCACGTACAACAGTTATTGTACGTATTAGTTAACATGTTGTGGTGTAATGTAGAATTGTAGGTATATCGGTTTTATAAAATAATAGTTTGATATAGTTATTTAATTATTGATTATTTATGGTAAATTCTAAATAAATAACAATTATTGGAGTTATTTTATACTTGTCAAGAAATGTCAAAGATCCCAGTGGTTAATGTTTGAAAACATGCTCTTCTGTTCTGTTGGTGACGTCTTATTTCTCTTTTAGTTGAAGAGATGCATGGTTATAGACAAACGTGTTCATTTTAATAAGCGATGGAAACACAGGACAAAGACAGGAGATATAGTACTTGTTTTTTATTAGTTCGATAGAAATGACGTGCGTTTTACCAGATTAAAATAGAACTATTCGAATTGAGGGGATTCGAATCCCTTTCTATTGTTATTTTTTTCATTTATTTTGATGGTAACCATTCAACAGGATTTGCTCCCAATTACAGAATGGTAGATTTTTATTATAGTGAAACCCAACCACTTCGACTGATTCATCTTGGTGCAGTCAGAATCTTTGAAAGCGACAACGGGAGGGATTCTTTATTCAACCAGAACTACATTTAAGACGCTCAAGAGGTCAGCTTGAAAAGCTCGAGTGCGATTTAATTGTAAGATGATCTTTTACAATTTGAACGACAATCATACACAGCCGGCCGGGAGATTTGAAACACGGAACTCCAAGTTCATACGTCATCAGATGCCAAGAGTTGTGCCGTGCCTAAACACGCGCAGCCACTGTCTCACAGCTTGACATTACTTAAGTATTTAGGTATTTAAGTATCAATTTTTTAATAACAACTAGTACTTAATACTTGTACTTAAGTATACATGTTCTTTTGGTACTTACTACTTTAAAATTTTAAGTACTAAAATAAAACTTTGTACTTAAGACTTATTTTCATTTCATAATCATAAAAAATACTGAAGTACTTTTTATATATACCTTCTTACGTTTTTTAATAATACTGAAATAATGTAAAAGTAGGTACTTAAGTTTTTGCAATAGGTTAAGTAATTTTTTGTACTGTTCAACCTGCGACCACAGCAACAGAATACGACATATTACTGTGAATTAATCTTCGTCGAAAAAAAGGTAATAAGGTTACAAATGTTACAAACCATACTATTTATTATAAATATAATTTTTTTTTAATACTGGCACTTGAAAAATGCTTATTTTCAAGTACTACTATTGACAAGAAAAACTTATACTTTACTTAAGTAATGTGAAGCTTTACTTGAAAATGTACTTGGTAACAAGTATTGACGATAGGTAGTACTGGTACTTACACTTAAGTATTTTGATTTCGATACTTGACAAGCTCTGCACTGCCTTGACATAATTAAGGCCCTACATTATCCTCTTCAAAACTATAATTAGACAAGGTTACAATGACACAAAGAAAGCATACAACATAATAATACAAATAAGTATACAATCAGCACAGTAAGGTAATGAAATAGTCCAACTTGTATCAAGATACCATTGACGAATCCTCCATTCCAAACAATATCATTTCTTGCCATTCATTCCTCATTCTCAAATACAACAAATCATCACTTTCCGCCATCAGTCCTACTTTCCATTGTCTCACAAACAATAACAGATGTAAACAACGCCGCGCAGTGGCGTATAGGGGAACATTCGAACAATGACGTCGCAGTTGTTCGTGCTGCGGACGGCGCGGCGGCACGTGACGTCATCGAGTAAGTTAACAAGCGGAAGATTGCCGTCAAGATAGTGTCAGTAGCGCACGCCGCCGCCGCCGCCCCGCCATGAGATAACGCGTGCACCGAGACGGGCTGCTTAACAATAAACACTGAATTAGTGCCAGCGGTTATTCAAAGTTGCGATACAGCGGTGCTGAAGCGGAGATGGATTCTATTGGCGGAAAGGAATTTTATTATTTGCATTTCGAACTGAAAACTTGATAATAATAATTTCTGATAAAGGGTCTTTCAATAGAAGTGATAGTTTTTTCAATAAAGATTTCTCGGTTTCTGATATATATTTTATTTACTTCTAGGTGTCAAATTATTTAGTATAGTGTGCAGTTTTATGATCCAGCGTTTGACGACTCTAGACCGATTGGAAATAATAAAAATGTATTATCAAAGTTCGAGCTCAGTTTGTTGTGGGTGCTCAACGTTTATTCACCCCAGAATTGGGTCGCCCTCACCGTTACTCTGCGCAGGCTATAAGACGCACTGTGATAAAGTTTGAGTTAACATTACTAAGACAATAAGCCACCAAGAAGACAACGAAATGTTCGAAGTCACAGCTGTAGCGGCCAGTGTTGCGGATGAGCCAAATTCTGCCAAATTGGAGCAATATTGTGATCAGTGTCAACAAAGCCGTAGTGGACTTTTGAACGATATCTTGTTCCGAACATAACTGCATTGTGCAAGTTTCCAAATAAAGCAAAAACTAAATTGATATGTCAAACCGTTGACGTTTTATTTAAAATTAAAATCCTATCACTCTAGCGGTCAAATTAGTGTGGACATTTTATTAGTCGTGAAATTGAAGGACTTGGGCCTTGCATATCTACTGAAGATGGAATGTCCAGTCTGCCAGTCCTAAGTGACCGGATTTGGTTTCTTCAAGTAAAATAATAATAAATGACGTTTTATATTTTCATAATTGTCACAAATTTGCTTGTTTTCTTGTTATCAACACTTATGATTGAATATTTTTATTATTATTTTTGCATAGGGAAACAGATAAACACTGATGACTAGCGAATTTTTGACATTTATGAAAATTACGTTCTGGCAATATGTTTTATAAACAAGAAATATCGTTTATTGCCAGCTCTACGTACTCCAGACCTATTAACTTATATAAACGTTTTTGTATCTAAACTTTTTATACTTGAGGAAGCCTAATCCGGTCACTGGCAGACTGGACATTCCATCTTCAGTAGATATGCAAGGCCCAAGCCCTTCAATTTCACGACTAATAAAATGTCACACTATTTTGACCGCTAGCTCTCCGTCTAATATTTCTTTTACAAAATAAGTATTTATGGTTTCACTCCACTTAAAAATTGAATATACTGGGGTACCTACGTTTCAAAACTACGCTCGGTCACACTCTGGTTACCTGCAATCGTTACTAAACTCGAAGTGCTGTCATCGATTACATTACTCGATTACTCTAAAGCCGTTCCAAAATGTTTGAGCAATAAGATCGAGTGACAAAAAACTTACCCTTCTGCGATACATGGGGAAAATTTACTCGACATTTCGATTTGTATTTGTTTATGTCAAGTGATACACGTGACGTTTATTGCATTTTATAGTGTCAATTTTAATGTCGACAGTAAAGACAGCAGAAATATGTAGGTATAATATTATTATCGGAACAAAAATCGCCTAATAAGTAAATGTAAATGTAGTGTGCATTTTAACTAATATATTAGGTTGCACATTAAGTTAAATATTTGTATTGAAACTTACCTTAAAAATCAACTTAAATACACTTAAAATATAATTTTTTCCACCCGAGATGCTATTATGCAAAGGATAATGATGAATTCATTACCTACGATTGGTGGCTGTTTACAGAGGTTGATTTTAACGTTCTCGAATAAATCGCGACAATCGTTCAGACAAACTAGTCGGTAGATACCCGGTTTTATCATACTACCCGGTTTTGTCCAACTCTACCCTACATACTTTTAATATATTCATCTACCAAACCTGCAGATATGAAAAGTGCAACTACTAAGTACTAAGGTAATTACAACATAAATGTATTTTATTTTCTAAACTGAAAGATGAAGATTTTGTAAAATCCGGACGTCTCATCGCGCGGAAACATTTACTAAATGTAGGAAAGTAAGTAGGTTAATACTCACAGACTTAAATCATTTTTATTATTTTCTACAGACATTTGAAAACATTTCTGAACAATGTATCTCGGTATTAAATGATTTACTATTGGGTAGCATGATAGATTATGTACTTATGTACTACACTGGAACTGAAAATTAACAAATTCTAGGACTGAATTACATTATAAATTTGTCGTCTAGATTCATGTCAAATTTCTAGTTTAATTGCCATTGTATATTCGTTCGAATTTCATACTTTATTTCCGAACTATTCATATTCAATCGAAAATGGAAATCTTCGATTTTTTTCGAGCCAAAACTTTTAAAGTTTGAACTGAGCATGCATAGACAAATCTAGTACGAATCTCGAATAGAAAAATAGAGCCGGGCGTATATTTCTATACTCGAAAAGGTATAGAAATCGATTGGGAATTTCTGATTTACCTTATACTAGAAATGGCTAGGAATTTCTCGGATGAATCTCGAACTAGAATCTGTAGCAAGATGACTCGCATCTGCTAGGCTCTGGTTTTTTGTTATCTTAAGTTATTTTTAGATACAATAGTTCAGAGGTCATCTGCATCCCTCCGTACCCCTTTAGGCGAGACGTTCCCTTGATTGTTAGGGGTCTGCGACAGTTCTTAATTTAAGAATATTTATATAACGATAAGTCATTATTAATCTTTTATTCGTGTGTATTCGTTAATTTTGTGTTTATTAAAAGTCAAATATTTTTAAGTAAAGTGTGTTAGAGTTTTTGAATGTCATGATTAGTGCCGCTCCCTAATTCATCCCTTCCTA
The DNA here is from genome assembly GCA_947534325.1 of Agonum fuliginosum. Classification (NCBI taxonomy): domain Eukaryota; kingdom Metazoa; phylum Arthropoda; class Insecta; order Coleoptera; family Carabidae; genus Agonum; species Agonum fuliginosum. Next base: position 4,640,881 of record OX384029.1, read on the forward strand.
ATTTGAGCCACGACTGGGTTATCCCTCTCCTTTCGTAAAATTCCTTCCTCTTTTATCCTACCCCATAGTTTACCCCTGATTTGCTACAAATCTAAACGAAAGAAGTACAATGTTGTTCAGCCTTTATACTACCCGGCTCTGTACACCGACGGGTAAAATTGAAATCAAGAGTTGGGTAGCGGCGGCGGTGAAGCCGGAAGGACATCCGGTGACGTTGCAGCATGACTGACACGCATGCTACTTGCACCGACCTTTTCACTTAGATTCAGAAGTCGTGTCAACGTCAAATACTTGCCACTTTCTTGTACTCATGCCGCACCTCATTAATTCTTAACAACCTTTATTCGTTATTCGGTAGCAGGGAAGAAAATATCAAATACATTAATATATAGTTGGTATTGACATTGACATGACATTTATTTCTTCACGTTCATGCTTAATGTGTCAGAAATTTTTTTTTTCTTAGACATGGCATGTTTTCTACTTAAGGGTATCGACTCCAGGACTCCACGTAGCTCAACACCGCGTTTGTCCTACGTATGGTAACGCATGGAAATATTCGCCTAAAATATGTAAAGCAGTCTATCAATTTTTAAAATGCTCACGTAGTTTTACAGATAAAGCAAAATTTTATAAATTTATTTAGAGACGAAGAATGGAACTAGGTTTATGCCTAATTAAATTTTCTAATGAATCTCTTAATCATTAGATAAAGCATGTATAAAATTGCTTGAAACACACTTTTTCTTTAATTTTGTATATGGATTCCAAAGATTTTTATAGAATTCTAACAGGGCATAAATCGAATTAATCTAGTAGGTACCTGTTTTTCCTTCAAATTTTTAATATGCAATCAGAAAAGCAGAAACTGCTACACCTCTAAACACGCAATATTTTGTTACGAAGACGGAATCCTTAACTTAGAACTATAGAAGTAGAAATTGTGCTGTATAGTTTAAATTATATCATTTGCAATAACTTCATGCTTGTTGTGGCGAAAATATTATTTGCCTACGACCATATACGAAACAAACAGTTTTCATACAATTACCTAGCTACGAAAATAAACAATATCAAATATCCGTTCAATCAAAATGTTATCGACTAGGTCATATCACCACAGTTTTAATTTTTGTTTCACCTTTTAGTAGGCGTGTATTGTTTCTGACATTTCTGATAATTTAATATGCACCGAATTTTATGTCTTTAATATGCCATTAAATAAAAGGGTAACAAAATCGCTGTAACAAGATGGCCTTAGCATCTGTTATGCTTTGAATTATTGTTATCTTAAGTTATTTTTAGATACAATAGTTCAGAGGTCATCTGCATCCCTCCGTACCCCTAAGCCAGACGTTCCTATGATTTTTGGGTGTCTGCAGTCAGTTCTTCGACAGCCGAGCTCCAGATAAGTCCAAAGATGTAGCCCGTTGCTACGGACATTACGCTTTTGAGCGTAAATTTAAGTTTTATTAGTTATAAATCCGTATTATAAGTCATAAGTTTATAATTTTATATTCGTGTTATATTCGAAATGTGTGTGTCTTTATTAAAGTTTTATTAAAGCCAAATATTTTTAAGTAAAGTGTATTATAAAGTTGATGAATGTCATGATTAGTGCCGCTCCTCAATTAATCCCCTCCCAACTACGCCACGACTGTTCATCCCCTTTCCATTTAACAAACTTCCTTCCTTTTTCATCCTACCCCCTATTTTACCTCTGTTTTGCTACATCGCTACTTCACACAATTTATTGTTCAATAGAGTCTGAAATAAATAAACCAGATTAATTTTAAATGTCACATTTACTGGCGACATCTCAGAGCATTTGTTTCAAGGCTACTTGACAAAAGGAACTTTTAGTGCAAATGTCAATGCATCTGAATTAACCTCATAGAAAATATTTAAATAAATAAGTATCTATGTCAACCAAAAATATAATACATAATTTATGCGTTAGGTATTTGTACAACGCTCGGTTTTATTAAAGCACACCGCTTCGCGTCGTACTTTAATCCTACTGCACTTATAATGTAAATAACTATTACATCTACTCCGAAGACTTTGAATACTTATCGTCTATAATAATAATTATTATTATGAACGACTGTATGTAAATAATTCAAAAACAGAAAATGATACGAACAAAATCCTTCTGTTTATCTAACTGCAGATTAACCCTGTGTGTCAGTGTAGTAAACAAGGACAAAGAAATAGTGAAAATAGCGAGTAGACGTAGCTAGCGCTATCCAGGGATTTGTGGCGGTCTCTCGAGACAGGCGAAGATATTTCATTACCGAAAAACGGGGAAGTCTCGCCAAGAGAAAAGGAGGGTGAATACTTAATCTACAGTGTTTGAGTTTAGAAACAATAGTTCAATATACCGAGAAAAGACAAGTGAGACGAATATGCTGGGTTGAATTTCATATTAAAATCCCAGCTAAGAGTCTAAACTGAATAACTGGAAAACTGCAAAAAGTAAAATAAAAAAGTTGCAAAGTTTGCTGTGGCGTTTTAAATTAAAATTGTTTTAGCATACTTGCCTAGAAGTTTAATCAGTTCGTAAGCCGCATTACTGAGCATTTTTCCACAAGAAAATAACAAATATTTTCAGTGCATTTGCAGAAGCAGTCGTGGTATTTTTATTGCAGAAAATCCCATCGGCTGTTTGAGTAGCGCGCAGGGCCGTAGCCAGGGGGGCTGACCAGGGACAAGTAATTTGCGTCCCAAAAAATATATGCAACACGAAATTTGCTTCTTATTTGTTTGTTTTGCTTTTTGAATATAGTGTAGGGTAAAGATGGGTTAATGTAGACATGGTGTTAATGTGGACAACAGCGATTTTTTAAAACTGGACGATAGGAACATTTCGAAAAAATTCGGGTGGGTTGCCAAGACTTGTAGGTATGACCATATGAAATTTCTTTACGATCCATCGGGGATACGTATGGACATTGTATAAGGGGGCTAATTTGGGCACATCCACACCTGTATGTCAGAAGATATTACACCCTTACCAAAAACCGAACCGTGAAAATTTTAAATCAGAGCAAAGTTAAAGGAACGCATCAGAGAAGCGAAGATGAGAAGAGCTAGATGCAGAAAGAAAGGAAAGAAGAAACACATAGAGAAAGCTCAAATTGACCAAGGATTAAGGATAATACAAACTCAGATTCAGATGAGGGAATCGATTTTATGTCTGATAAAGATATCGATCCCTTAAGTGACGAACTTCGAAAACCCTGAACTAATTTGCAATAGCTACGTATTAAAATTGAAATACTTGGTTAAGTTCGCTAAAATATCATGTCAAGTATATTTTGTAGGATCTCTCGAAGCCTCATATGGTTGTTATGATTTCGACAAGAAATTTTTAAGAAAGAAATACGACAGTTCGTTTTTTATTATTCAAACGTTAAAAATATATTTCAAGTTGAAAGAAAAGTTTTCATAGCTGCTAGAATATCACAAACCTCTAATTTCTTGTCGTTTGATTTTGCGATTTTCGGTTATACGATATAAACTTAATATTTTAAAGTTTATTCTTTAACTAGAATTGTATTTCCGATTATTTCAATTAATATATGTAGCTAAATATTGTATTTTAATAGATGTCCATAGTTACTTCTTAATAATAAAGGCATTGTCCACATTAACTTCTAGTAAGGGCCAGTATGGACAAAATAATATATTTTTAAAAAATATACGAACTATTTTTGTTGATAAAATTAATCGTAAATTTGTAAAGTATGTGAAAGTGGTTATTCATATTATTAAACCTTTGAATATTCAACGATTTAAAAAATATGTCCACACTAGCTCCTCACTCCTATTTTTAGTTGAATTTTATTCATGCCTTATTATTTGATTTCTAGAGTAAGAACACATAATTGTAGCTTATTCACATTCATAGTCTAAAAAAATCTTCATATGGTACGCTAAATATTGAACAAGAAACAACAAATTGAACAATATCTTGAGCGATAAATTGCTTTGTTTTTAATGAACTCTGTTTTTTATATACCTACCTACAATATTTAGTTTTTGATTTTGTGCAGTTCGCCTATAATAATAATTTGACAGCCGCGTTTATCTATTTTTTCAGACAATTTACGAAGCAATGCGATATTTCACACAATTTGCTGTATGATACTACACAATTTAGATTGTTTCAAAAATTGAACAATATCTTGTTCAAGATTTAGTGTAATGTAAAACGGGCTTTAGCTGGATCGAATTTACACTGAAACTGAAAGGAAAACACTGATTTATAGCTTTATGATTTGTTTTAACAGAAAAGGTTTGAAATAATTATGATAAATAAATCAGGTTAAATTTTAGAATGTTTTTTATAAGCTGATTTACCAATTATTTCTGAAATATTTGACACTTGAATCTGAATCAATAAAAGTTGTAAATAACACGTCGTACACTATGATATTTCAATCAGAACTCGTCCGGCAGAGAAATAGAAATTCTTGACTTGGTGGAGCCTTCGTCCAAGTCGAAGTCCATGATTACGGTAGGAATTTGATTTATGTGGGGCCGGGAATTCTCTCGAGCCCTCGCGTTCCGTCCCCCATCTGCGCGTTCGTTGCGTAAACCTGTTACGTTCTATAACTGGTACTTCTTGCTCCTAATTCACTGATTTTATAGCCTCGACGTGAAAAGTATTTCCCAGCACGCTACAAGCCATTCGAATTTGTGTATTCCCAGCCGAATAATTTGTTTCACTCGCGACCGCTATCTTCGTCGCGTGCCCCGCGGTCGTAACAGCCCCGACTTTCTTAATCTTGTTTTAAACAATTCAGTTATCTGAAACAGAATCTTTCGATAATAGTAAAATCTATACCACTTAAGCAATAAAAGCACGTCAGAAGATATCACCAACGAGGTTCTTTCTCTTCCGAATCGATATTAATGTCTGCGCGCTACCAGAGCCGTAGCGGGAACTAAGTATTAAGAATGTTTTAGATTGTACTTTTTCGTCTAGATTCTAGTTCGAGATTCATCCGAGAAGTTCCTAGCCATTTCTAATATAATGTAAATCAGAAATTTCCATCCAATTTCCGTTCAATTTCCATACGTTTTTCTAGTATAGAAATATATTCCTGGCTCAATTTTTCTATTCGAGATTCGTACTAGATTTGTCTACGCATGCCCTATCCATTATAAACATCTAACCTCAAGTTATCAGATTTTAATATTATTTTTAAGTTGCCTAACTAAGATTACTTATTTCGGAAAAAATAGAAAATTTCCGATTGTATACGAATAGTTCGGAAATAAAGTATGAAACTCGAACGAATCTCTATGGAAATCGAACTAGAAATCCAGAATGAATCTAGACGAAAAAAGTATAATGTAGTTCAGCCTTAAGGTAGGAAATCCGTCGATCATAGGCGTGCGTGATTTCGGTTTGATGTGAGGCTAGTGCAGTTAAATAATAAGAAATTATTTATTAAAAATCGTAGATTTGATATAAATTACAAATCATAGATATCCATAGAAATAAAAAAGATACTTGAATTTAAAATTTACATTTAAATGCAGTAGTACGTTAAAAATAAAAAATAAATTGAGACGGAAATTTTTACGTGCGAATTATCAATAATTATTGCAGTGACACATAGTTTTTAGGAAGTGTCTATTGGCACAAAAAAAACGCGAAAAACGCGGAAAAACACGAAAAAACGCGGAAAACGCGAGAAAACGCGATACGCGAAATATAGTGTTGCCGATTATTTTTTGACATTAACTAATTAATACTAACAAAACCCTAATTGATTCCAACAGAACTCCGTTTTTTTTTCACATAAACTAATTAATACTAACAAAATCCTTCTTGAGTCCAACAGAACTCCGTTTTTTTAACATCGGTAACTCGGTAACACTGTATTTCGCGTATCGCGTTTTTCCGCGTTTTCCGCGTTTCGCGTTTCGCGTATTTTTGGTGCCAATAGACACTTTCTAGTTTTTATTTTTTAAATAAATATCTCAAATATTAAAGAATAACTTAATATTCGTTTTCCAAACATGTGTTGGGTTGTTATGATATAATATTTTCTAATCGTTTAATAAAACTACTTCTAACCTCCATATACGCAATGTATTTTAGCGCGTTTTAGTGTCAACTTTGAAGTCAATTATTTTCGTTATTTCAACGGTTACTTATGAATTTTAATTTTTATCCAAATTCTACGACTTGTAATGAATGTTGTATAATAATTTGAGTCATATATTGGGTTGTGAACACCCATGGATTTACTATACCTTAATAGCGCACATTGTACCAAGTGCGAAATATCCTATAGTATGCGTAACAAGACATAACCAGTTGGTTCAAATTCCGAAACCAATCATGACAACAAGCAGTTAAAAATAAAAGCAACACTGATCCGTGGAACGGGACAATGTCGTGATAGATAACAAATGTGAATATTTAGATTCGTGAGAGCAATGAAGCAATAAAATAAATTCCACAAAACGAAAATCGATTGTTCTCGTTAAGGATTACACACATTATTAGCGGCGAGCGATTTAGCCAGCGCCAACAAAATGTTTAATAGCCGAGGTAATAGAAGCTCTAATTTTCATCTAGCTTGTTACCCGCGCCATTTGAAGTTTTCCTCCTCGTGTAGAAGTAACCGGCGCGGCGGTGGTAGACCGGTCGAGCGCTGATGAGATCTCCGCCAATGACATATGGCCAGTGATTTGGCCGGAATCCAGATGAGCCTCGGTCGTCCCACGCCACGGATTTACTGCCAACGTGGCCCTCGTTCTGCCACCTTGCGCTATTTTCTAACACCTTGTAAGACCTAAACTTCCCCAGGATACATTTTAATCTTAGTGACTTTATTTCAATATTTTAAATACAAAGTAATATAGCACAAATTACACTAGAAATTAAATTAAATTAACATTAAAAAGATAAATGTACACAAGTATGTTCCCGTTTATACACAGAATTAGGAACTAAGTAAATTAACAATTAAACAAAGAAGATAACCAACTTTTACCTTTATTTTTTTCAATTTTTTTCTAATTTTGACTTTCTTTGTACCTACCAAATCAAATCGAACACCGACGCGCAAAGCTAATATGAGAATATGACGGTAATACACTTAATACCACGGTTTCTGACTCGAAGATTTAATTCGTATTCCATCGATATTTTTTTGCAAATAAGAAATAAATAATATAATATTAATTTTCCAAAATTTGTATCTGTAAAATGATGAAAGTATAGGTACAAATAGAGATTTTACCTGCCTGGTTCAATTTCGCGAGCACTGTTACCTCACTTTTGAGGGAGTTATGTACACTATTTTTCAGATGACCACAAAAAATTCAATTAACTAAATACATTATATCCTGTTTAAAAGTTAGGATATACTACCTCGATACCAACTGTGTAACCGTACTATAGTGTAACTCATAGTAATATTGATAGAAGTTGCTGTAGGCACTCGTTTACTTCTGATGATGGCATCACAGCCGAAATACGTATAAAGTATTAAATAATAGTTATTTATGTTACAAGGACGAAAAATGCAAGTTCTCGTACGACTATGGAAAATTGCCGAACGAGGCAAAGCCGAGTTCGGCAACCTTTAGGAGTACGAGAGCTTTTTCGTCCGTGTATCATACACTATTTTTTATTCGATTGTAAGTGAGAACTTAAAATAACTAGAATATTAATATTTTATTATAAATTATTCTAAATTTTTGTTTAGTTTGCTAATTGTAGTTATCTGCGAAACAGATAAATGAAATAAAAAAGAACAAAAAATTATTCGACTGTGTCAGTTTGCTTAAAAAAACGCGTTTGCGTACGAAAAGTACTTCTCGGCCTAAGACGAAAAGTGGGTCACCTAGCAACGGCACAAATATTAATACTCTACCTAAAAGGTTAGCTTTTCGTCCGAATATCTTAACCAAAAAACGTCACTTTTTGACATAATCGAATAAAAAATATTTTTTGAAACATAACCGAGTGTTTATTTATTATCCTATATGTAACTCATAGTGTTACGTTATAGGTGCGCGTTAAAATAGCATTCTAGTTTGTGTTATTTGTTTGTTTCCATAGTAGTTTATAACTAATATGATATGGCTATTTTCCATAGTGGTCATTCGAAAATAAAATATTCCAATTCTGTGCAAAGTAAAGAGTGCAAAGTAGATGCCTAAAGAAAATATTTGGCAAAATGACACAAAAAGTCCATAAGAATGGCATTGAGCATTGCCTATTACCTATTAAGTAGAAAATGGTAACGGCGTTCCTATCAATCGTAGAGCAATAATTCTTCATGACGTTATCTACAAACTTTACAAAAATACATATTTTAAAACTCCAACTTGGATGTGATTTTTTGTGTAGATTATTTTTTGCTCTTTTACCTTTTTTGTTATTTTTAACAAAATGATATCTATTTACTATTACTGCAGCCAGAGTTGGCCGAACGGTAAGGGAGAGAAAGAATGTTCCTATGCTCTACACAGAGCTGAGTCACAATTCGCCAACTTATTACTCGCCAAAACACAAGTGAGTCAAAAGAAAAACCTAACTGGACGGCTTCTATGTAGACTATTTCAAGGTAGCGAAGCAGTTTCTGCCAAAAAAATTATGAAATTTTTTTCCGTTCGATTAATATTGTATACGAATTTAAAATTCTTTATACCGACCATCTCTCATTTCGGATACTGTACTTGTTAATATGAATCAGCGAAACGATCTGTTATTACTATTGCCTACTTTGAATTTAAAAATGGTTTATAAAAAATGTATAGACATTAATATTCAAATTTAATTAGTCTGTGTTGTTCGTTGTTGCACATATTTATGAAAAACTTCCAATCAATTTATGTAATGGACAACAATTAATCTAATTACACAATATCACATTAAGCCATTTAGATAAAAGCATTAAAATTAAGTTATTATAATTTTATTTTCATTGTATAATTAAATTGTAATTACAGTAAACGCAACGAATTTCATTTTCTGAAATTGTAATTTATGGTAATACCTTATTTTCAAACAAAATAAACTCACCGTAGTACGTATTGAAAATTTTAATGCCTACTTAATGCTTTTTAAATTGGCATATGTGTAAAAGTAACGAGTTTAGAAACAATTTTACGATATAAAATTATGATGAACCAACTTTAGCCATTTGGGCGCTAACAATAAAAACTTTTATAATTAAAACTATTTTGCCCTTTTTTAATTCACCCTTTAACTTTGCGTTGAAAAATCTATTGGGAATTTCAGTTAATTATTCATTTATAAGCAGATTTATATTTTCAAACTTTATTAGAAAGACTAATTGAGTTATTTAAGAGCATTTAATTGGAAGAACTTTTAACAAAGACCATTAGTTGAACGTAATTATTATTTAAACTTTATTCTAGTGCAGTCTTATAAAGCCATTAGAACGGTTTTAGTGTCGGCTTAGGGACAACTTTTGATTATGCCGAGGGTACTTTAAAAAACTTAAAACTTTATGAGAAAAATATTGATACTTCGCCATATAAAATTTAAATTGTAGTTTCTATAGTTTATTCCTTGAGTTTAGTTAAGGATGTAAACTGATTCATTTATATAGATATTGTGAAAGTCAGATCAGATGAAATTTGAATTTTTAATTTGTTTAAATGTGTAAGTAGAATTAAAAAGATATAATCGTTTTATAACACAAGACATAGAATATTTTTAAATTTAATATTTGATTACAGTTACGCATTTTGTTTTGTAGCATTTGACTATTTATATACGTAAGAATTATTAAAGCCAGTCGGTAGTCTCTGATAAACTAACCAGACAGTAGTTCAAATAACATTGTAGTGTTTTCAACAAAACCGTATTGTTGTTTTTGTTGTACTTATGGTAGGTACTTTGTGTATTAACCTTGTTTATCATACATATTTCTGTGGTAAGTGCTTTGTTTTGAATTGCAATCATACACAAACATAAGGTTATGCGTAGGTATAGTATAACGTAGGTTTTTTGCCACAAAATGCCACAAAATGTATCGCTTAAAATAAATTTTGCAAGTAACTAAGATACAAATAATGCAATTTTGTACTTCCTACCGGATATTGGCAACATGTCTTCATACTATCATTTGTGGATATGGATGTCATATCCACATCAGGTGAGGATATGAAATTCAAAGTTATTACGTTGATAACAAATATTCAAATGTCATATGTCAAAAAATAATAACCTTACTTTTTACTGCAAAAAATGAATTTTGGATATTTGATCGTAGAAAAAATATGCTGTACAACTCGAGTGGATTGCATATATCGCACGAGAACGTTTGCAGACACCCTCCTATGGATTCGTGTCTATAAATTCGTTCTCGTGCGATATAGGTATCATATCCACTCTTGTTGTACTATATACTATTTTGTCGTTTTCGTGCATTCGTGTGTTATGTGTTTATTAGTTTATGTCAAAATTTTACAAAACGCGCTCTAGTTAGAAATACGAAAGTATCTTTTTAATTTAGTTGGGAAAATGGCAAAATGTGACATAGTAAACATAATACACAATTTCGTAACTTCTGTTAAGTTATAGACCAATATTAATTAACCTACACCTGCATGGAGTTAATTATTGAACTTGAAGTATCAATGATTAAATGATTGTTCGATTTGTTTTTGCACGTGTTCAGGCCAATTTGTACACGTGGCACGTGCAGCGTAGCTGGTTTCAACATACTGTTGATTTGTTCTTTTCCGTTTCCTTTTGTTCGACATGTGCTCGGTAGCGGCGGCGGCGGCGGCGTCGGCGTCGTTGTCGAGTTGCTGACGTCGCCTCATTTCAAATTTAAAGACTGAGCTCTCATTGCGCGTCATGAAAACTAATTAAGACTGCCGCCAACTTCTCGCTAAAGGCTATGCATATTTGATGGTATAGTTCGAGTTGTGGCAAGTGCTGTGAAAGACTTTGTCATCAAAAGTCACACGGATTTTGTGGAGGTTACAAAATGATTCATTTTATATAAATTCTGTGGTTGTCGCAATTTCATTACAATGACACTCGTTCAAAATTTTAGCCACAAACTCCACAACTTACGGATTATTAAGCATTTCAATTATTGTTTTACTTTTATTTTAGTAAAGTACTTTTACTTGGTACTTATACTTCAATATATGAATTTTTACTTGGAGCTTTCCAAATAGTTTGTATTGATTTTCGTCATAGAAACTATGAAAAAAGTACTTTTACTTAAAGTACTTTCCTTGTCCATAAGGTACTTGGTACTTGTACCTACTTCAAGTACTTTTTTGTGGTACTTTGCCCAGTTTTGTGAACCAGTGGCCCAAAACTGTTTCCTTCACAAATCTCAAGTCAAAAACTAATTTTCGAATTTTGAAATATTTTTGTTCCATGATCAGTACGTGAAATAGGCACTACCTATATGTCATTCTATTATGTACCTCAAGTTATGGTACACCCTATATGATATTAATTATAATTTAAACGATTATATCACAATATATTATGCAGATGTGTGTTTGAACATGAAAATCATATATGTTTTTAGAATAATTTTATGTATTAGGTGATTCACAATGGGTTCGTTTACTCCGGAATTTTTTTTATAATTTTTACCAAATATTGAAAATAAGAACATAATTTTACTATTAGTAAAATTAAAATTCTTGAAAATTCAATAATACGCAAGTATTTAAGCTTTGAAATAGGCGTTTTTCGAACGCATTAACATAGCGGCTGCAGGTGTGATGTCAAACATTTTGCAAGGCCACGCCGTTTTGTTCAGCGTTAGACGGAGACTTCACCGAAATGTTTGTCGTCAGGAGTTTGAGGCGTTTTAAACTGAGCGACATAAAAAAATATGTTTTCACTTATATTTAGCACTTTTGGTGAAAAATATATAATTTTGGGAATATTAATACCTAAAAATTAATTTAAAAAAATTGGTAAACGACCCCATTTTGTGCACATTTTTTAATGGTGGGTAGGTATTATTCGACCTTTGACTTACTGATCATGGAACAGAAAGATTTTATAAATATTCTTTAATTTAAGAACAGTTTTCTCAAAATGTACATTTTAATACCACTCAACTGAGTAAATTTATGAAATTCGACACAGAAACAGTAGCGCAAAACTGTTTGATTAAAAAAACCTGAAAATTAAATGGCGAGTTTCCAACAAATTCCGTGATCAGAAAGTATTTTATGGCAGTAAAATATGTTCGAAGTTATGAATCACCCTGTAGCTTGTATTAGAGTAAGGTTTGTAATGTCATTTTTTGCGTCACTGCGGTAGATCTGCTGATATGATTTAATTTTAATGAAGACAAATGCCTGCATGGCGAGCAGATTTGTTTTGCTATTTTCAGTTTATTATCATTTAGACAAACGGCAAAAATTTATCTGCATTGTTGATGCCTGATGCGTGACTGTTCAATGTTTTGATGATTTATCGATATTAATTTTGACGTTAAATACGACGGGAATGGAAATAGAATTCTGCCGATATTTCATATGCACTAATATTTATTCTGCTTCGAATTAATCCTACTGGCCGTATTTCTCATTTTGACCGATGATTATACTCATGAACTAGAATGAAAATGTGGCTTGGATATCCATATCGATTGAAAATACCAACCTACGTTTTATTCATTTGGTTATAAATATCACTGCTCACTTTCTAGAAATAACATCCCGATTATAATTACCAGTGGCAATATTGCAATGAAGCGTTTGAATTTGCAGGTATAAATAGGCAGACTGATGGTGAAATATAATAATATAAAAACATAAAATGTACTAACGTAGCGAGTGTTTTGTGGCCAGTATCTACAATAATGGTAAAATTTTATTTCAACGATAAGAGATAAAGGATTAATAAATTAACTGTTGTGTCTCTATAAATTTTTAATGAATAAAAATCGTGCATAGCATGATTATAAAAAATCTTAAAAATTTTCTGTTTGTGCAAACTTTACCAAGTTACATCTCATGGTAGAAAATTATTTTTAAAATTTTAAACAGACTCACTTGTAGATTCATTCTTTCTCTATTAAATGTTTATAAAAAAATATCTTGAAGTCAATTTAAGTGACACTTAACTCGGAAAAATACTTTTACAGTATTTTTAATCTACAAAATGACATTGCATTGCTAGAATGCGGCAAAGTATGAGTTTCGGGCTATCAACCTATCAACTAAGTAGGTAGACAATTTTGTACAGATTTAAGAAAAGGACGAAATAAGTCGAAGATTGATGTATATTTTACTGATTATTTTCACGATTTTTTAAAACAGCATACACATTGCAATGATTAAATTATAATAAGGTACAAAAGATTAACATATTAATTTGTCGTATAAATTCGTTTGTCGTAAAGTGAGCAATACTAATTAGACAATTATTTATTTTACTGTTAAACTCATTGTTGTTTAAATCCTGTAAGCTTTTGTATTTTACATTATCTTATTAAATAAAACTCTTATTGATTTTAAGTAAACCAGTATTTTCAGTAATTAAATGTTTCTTTATCAGTACATTTTGTAAAGAGTTAAAATGCCGTGACTCATTACTTCTTATTATAAACGAATAAATACAATTTTTTAATTTGAAGTAAAATAAATTTTAATTTTCAGATTATTAGTAGCATTCTGATGGACAAATTGGGCTTTATATTTTGATTTCAAATTTGGACTAAAAATTACGATATCAAATATATTTTAAAGTACTAGACTCATGAATTCTTATTATAAACGAATAAATACAATGTTTTAATTTAAAGTAAAATAAATTTTAATATTCAGATTATTAGTAGTATTCTGATGGACAAATTAAATTACGATATCAAATTACAACAATATATTTTAAAATTTAAAGTAGGGGCCCACTAGGTAATTCCATATTGTGTTTGAATTTGGTTCTTTGAAGATTCGTCTTGTTGTAGAAATAAAGCCATATTTACAGAACCATAATAATTATCGTTCTCGTAATATTTGTTTATTTAAACATGTAATGCATTTAATAATAGTTTATGTAAGTTAGGAAACGTTGTTTGTTTAAAAGCTAATCTTCTAGGGTTGCGAATCCCGTTCTGGTTCGTAAGTACCTACTCTGTGCTTAAACAAACATTAAATAAATTTCAGATTTACTAACTACCCCGTGTTATCTGTTGACAAAGGCGGAGAAAATTCATCTTTATACACAAATACATATCTATTACTTGGCGTGGCAGCTTCACATACTGTGAGTTATCGTCGTCAGTAGATGTAGAATTGTAGATACGGGGTGTCTATTTAAATCTGTTTTATATATTTTTAAATTATGGTACTTACTTATTAATTTGAGGTGAAAGTTGTAAATACAACACTTGTTTAGAACTAAAATCTACACAATATGAGACCTCTTGATTCATCATATTGCTTTCTTAGTTCACGAGAAAAACGTAAAAGAAAATAGCCATTTCAGAGTACCTATTATGGAACAAGAGATGTTTTTAATTTTTTTTACATTCTTTCCTTTCTGTGTTTAGTTGCACTTTTAATGATTATGCAAAATTATTAACTTTATAGTTTATTACATACCGAACAGGGAAATTCTGCATTACAGCCGAGTACTGCATTAAGCCCTGTTCACACATGGACACATAGAAGACACACACATGCAACAGTACGAAATACTGTGTGCTTATGAAATAGAGGCGCCGCTATTTTGTGGCTTCTATGCAAGTAAAGAAAAAATCTATTTTGAGGCCACAAGCGTTCCACACGTTATTCATTTTGCTTCTGTTGCCTGTGTGTCGCATGTGTGTGTCTTCTATGTGTGAACAGGGCTTTAGCTAACTGAGGTGCGCAGCACCGAGCGTAAACTATAAGCTTTCCTGCGAGGTTTGTATACTATTTTACTCACAATCCAATAGATTCATAATATGCGCGTTTTAAACATTAATTTTATTAATATTTTTGACAGTTTTATTGTAATTTGTTTAATTTCTTTGAGCTACTTGAAAATAGAGAGGTGCTAAATAACTTGATAATTTTTTTTATTGATTTAGTCTATTTTATTGAATAGTGAAATAAACTAGCAGGAAAAATATTTCCAGCTAGCTGAGAAGTCAAGTTAACAATGAATCGCTTCCCAATTATTTAGAAAGTTGGTAACGCATATAATAGTCCAGTCAACGAAGGATCATTTTGGGCAAATGACGGTTCAAAATCCGAAAGTTTTGAAACTTTGTAGCATTGTTCGGGAAGGTCTAGTAATGAACATATCAAAAGTCCTGACCCGTAGGTGGTGAGCGGGGGCCTGGGGACCACAAAATGGCTGCCAAAATCTGGTTTTTCTATAATATCTCGTTATCGCTGCATTGTAGAGTACAAGTACTTATTACAAAGTTGTAGAGAATAAAATTTGTTACAATTTTGATATAAAACAATTTTTCCCCAGATCAATGGTTCGCAAGTTATGATAAATACAAGCGGAGCGTTTTGTTTGCTCTTTGCAAAAATGTTGAATTTTTCCTATTGCAACTGTAACTTTAAAACAGATGAACATATCGACTTCTGGTTTTAAATATTCAATTTAGCAGACATTTTTCTATCCAAATTAAAATTTTCAGATTTTGGGGACCCTTGTATAGCAACATTTTTAACAAAGAATGTAAATAATTTTTAATTTTTATTCTTTAATTTTTGTGATTTTCTTACTATAATTTCTGAACTAATTGAGATAATGACCTCCGGTTTCCGGAATTGAATTTCTTAGACAATTTCCTATAATATACATTATATTAAAATTTTTTATAGGCCTTGGTTAAGCTAAAATTGTAAGTTTTTGTCGAAGAGAAAATGGTAAAATTTTGATATTTTTAAAATTTCTTGTGTTTAATCAGCTCTATATTATAGTCCAGTCAATAATAGTCTTGTAATATTGTTCAGTCCTACTCAGATTTTATTCATCAATAATATGAAATCTCAATCTCAATTCGTTTATAATACAGAGCTGATTAAACACAATAAATTTTTAAAATGCCAAAATTTTACCATTTTCTCTTCGAAAAAAACTTACAATTTTAGCTTAACCAAGGCCTATAAAAAATTTTAATATAATGTATATTATAGGAAATTGTCTAAGAAATTCAATTCCGGAAACCGGAGGTCATTATCTCAATTAGTTCAGAAATTATAGTAAGAAAATCACAAAAATTAAAGAAAAAAAATTTAAAATTATTTACATTCTTTGTTAAAAATGTTGCTATACAAGGGTCCCCAAAATCTGAAAATTTTAATTTGGATAGAAAAATGTCTGCTAAATTGAATATTTAAAACCGGAAGTCGATATGTTCATCTGTTTGAAAGTTACAGTTGCAATAGGAAAAATTCAACATTTCTGCAAAGAGCAAACAAAACGCTCTGCTTGTCTTTATTATAACTTGCGAACCATTGATCTGGGGAAAAATTGTTTTATATCAAAATTGTAGCAAATTTTATTCTCTACAACTTTGTAATAAGTACTTGTACTCTACAATGCAGCGATAACGAGATATTATAGAAAAACCAGATTTTGGTAGCCATTTTGTGGTCCCCACGCCCCCGCTCACCACCTACGGGTCAGGACTTTTGATATGTTCATTACTAGACCTTCCCGAACAATGCTACCAAGTTTCAAAACTTTCGGATTTTGAACCGTCATTTTTCCTATTTTGACTGGACTATAATTACTAACCGATTGTGATTTAAAATAATTAAATTGTAAGATTTGTCAAAAAAAAACCCGAGTTCCATGGCACTCTGAAATATTGCTATCAATGGCAATCTTCTTACTGAAGAATACATCACTGGGGAGATTTTTGACTGGATGTGAAATTGAGTTCTGTCTGAAAAGTTGTTATATCCACTGACATTAAGACACAACCTAACCTAAGTTGTGTATCAGTTCGGGTGGATTCAGACTGTATTGCAGTTGCTCAGAATTTAAAGCCACAAATCCGGCAGACATCGATAAAATCTGGAACGTTGTGGTGAATCTTTCACGGATTTTCAGCGCTACATTTCTACATTCTACACCCGGTTCCATACAATCCGTTTAAATCAAATCGCCGGGAATGAGTTACTCTACTATTTCAATTCAACGCTGTGAGATGCAAATTTAATTTAATTGTTATTATATTTTTGTATTGCATTTTAATATAAATATCTTGCGCTCTATTGCTCCATAAATTATTTTTTTTGCGCTGCTCTTATTTAGTAGTAATTGGAAGAGTTAGTTAGGAAGGGCCAAATTGACGGTAGCCTTCCCTTTTGACTATTTAACAATTTTCATTATTGTATGAATGACCCTTCATATGCGCTCTATTGCGCCAGTAAAATAAAATTTTGCGCTTTCACCAAATTCGTTTTATTAAAAATTTAATTTGGCAAGGCTAAGTTGACGAGAAAAAAAAATGTAATAATATTATTTTTTTACTTTGGTATTAAATCTATTATGTATTGCGCTCTTTTGCTCCGTTCTTATTTTTTTTTTGCGCTTTGTTTATATAGCAGTAATTTACATAATTCATCCGAATAGGTAAAATCAAAGTCAGTAGATATAGGTTTCACTTATATATTCTTCTAATATTAAATTAATGGTCCTTGTATTATGTGGTATTAAAAAAAATACACTGGTTGCATTAAAATTGGAGTTATAAGGAATTTTTTTTAAAGCACTAAGTAAGAGATAGCCGTATACTAAGGAAAAATTCTGGCCGGAAACTGAGCTTCCCACAAAAAATTGCTTTTTACATTCCACCATACCTGTAAAGGGCGGGATTTCTGGAGGTCGGATAACTCAAATACGAATTACTCAAAAATGTTGATATTTGGTATTATACATTTGAATACAAATTGGAAGAGCTCATTAGATTTTGGTACCTACAAATATCTTCACTGGAAGTAATATTTTTTGAAAAGTGCAAAGATTAATTGTCAATTTTTTTTTATAAATTTGGATAAATAATATACCTAGTATTTATTTGTAATGACAATAAAGAGGAAAAGTTATTTGCAACTTACACGTTATCAAAAAATTGTCTTTATCTGGTAGCATTAAAGATAGAAAAATCTGACGTGGACACCACATGACTTCCTTGTACGCCTATTAAACTGTTCATACTTTTCTTAATAACTAAAATGTAGAATAATATAAAAATATAATAATCGTATTTGATTTATGCTCAAAATGCAAAAAAAAATACCAAGAGTAAAGTGCCCTTTTGGCACGGACGATCGCAACCAAAAATATTAGGTGATCAACTAGATGCAACATGAGTCTCAAATTCAAAATTTAAACTTTCTACGACATACCGTTTATGAATAATGCGAAAAATATCAATTAGTGTCCCTTTGGCACGGACGATCGCAACCAAAAATATGAGGTGATCAACTAGATGTAACATGAGTCTCAAATAAAAAATTACAACTTTGTACGACATACTGTTTTTGAATAATGCGAAAAATACCGAATAGTGCCCCTTTGGCACGGACGATCGCAATAAAAATAGGAGGTGCACAACTAGATGCTATAACAGTCCTAAATAAAAAATTTCAACTTGCTACGTCTAACCGTATTTGAGTTATGCGACATACATACGTCCGTCCGTCTGTACGTACGTACAGACGTCACGACGAAACTAGTCATAATGGATTCAGAAAAGGTCAAAACGGATATTTCCCGCCGTATCTAGAAAACTGACTTATAAACATAAATGTATATCTACGTACAATCCGGCGAATGAATCTTTTGATATGCTTTTGATGCAGATTTTTCATTACTTATTAATTTTCTAGATTTGCACATTCTACTGTTATATTTTCCTGTTTTAATAGTCTAGATTTTTACTCTTCTGTGTTGAAGCCTTTCTCTGTTCAACTACTACAAAACATTTATAATACCTTACTTCTTATCACTTAGGTATATGGAGTTAGTGTCAACGTGTCACCTGTCAATATTTTTTACACAGAAACAAAAATCAACCTATTATGATAAATTTAATTTTTCTATTATTTCCTTGTACGGAGTAATAAGGAAATATTGTAATCGCGAAAAATTTCGGTTCTCAGATTTTGACGGAAATATCCGTTTTGACCTTTTCTGAATCCATTATGACTAGTTTCGTCGTGACGTCTGTACGTACGTACGGACGGACGGACGTATGTATGTCGCATAACTCAAATACGGTTAGACGTAGCAAGTTGAAATTTTTTATTTAGGACTGTTATAGCATCTAGTTGTGCACCTCCTATTTTTATTGCGATCGTCCGTGCCAAAGGGGCACTATTCGGTATTTTTCGCATTATTCAAAAACAGTATGTCGTACAAAGTTGTAATTTTTTATTTGAGACTCATGTTACATCTAGTTGATCACCTCATATTTTTGGTTGCGATCGTCCGTGCCAAAGGGACACTAATTGATATTTTTCGCATTATTCATAAACGGTATGTCGTAGAAAGTTTAAATTTTGAATTTGAGACTCATGTTGCATCTAGTTGATCACCTAATATTTTTGGTTGCGATCGTCCGTGCCAAAAGGGCACTTTACTCTTGGTATTTTTTTTTTGCATTTTGAGCATAAATCAAATACGATTATTATATTATTATATTATTCTACATTTTAGTTATTAAGAAAAGTATGAACAGTTTAATAGGCGTACAAGGAAGTCATGTGGTGTCCACGTCAGATTTTTCTATCTTTAATGCTACCAGATAAAGACAATTTTTTGATAACGTGTAAGTTGCAAATAACTTTTCCTCTTTATTGTCATTACAAATAAATACTAGGTATATTATTTATCCAAATTTATAAAAAAAAATTGACAATTAATCTTTGCACTTTTCAAAAAATATTACTTCCAGTGAAGATATTTGTAGGTACCAAAATCTAATGAGCTCTTCCAATTTGTATTCAAATGTATAATACCAAATATCAACATTTTTGAGTAATTCGTATTTGAGTTATCCGACCTCCAGAAATCCCGCCCTTTACAGGTATGGTGGAATGTAAAAAGCAATTTTTTGTGGGAAGCTCAGTTTCCGGCCAGAATTTTTCCTTAGTATACGGCTATCTCTTACTTAGTGCTTTAAAAAAAATTCCTTATAACTCCAATTTTAATGCAACCAGTGTATTTTTTTTAATACCACATAATACAAGGACCATTAATTTAATATTAGAAGAATATATAAGTGAAACCTATATCTACTGACTTTGATTTTACCTATTCGGATGAATATAAACAAAGCGCAAAAAAAAATAAGAACGGAGCAAAAGAGCGCAATACATAATAGATTTAATACCAAAGTAAAAAAATAATATTATTACATTTTTTTTTCTCGTCAACTTAGCCCTGCCAAATTAAATTTTTAATAAAACGAATTTGGTGAAAGCGCAAAATTTTATTTTACTGGCGCAATAGAGCGCATATGAAGGGTCATTCATACAATAATGAAAATTGTTAAATAGTCAAAAGGGAAGGCTACCGTCAATTTGGCCCTTCCTAACTAACTCTTCCAATTACTACTAAATAAGAGCAGCGCAAAAAAAATAATTTATGGAGCAATAGAGCGCAAGATATTTATATTAAAATGCAATACAAAAATATAATAACAATTAACTTTTTTTTTGTTGTCAACTTGGCCCTCCCAATTTTGATTGTTAATAACATAAAATGTATGCTAGCGCAAAATTTTATATTTATGGCGCAATAGAGCGCATACGAAGAGCTATTGAAATAATTATGAAAATTTTAAAATTTTCATAAAGGAAAGGCTAATGTCAACTTGGCCCTTCCTAACTTGTTCTTTGAATTACTGCAAAAGTAGAGCAGCGCAAAAAAAAATATTTGTGGAGCGATAGAGCGCAATACAAGCGCAAACCCATAATATAATTTTTATTTATAAATATTTATGTGGTAGGGCCAACTTGACTTAGCCGACATGGCTGGTAACAATGTGAGTCCGCCATCTTGAAACAAAATGGCGGTCAGATCAATCCGGGCAAAGCCGGGTACTTCAGCTAGTGTTTCATGTAATTACTAAACTGCAAACAAATATAAAATAAATGTATGTTTTTAAAATTGTGTAAAAATTATTCTGTTAATGTTAACATGGTTAGACCGCCATCTTGAAACAAAATGGCGGCCAAAACCCGGGCAAAGTCCGGGTACTTCAGCTAATATTTCATATAATTACTAAATTTCAAATAAAAATAAAATAAATGCACGTTTTTAAAGTTATGTAAAAATTATTTTGTTGAATATGTCACTAATCATTTTGTCTCTTGTTTCAGAGGGAACCTTCTTCAAAGCCAAAAAAAATTTGAAGAAGCAATCCAGAGTTACCAAAAGGCCATTCAGTTTCGACCATCACTAGCCTGTAAGTACTTCTTTTATTAAAGTATTTTTAATAGACATTTCTAGAAATAAATTATTCATCTTTGTTTATCAATACCTACACATTTTTTAATTTACATAATTCAATTGAAATGTTTGAATTAATGCTTTACGAATGTTTTATCTAAAGAAATATTTATAAAACACATTTTCTAATTAATTTTATTGATTTAATTTAATAAACGCCGTAAGAGTATTATCTAATTAGTTTCGTCACGATGAAAGAATTTCTACAAAAACTACAAAACCATCAAGAAAGCTACGACGCTTCGACTAATAGAAACCACACCATATTTTAATTAAGAAATTGTGAGAAAGAAGCCGGTAAAATGTAATAATTCAGACGAATTTCAGTAATTTATAAGCTAGAAGGAAATTAGAGTAACTTCCTAATTTTAATAACGAAGTAATTATCATCCAACAAAATCACACAAACGCCGTTAGATAATAATTGAAGCTAGAGCTTCCCCTTGTTTAATTTCAACGTAAAATATTCGGTTTAATTAAGAGGAGCGATATCGCAGGAGATCTCGTAAGTTTATTACATTCGGTGTTCATACGTCCCGTCGTCAAGAACTCCGACATCTTCACATGCTGGCGCAAGATGGCGACAGCAGCGCGCGATCTGCGACGTGAAACTCTAAACCAGAGGTTCCCAAACTTTTTTTTCTCGTAGACCACTTTCAAAATTTTATTGGTTTCGGTGGACCCCCGCTGCTACATTTCTACCATATTCCCAAAACTCGTCAAAAAAGTTTTTACAAGTAACAGTCGCTGACCTTCTTAAAATACACTACTCAAAAAAATTAAGGGATGTTTAAAAAAAGGAAATTAATGCTAAATTAACAGGCTATCTGATTCATATGCCGCCCTAACTGAAAAAAATCTGACGTGGCCATCACACAACCTTCCGCCATATCTAGACTTTAAACAGAAATGTATACGTACAATCCGGTGCCCATTTAAAAATCTAAAATATTCAAACAGAAATTTGCATCACCTGAATAAAAAGATTCATTCACAGAAAAACTCTGCTGTGTTGAAGCCATCCTCCGTTCAATTACTACATTTAATATCTTACTTATGACTTATATGGCGTCAGTATGCCAACTTGTCACCCGTGTCACCTGTCAATATTTTTTACGCGGAAATAAAAATCAACCGATCATGGATTATAAGATTTTAACGTTTTATCTGAAAATTTTAACTTTTAAATTTTACTACAGTTCTTTAATGCTACCAGATGAAGACAAAATTTTTATAACGTAAGTTGCAAATAACTTTTCCTCTTATTCTCATTACAATTAAACACTATATTTATCAAAATTTAATGAAATTTTTGACAATTAAACTTTTTACTCTTCAAGAAATATCACTTCCCGTGAAGATATTTGTACCAAAATCTAATGAGCTCTTCCAATTTGTATACAAATGTAAAATACCAAATATCAAAATTTTTGGGTAATTCGTATTTGAGTTATCCAACATACACACCGGCCTTGACCACATTCATACACACACACACACATACACACAGACATCATCGTGAAACTATCAAAAATGAGTTGTAAGGACCCTAATTCGTGCTCATCCACTAAAAACTCACTACCTGATTTTTTGCATGATTCCAATACCTTCCTTTACAGGTAAGCGGAAGGTAAAAATGGACCCAAAAAAAGAAGCAAAAAAATTGCAATATTCTTTTTTTACGCTATCTGTTAGGATTGCATGAGAACCGTAGCTCCTAAAAAATTATAGCCAAAAAATCTGAAAAGTCGCAATACGACCATTTTTCACCGAAATCCAGCCAGTCAAAAATCACCGAAAAATTTGGAATTTTTTTTGCTTCCTTAATTCTTTAGAGTAGTGTATTATCTGCCTATATTAATAAGTAAAGTCAAGCCAACATTTTTGTTCTTTACTATCGAAACCAGATAAATTTTGGTGAACCCCCACTTACAACTTGTGAACCCCCATTTTTTTACGCCGACGTAGACCCCCGTCGAGTCTGTCGTGGACCCCTGGGGGTCTACCTGAACCTCTTTGGGAATCACTGCTCTAAACTGTCGCAGTTGGCAGCCTGCGGCGTCGGCCAACTGCGATCGTGCGATCACTCGCGATAATGGAAGGTGTTTTCAACACTTCTATCACACGGGCTACAAATGATTTCTCACTCAGGTCGTGGTAAACAATCTGGATTTGGTACAAATAACTTCGCCTTTCAATTTGTAGATAGTAGATACCCCATTTTATAAATTTGCAGGACAGTTTTTTGATAAGATTTTTTATTTCAATACAATGGTAGGACACCTTTTTAAATATTTTTTACCACGCGGTTAAGCTTTGATATGATTTAAATTGAATGTGGTAGCCTCACATAATGTGAATCATCCACATGGATTATGTACACACAGATTGTTTGATAACTTCTGGTACATACGTTAAGCCGTTAAGGGTATTATGTTGTTGATATGCTGATTACAAATCAAAAATAATTTTTTTGTAAATCGCAAAATTTCCCAGTCAAATATTTTTCGTTGCCTCTGCCACTGAATCGATGGTTATGTTAAAGTTAAGGGGGTTGGTGACCATATAGGTATTAAAATGATGATGAGAGGCTGAAATTTATACAGTGCCTTTTGAGATTCTAAAAAAAAATTAATTTTCGTCTATCCGGTTCTTGAGTAATAATTGAATGTTGAAATTAAATAATATTACGCTCGTTTTACATGGCATGGCAATTCACTAAATTTTTGTTACTACTATAAGATAAAATGAAAAACCGTAGAATTTGTATTAATATTTCCTATAAACCTTTGAAAATATATTTGTGAAGATTTGTGTACTTTTTCTAAACGTGCCTTGAGCGAATTTTGTTTTACTTTATCAAAAATATTTTTATTTTCATATCCGACCCAATGTCGCCACTGCAGGCGTCCCCAACCTTCTTAGTAATTAAATAAAATATCTTTTATAAATTACTGCTAATAATTTAATTGTGTAATAAGTAAAATAATGAAATTTTATTTTATTCGTAGTAGGTTACTACGTCATTGTGTTTCTTTAGTGAATACATTCTTCACCGTGTCAAAGAATTGATAATTTGTTTTAAAAATGGATTACGCGAACGGATTTAGCGATTGTGAATTAGTGGTTGATTATACCTATTTCGTAATCAGCATATCAAACAACATACTCGTATACCTTTAACGTATGTACTCGAAGTTATGAATCACCCTGTATAGACTGTGTGTGGTCGAAGGTATCGTACGAGTATCATAAATATGATACATGGGGTCCGAAGAGAATAATACCATATAGGTGTAACTCAAAACCTGGGGCGTAGAGTACGTGGGTGCACGGACCCACGTGCACCCACATGGAGTTAAAGTGTTGCTGCATTACACCCACAATCACAATATCAATATTCATAATATCTCTAGTATCTTCACAATTTGTTAAATTAATATTTAAAAATTTAGCGCCATCGGCATTTCTGCGAACTTTTATACTTGAAAGAAGGTAAAATATGATGTAATTTCCCCTGTATAAAAAATCTGACGTGGACACCACATGACTTCCTTGTACGCCTTGTGTGTTCATACTTTTCTTAATAACTAAAATGTAGAATATATAAAAAATTCTTTTAACTTATTATACTAGTATACTCACAAATATATTTTAGTCATTTTATTTCAACTGCAGAAGAAGATATAAAGCATATTTTACTATTGTCACTGTCATGTCATAATCATTTAAATTTTACGTAGTAACAAATGTTAATCGATCATGGACTACAAGATAAAGAAATACTAAATTAAAAATATATACTTTAATTATTCCTAAATGATACCAGATACAAAAATATTTATAAAATACCGATTTTAGGTAATAATCACATAATCTTTCATTTAAAATAAAAAAAATTGTCTTAAATTAAATATTTATCGAAATATTTTAAAAAAGTACTACTTCCGGTTTGTAGACTGAAACCAAAAATAGGAGGTGCACAACTAGATGCTATAACAGTCCTAAATACAAAATTTCAACTTTCTACGTCTAACCGTATTTGAGTTATGCGACACACATACGTCCGTCCGTACGTACGTACGTACGTACAGACGTCACGTCGAAACTAGTCATAATGGATTCAGAAAAGGTCAAAACGGATATTTCCGTCAAAATCTGAGAACCGAAATTTTTCGCGATTACAATACTTCCTTACTTCGTACAAGGAAGTAAAAAACTTAAATTTGAATGAAACAGCTTTTGAGCTTGAACAAAAAAAAAAAAATTGCCTGCGGCGCATTTTTTCCCTTAAACTACAGCATCATAACAAAAATTCTGGTTACGCATATAAAAATATTTCAATAAAAAGTATGTGGTAGGTACGTTTTTTTCTAAATGTTGGTACTTTACTACGCGACAACACTGATACTGGGCCATCACATTCAAAATTAAAACTCTACGCCCTTGCTGAAAACTCTATGGATAGTTTTACGGTACCAGGCAATTTTAATACTAGTTTTAGTTCCAATTACAAATATACAATTAATTACTGCAAAACCGTTTCTACAAAGTGCAACAAACACTATCAATACAAAGGTAGTTTTAAATACAATAGCATTAACTTTAATGAAAAAGGAGGCCTTTTGATGGTTAAAAGTTTAAAGTAATTTAGTCGCATTGAACATGAAACGTTGGTTATTTGACAACAGCTAATAAATCCGTCACAGGTCGTTATGGGGGGTGGGAGGGGAGAACGAGCGAACTGAACTGCCCGTTCAAATAACAGGAAAAGGCCGTGACAGACAAAAACAAACAGAATATTGTATACCGAGTAAATATATATGCATAACCCGAACGGGCGTTCGATAAAGCTTGATGCATTGCGTCCTTTTCCGCTGCCCAATAAAAACAGTGCGAAAGTAAAATATTGCCTCTTCCTTTTCCCAGCGTTTCCTGTTTTTTGTGCGGTTTAATGTACATCACCTTGGCATTGTGTTGAAAAACGGTTTCTGCTTCATTAAATGCACAAAGGATGCCTGTGATTTTATTATTAAAATTGTTTTGTTCTTTTTAGCACCTTTTCTGCCGCAGAGGTTTGCCAAATTTTGCTTTTATTGTGTGCAATAAGTAGCTAACCATAATCATAATTACTTTCTTATCAAGATGGTAACGTACATTGCAACTTTTTATTATCATCCATTACTATAAATTATTATACCACCGTTGTCGCGAGAAATTGGAATGCTAAATACGAGTACACCTGTTTGTGTTATTCTTTTCGTGTTGATTTCAAGTGTCTAATCAACTAATCTTGTTAATTGTAAAAATAAACTGAATGGTTAAGAGATGCAATGTGGTCAAGAAACAAGGCAAAATTTAAGTATATAACTGAAACGTGTTTAGGTTTTATAAATGGTATAAAATTCACATTTTTCTTATGGTCTTTGTGCTTAAACCGAAAATACATCATTTGGAAACTGTAAGTTTGTAAACTGGTATTGTATTGTATTAATGCCGAATATTATTTACGTTTATATTATGTATCAAACATATTTTTGTTAGAACAGTCTACCAAATAACCGAGCAAATAACCGTTGGCGTCATCATCGATTTCTAGCTGAATATCCTCTATTAAATTAGAAGGTATACCTATACTAGCTCTAATCTGAAATCTTCACTGTTCATATATCTACCACCACACTAGTAATGTCGTGAAACGAGACAAGACGAGAAATAGTCAATTCTCGTCTCGTCTCAAATTTTCGAAACGAGAAATTTAATTATTCTTCTCTCGGTCATTTCTCGGCTGTTTAATTTTCGTCTCAAAGAACTCGATTTTCGTCTCATCTCAATTTCTCGAAAAAAATTTGTTTGCCATATTTGAAAAGTTAGAAGTGAATTAAGGAACTTTTTTGTACATTTCTGTTTAATTTGCACACAATTCTTCTTTTTGAAATACAAAACGACAAAATTCTACGAACAAAGTAGAATTTTCGAAGAGAATAATATAAAAAATTTTCTAATTTTTATTTTCGAGAATACTCGATTTCTCGAGAACTATTTCTCGTCTCGTAGTTATCTTATCTCGAAAATCCGAGACGAGAAATTTATTAGTTCTCGTTTCGGAATTTCGAGACGAGACGAGAATGAAACGAGAAATTTCTCGTATTGGCGACATCACTAACCACTACAATCATTTGTGAACGAATACTGATTCAAGTTAAAATGTTGAAATAAAAATAAAAATCAGCTGTTGCCAGTACACGACCTCTCACCTAATTCTGCTTATTCTACTAATCTAATAAATAGTTTTACTTACATTTTAATAGTTTCATGTTCATGTCATATGTAAACGATAATGTAAACCAAGATGCAAGCAAAAGATGTCAACTGTACTGTTACTGTCATAATAATACAAATTTTGTATAGAGACAAATTTCATATCATGGACAACAAAATACTAGAATTTCAAAAAAGTAGATTTAAATTGTCCTATACACAAAATTCTTTAAAAAAATTTCTGTTATATTTAATTAAACATATATTTATATTGTCATAAATGGTTTATTTATGGAGATAATTAAAAAAAATCATATTGCTCTATCTATATGAAAAGTCTTACTTCCGGTTTATTAATTGGTACCAAAATTCAATTGGTCTATTGAAAATCGTATTTAAACCTTAGATATAAAATTTGGTATTTAAATATTTGATATTTTTTGAATTATCGTTTTCGAAAAAATTGTAACATACAAACGACCGCACACACACACAGACTTCATCTCAAAAATGTACAATTCGTATTCTAGAGAACCTAAAACGTGCTTATCTACCAAAAACTCACACTCGAAAATTTAGACCCGTCACAATACCTCTCATATAGAATATCAGGCGAGAAGTAAAAAGGATTTAAACAGGATGTAAATAACAAATATTAATTTCATTTAAGCCAGTATGATAGCTCTCGGTACTCGGAGCTCAAATACAATTTGCAGTGAAACATTTAAATCCTTATGAACGTTTCGTTCCTCGTTCTCGTCCTCGTTCTTAAACTCCGAGGAAGAATTTAATTCCGAGTGACTCTCAGTAATGCGTTTTAACAATTACTAGAATGCGGATGTATGAACGCGGTAGAGGAAGACAGCGCTACCGTCTGTCTCTGCCGCACTTTCGCCGGTGCGTACATTACCTTGCAGGAGTTATGCTGCTTGCCTCGGGCAGGGGTGTGCGAATATGCGGCTGTTCTCATGATAGTTTCCCCATTCGGCGTTAACAGTTAGCCCAGGGGGGCTAATGTCGGTTATCTACGAGAGTGTGGAATTACTCACCCCTTGATATGATATGAGAATGAAGTTTAATATGTCGAAAGGGAAATGCAGGATTCTATATTAGTCTGTTGATACAAATGGAATTTGTTATGTAGCTAAGTTATGGGGTATAATTGGGAGATAGTAAACCGTCAGACTTATGAGGATTAGCCTGGAAGGTTTAATTTAAATCAATGTTTCCCATTATGTTCATCTACGTAGTATGTACAGGATGTACCATAATTGTAATAGCATATAGTATTTTACGTACCTACTGATTCCCAAACTAAAAGTTTTTTTTTTTCGAAATTTCTATACATAATGCCAATACCACACCTGTAATACTTGCATTATGTATGGTAAAAATGGTAAAAGGAAATACTAACCGTATTAGGTGTTAGAGTTAATTAATAAGACTTTTTCGCACTTGTCTTATGTCTTATAAAACTTGTTCTTTAGTATACTATGTAGGTATTTTTTATTTTTCTTTTAAATTGTAAATAGATAATTATTATAAGGGAAATCTGGAAAAATGGGGTAGAACTAAAGAAAGCTGAAAATTTCATGATTTGAATATCGTACTAGCACGGTATGGTTAATCGTATTATGAGACCAAATCAACAAAGTCAGGCAGCTTTTGCTTTGTTTATTGATTGTTTGATATGACAGTAGAAACGTCATTTGTATTTTGTGTATATCTAAAAATAGCGTTCATGACTCGTTCGAAAGTAATCGTATTGCTCCTCACTCGCACGATATTTCTCACTTTCGATTGTCGTTATGAAATATACTTTTTCTAAAAATACTATTAAAAATTAAACTTTTAACACGGCCTACTGCTGTTAAAAATGCAATATTAAAAGACGCCGTGTTAAAAGTGAACTGTCAATCACTTTTAACGTGCGTTAAAAGTAAACTGCCAATCACTTTTAACGCACGTTAATAGTTATTTAACAAACTAGTGTGTTAATGAGGGCGATTAATAATTGAGACTTTTTAACGCGTGAGAGAAGCGAACGCGTTAATTGTTGTGATTATTAATCGCCTATTAACACATAAGTTAGTTACAATATTTTTCCGTTGGTCATATCTTTTTAATTTGATAAAATTTCAATTTTATTCCATAACAAATTAGGACCGCTTCAAATGTTCACCACAATTGGATCGACAACAATGGACAACTCAACAATAAAAATCAACTGTTTTCAGGGAGAAGCGGGTGCAGTCAGTTCACTTAATATTGATTAGCAGTACTAAATCTTAAGGTTTTTTCGTTTTTAGAATGATGTTATTACTTTTATATTCATTTTAAAGCAATTCTACGTAAATACTATTTACCTAGAAGTGTGAAAATCATTTCTTTTAATTCTGTTTTGTATTTTGGTAAAGCTTAGAGCTGGTCAATATAATACAATATTACGTGTATTGAACGCATCCAATAAATCGTTGATTAATAAAAAATCATGCATTTATAGAGGTCATAAATGCATGATTTTTTTACATTAATGATACTCATTAATATCAACGGAAAAAGTAAATTTCATCTCTTAATAAACAACTCTCAATTTTTATTGAATTCATAAACTACGTGTTTCATTATATTACTATATAAATATATTTTGTTACTGAACTGTCAAAAATAATTAAATAAATTATTTCTTATATTAAAATATAAAACGATGTTTGTAGAAAAAATAGTGTATGATATACGTGTTAAAAGTGCTTTTATTTTGTTCGAAGGGTTACGCCACTCCGCTTCGCGTCGTGTCCTAAACTTCCCGTCTCACAAAATAAAATGTCACTTTTAACACTTATATCATAAATAACTATTTTATTACTATACTGCTCATTTTATGAAAAATATAAATTAGATTAAATTAATTATTTCAGAAAAGTTATACATTCGTTTTTATTACAGTTACAGATCCTAATATTGTACAATTTGATATATGAGAAAAATAACAGAGCAGGTTTTTGTGTTCTTGGATACATTCTAAACATAAATGCTAAAATGTAACTTAGAAAAATTGAGATAAACAATTTATAACTGCCTCTACATTTTTTGTAGTTAATTAAACTTTTATTTCTGAAATCATCTCTAGTTTGTAATAAAACTACCGTCTCTTCTCGCTTACGTAACAATGACGTCATTGTCAAGTTCAGTGGAAAGTACCTACGTGGTTTATCTCATCTCGTGTACTTTTCGTACCATTAGCACAATATTTATTTCATGGTTATTATGTTGTACGTACAAGTCGGTGGTTATAAGATAAAAATCGTGGCAAGCGCAGTGGAGGTAGTCGGATAATAACGCGGTTATTATTTCGAGTATCGCAAACGAATAATGGCGCAGGCAAAGGCAAGTTCGTGTGGGAGTGACGCCTAGCGCGCTAACGGCACTTCGCGGAACTACTGCTGCAGTCGCTACTAAATAATATAAACACGCGTGTAGGTGTATGCTCTATGTGCTGTTTCTGAACGTACCCTATTGTTTTTATGCGAAATTAAGTTTTAAAGCCAACATTTTCGTCTCGCAATTTCTGCTTCATTTTAATTATTTCTCCTGATAAGTGTGTAATGTTACGAAGTTTAATTATTATAATAATGCGCAGTTGGTAGAACTGTTTTGTGTGCCTTATACTCTATTCATGAAATACAAAGAGTTAATTAAAAACTAGAACTAGGTTTATAGTGTCGGTAATTACTGGCTTGGTAAAACAACTGTGTAATATTATTTAAGTCAATTCACAAATTGGTATCACAAAATAGGAAAAATTAATTGATATCTTTAATGTTAATAACCACTGACTTAAAAATATAATCGATTATAGTCAGTCAAATTAAATTATTTATTTTTATCCTTATTCGATGAACAATAAATACCGGATGTTTCCTGAAACAAGCGCACCCCCAAAAAATATTGTATTTTAAAGTCAATTACATTTATATAATATAGGTTTATAAACTATAAAAATGTCATTTTTATAGTATATGAGTGGAAAATATAAGACAACTACTACTCAACCAGGAGAGTTATTTCATTATTTAATTTCCTTTTTCCACTTGGGTTTCAACTTCAAATAGGTTTATAAACTACATTCAAAGTCGCATTAAAACTACATAAATAATGAATTTTTATTACTTGTTTAGCCTTAAGTGACGTCAACTTTCTTATTTTAAATGGAACATCCCGTATATTTTTAAAGATTTTATACAATATTCTGAATACAACCATGTATTAAGCTACTTTTTCGTTGTAAATTTTTAAGTTAAATAATAAATAAAATAATTAAATTATACGAAGAGTTTTAATTCAAGAAAATGCAGGCAATTTAGAAAAATTACTATAAATAATATAATTGATTTGAAATTCCTTATAAGATTATTTATTTTTGTTAATAAACTGTCTATCATAAAATCTGTTTTCTATCATTTATTTCATAGTTAACTAAGAATGATTCGATTTGTTTCTGTAAAATTTTAATTATTATTTTACTTAAAAATCTACAACGAAAAAGTAGCTTTATTATACATGGTTGTATTCAGAATTTTATGTAGAATCAAAATCTTAAAAAATATACGGGGTATTCCATTTAAAATAAGGAAATTGATGTCACTTCCGGCTAAACAGGAAGTATTACAAATTCATTATTTATGTAGTTTAATGCGGCTTTGAATGTATTTTATAAACTTATAATATAAACTGCTTTCTCAAATGGCTTATGATATGAATCAATAAAACTCTTGTATTATGATTTTTAACCTATAGACCTTCCTGTAAACTAAATAGTCTCTTCCTAGAGGTACGTACATTAGTCGTAAATAAAATATATTATGTTCCAACGTAAAACATTGTTACTATGGCGACTTCCAACAAGCAAAGTATAAAAGTTTACCCACTAGTGGCTATAATTTTGAGCAAAGCCACTAGTGGGCAATCTGTTACTTTCATACTTTAAAAATATCATAGTTATGATATTTTTATTAGGGGGTGTTGGATAAAATAAAAAATTAAATCAAAAATGTTTAACAACAGCAGTGGTTTTGTGGATGGGAAAATATACACTGCTGTCAGTTGGTTCATAAATAATTCCAGTTTCACTGTTCAATCCCAAACAGATTGATTACAGATCAATAACAATTTCCAACTTTTAATGACCCATGAATATTTCACATAATTTCTGCATGAGTTTCAAACTGCTCCATTGAAGGATCATGCAAGCTACACATAAATTTCACTGAGTTTTTCCCGAAACAACGGATTAAAAGCTTCCAGAATTCGTTATCAAAGTTATAATGTATTTATAATAAATTAAGCATTTAGTATTCATTTGAGTATAAACATATTCTCATTACATGACAGGAGAGAAATTAGGTCAAGCACGTTCAGTCCCATGGCAATAATGACATAATGCTAATATAGAAAGGAAACTTCACATGATTGACACACAGAAGCTCGTAGGAGGAAATTAAATTACCTTGCTACCTACAAATTTTGTCATTGTCAATAAAAATGTGTCGAAGCTTACTTATTTCTTATTTATTCTACCCACATCCATATTTTAAATTGTTTATGCAAAATACTGCGGTTTATTTTGTAACGAAACATTGTCTTAATTATGATTTAATGTGATCAAAGAAGTACTAATTATATGACAATTTAGGTGGCAGTAGGATAAAAAATAATTTAATAACTTTTTAACAAGTTTATTTTTATTTTTGATCCTACTGCCACCTAAATTGTCATTGTCTTAATTATATTTATATAATCATTCAATACCAAATTTTGATAATGCAGCAATGGTTTATATTAAGAGATCCGTCTACCTTAAGATAAAAGAGTTGTAGCCAGATATCTATCTATCGACTTTACTGTTTGAAATATCGTCTTTACCTTCTAGAAATTTTTTTTAAACATATAGCAAAAAGCACCAGAATGCAGACATGCAGATAGCGTTTGCTTTGGCAATATGATACACTCAACACTCCAGCTCACACATCTTAAGTGGAAATCTTCGATACCTGAAACTATGAAGGACGTGTAACAAAGTAACGGAAGATTAAACGACTAACAAGGTAACAAGTCGTAGTTTAGTCACTAGGTACTCACATGACACACTATGTAACTCTAAACTAGCGTCAAGTTAAAGTGATGTAGGTAATGGAACCTGAGATGCATGTGGCCACTGAGATTCTCCAGTCAAATTTCAGACGATGAGAGGTAAAATAGAGTAGAGCACTCTACAAATGCCTACGTTAGATCATTCTAACTTTAATACTATTGGCTTTTTAAATGATAATGTAAACCCAACACATATCTTCGATATTATTTATTATTCACATTCAGGAATTCGAACCGAACCACAACAGAAACAAAAACCGGAACGAACCGCAAATATTTTAGTAAACCGGAAGAAAACCTGAACCGATCCGGAACGGTTTAAAGCATTAACAAAAATTTGACCTTGTTTGTATAAATCTCATTGAATTTTTAGGAAAATTGCAGTTTTTAGTGGATAAGCACGTTTTAGGATCCATAGAATACGAATAAAGTATTTTTGAGATGATGTTTGTGTGTGTGAGCGCGCGCGTGTGTGCGTATGTGCGTTAGGTTGCATGTAACATTTTTTCAGGACTCTATAACTCAAAAAGTTACAAACTTTTAACAACAAAATTTTATATATAACGTTTAAATATAAATTTTAAGAATACAGTTATTTTTTGAAGCAATCTCCAAACCGGAAGTATCTAGTACGTTTCTGAAATATTTTGATACATAATTAATTTGACTCAATATTTTTTTTTTCAAGTGAAAGATAATATTATTATTATGTACTATTTTTCACATTTTATAAATTGTTCTGTCATAGTACTTTAGGAATAAAAGTATTATTTATAATTTAACTTCAGTATCTTGTTGTCCATGATTGTTTAACTTTTTTGTTACTACGAAAAAATTAATTGATTATGACAGTGACACATCGTTTATATCTTCTTCTACAGTTGACTAAATTACTAAATATTATTTGTAAGTACCTATATATTTGTTAGTAGCAAATAGAGTAAGGTATGGCGGGAGGTCTTGTGCTGGCCACATCAGATTTTTTTGTGATATTTCTTATTTATCTGACAGAAATGTATCCGAAGTTTTATTCAGTTAACTGTTTATATCTACAGCTAAGCAAACCTCACTGTACTAGTATAAGTAAAACGTAAAACTGAAACGAGATGCATACATTTCGAGATCTCACAAAATCCAGTCTGAAAGTCGTAGATCGTAGCTTGCTCATGGCAGAGCCGCTTGTTGTTTTATTGATCGACTATTTGCGAAGGTTGCTCACCCAATTACACAGGGAAATTGTACGTCGAACTGAGCAGAAGAGAAAGAGCTGGCGGGTCGAGAGGGTGGAACGAACACTGAACAGAACGCGAACGAGTGAGCGGTTCGATCCGGCGTCGGCTTTGATTTCAACCGGGACATTTGTCTTGTGCCACGTGATACGGACGGGAAACCACTATTTTATAGAACGTCGGATCATCAGGTCACCGGCAGGGCCGGCTTGATACGTGGACTTCTCTCGTAACTAAATAATTAATACACCGAGTCTGCTGCAGATATGACCAGAGAAAACAGAAACTTGCACGACCTTACTGATTATTAGATATGTTATTTATTCATAGTGTTCGGGAGTCCGGGTAGAATCTGTTGCTTGTTAAATATGTAACTAGAACAAATAATCGTATTTCAGTTAAAAATATGCTCGAGTAATCTTTAAACTTTAATGCCGAAATTCAGAATACGATTGAATACATGGTTTCATTCTGCTGAATCCTAGTTAGTCAAGTTTGCAATTAATTACAAATTCTTCTTTTCAAAGACTCGTTGAAGATTCAATTTAACGGCGCCAGTATTTGACATAGGTGATTCTCACCAGGATTATATTTCAAAATTCAGAAGCGTGAAATAATTTTTGAATAATTCTTGTGTGAACTTTGAACTAGGTAAAGTATATGAATATGGAGGTTTATGTCTGTAACTTAGAATTCAGTTAGGTTGTATTGACAAAAACAAATTTCTTGTGTTGTACTGTTCGCTAGACAGGGTGTGAAAAAAGGGTAAACATCATTTTCATTTCTAAAACCTTATTATCTAAGCGAATTTTCAAACAAATATTTTTAGTTGACAACCAGGACATCGAAATGAATATACCCTCAAAGTTGTTTTACACTTTTTCAATTACACCCTAGTATTTAGTATAGTTGGTATAGTATTAGTTGGTTACTCTATTATGATTCCACGCTTTAGGTTTAGTGTACGAAGTCTATTCTTATAAACGTTTTTTGTGTCATGTTGCCAATTATTATCTCTCTTTAGGCAACTAGCTCGTACTTTTGATCTTGCAGATACAAAATGTAGTGAGATGTTGCATCCCTGTATTCCATAAGAACCCACACTAAACGTATAATGTGGAATTTACTAGCATGCTTGTTGCTAACCCGGTGCACTTCCATTGTTACATCCACTATTATAGTCGATGTTGTTGTTGGATTGGTGACGAGAGTAGGTACCGATTCAAGCCTGACTGTAAGAACCTGTGTTATGTTCAAAATTCTTAGAGTGATTTAACGCACAAAAAAGGTTAAACCGCGGCTTTCTATCAGTGGAGAAGGGAGTGGACCTTCGATAAAGTCAAATAAAAAAATAAAAAGGTGGTACATATAGGACGGGTTTAACCATAGAAATATTACCTAGCGGTAATTCTGGTGGTAGCTCAGGGGCGCATAAAAACCAAAAACTCAAAATTGACACACCTGACTTGGATTCGAACCCTCGACTTCTGTATCATATATTGGAGATCTTACCACTATTCCATTTCTCAACCGTGAGTACCTATGTCAATGGCTTGTAACCGCACAATATGTGAGGCTGCCACACCTTAGTTGAGTAAAAAGCGTAATAGATGTGTATGTATGTATGTAATTATATGAGTACTGGGTACACGATTACAAAATGTAGCTTTAAACCAAATAAGAAGAGAATTAGTAAAGATTGCAGATCAGTACGGCAATAACTCATTCTTATGATTGTGAAAATTCCTGCATCTTGACTAATATACTTTCATTCCTCATCACTAGCAGAGGTGAGTGCAACATTTCATGAGGATCGGACAAACGCTGTATAGATCTTGATGTTTAACCCTCCACCCACATAATTTTATGAATTAAATAAAAAAAACTTGATCTTATTATTATCTCAATGATAAAGGTATAACAAGTTTTGTTGCGAAAAAACAAAAATTGCGTCTGCTAGAGCGATTTTTTAATTTTACCCCACCCCTAATGGTCCGATCTAATTCAATTATACCTTTAAATCTGACTGATCTAAAGAGATCTGCATGCAAAATATCAAGGGGGTCGGATAAATGCGCTAGACGTAAATACAAAACAAACAGACAGATAAAGATTCAGCTTTTAGTAAACGCTTGTTTCATAACAAACTATTTTGATGACAAGTCACCAGTCTGTGAAGGTTGCGTTGATACGTTTCGCGCTCTAATATCAACCATGTTTCATGCTGAACTTGGTAGAAGTCTTTCGTCTTTGTTCTTCTTCAAGCAATCACGAATCACGACTCACGACGTCACGACTCGTGCTTCCTGGAGATGAAGGATGGCCCGCACTCACGTCGATGACGGGATGGATATAAAATTGCTTCAATTTTGTTAGACATTTTAATAAAGGGATGGAACCGGGATCTGTCTCGGCTTCGTCTGCCTCCTTTAAGCGATTTTCAACTGGATAACCTGAATTGGTTTCAGATTAAACCGATTCTAATTTCCTTAGGAGATTAGATCACTTTGATGAAGATTTCTTAATTATTAAAATTAGGTTTGCTACTTCGTTCACTTTGGAACGCATTTTTATGAGGGGGCTAATAAAGTTTGTAAATTTTTAGGTTAAAATTTGGAGAAGTAAGTGTTGGTAGTATTTTTTAACTGGATGGTCAAAACGTCCAATTTTTTTTTGATTATATGGCAATTTAAATTTAATAAAAACGTCAATAAATACAGTGATCCTGAATCGACCCACTTCAAATTATATTGCCTTGTCAATTTTTATTTTTGCTGCATTTACACATTGAATTTGATTAAGCAACAGAAAAGATGTATTTCTGACGCCATTTTCTAAAAATAAAATTATTTTTTAATGTTGATACCGTTGTTTCAATTGATTAAATAATAATAATTTACGCACTTAGGTCCTTAGCATTTTATAGGTCTTTCTAGTGCAATATTGTTTATTTTCACTTTGAAAATATTAGTAATAGTTAGATACATTATTTACTTTGTATAATTATTCAAGTATTGTTTTATAGAATTGAGAATAACTATGACACATCTCAAATTTTTTATACAAGAAGTTTGTTACTGAATGTTCTTTCAGTTATAATAATACTTAAAATTTCAGCATAATTTGAAATGTCAAATGGGTGTGTCACGTTACGTCTGTGACCCCTTTTGCCCAATTTAATGGCGGCAGTCTCACACATTGTGAATCAATTGTATAAATAGTGAATTTATTTTGACGTAAAACATGGGATTTTTCAAAATAATGGTTACGACTGCGAATTTGACAGCAATGTATTAGAGCGTTCTTTTTGAAAATGAAACATAGGGAAACAATTTAACTGAATTATTCTTGAACAATATAAGATATTAGGACAGCTGTAGTACCTAATAGTTTCAAAAGACGTTTTCAACAACAACAAAATATTCAGGTAGCAGCAATTACAAAATTCAAATTGATTCCCTATATGTTTCATTTTA
The DNA here is from genome assembly GCA_947534325.1 of Agonum fuliginosum. Classification (NCBI taxonomy): domain Eukaryota; kingdom Metazoa; phylum Arthropoda; class Insecta; order Coleoptera; family Carabidae; genus Agonum; species Agonum fuliginosum. The sequence continues at coordinate 4,679,463 of OX384029.1, forward strand.
AAAAGAACGCTCTACTACATTGCTGTCAAATTCGTAACCATAGATATGACATCCCATGTTTCACGTTAAAATAAATTAACTGTATTATGCCCTGTTCACACGAGGAAAGTTTTTACTAAACAGTTTCTTGAAAGTTAAATAAGTGTTAGAAGCTGTCATACAAAAATCTGTCAATACCGGTCATACCAAGAAACGTTGGGGGAAAGTACTTATTTCTTTAATATTATATTACACAACGAGCTAAGAAAGTAAGTCATTTCATTACGAGTGTGAATGTTGATGAGCGAGGCGCACGCCGAGCTCAGAAATCACACGAGTAATGATATTTACTTTCTTGCGAGTTTTTTACACTATTTTTCTCACGATCACCAAAAATAAGTAAAAAAAAATAACAGAAATTAAGTATATTTTATTTGTTGTTATGATGAACTAATTTATCAAAATCAATAATATTATTGCTATTCAACAAAATTGTAAAAAGCCTCATTTTTACCTCTCGCCTCATATTCTATAAGAGAGGTATTGTAATGGGTCAAAATTTTCGAGTATGAGTTTTTGGTGGATAAGCACGTTTCAGGGTCTCTACAATACGAATTTACTATTTTCACGATGATGTCTGTGTGTGTGTATGTGTGTGTGTTTGTATGAATGTATGGACTGATGATTTTTCGTCCACGATAACTGAAAAAGTATCAAACCTTTAATAACCAAAATTCATATTTAAGGTTTTAATAAGTATCTTAACACCGGATAACATTTTGGTAGAAATCCGCAAACCGGAAGTAGTACTTTTTGAAGCTTGATAAAGTTTTCCTTAAATATATTGGTACATTATTTATTTATGACAATTTTTGCAATTAAAAATAAAAGAAAATATAATTATCTATGGGTACAGTTAATTATAAATACAATTTACTGAATCTGGTAGTATTTAACAATAAAATAAAGTACAATTAATTTTCTATCTTGTTGTCCATGATATGAAATTTGTTTCTACATCAAATTTGAATTATTCTGACAGTGACAGTACAGTTGATATCTTTTGCTTGCACCTTGGTTTACATTATCGTTTACATATTACATGAACATGAAACTATTAAAATGTAAGTAAAACTATTTATTAGATTAGTCTTGAGATTAGTAGAATAAACAGAATTAGGCGAGAGGTCGTGTACTGGCCACAGCAGATTTTTTTACTTCATTAATAACATTTTTAAATATTCACTAGCGTTCTAAGCACAGAGTTCTAAGCGATCTTACGTGTACCTAACCTAAAATCTAACTGTCACTGTCAATCGAAATAAACGAATTCAGTATTCAGTTCACAGTTCTTTGTAATAATAAATTATTGCATAAAAATGCGAATTTAATGTACTTACTATAGTTATTATATAAAATAGATTTTAATTCACAATATATTATTTACCTATATTTATTTTTACTTTTTTATCAAAGTTTTTGCTTTTTACCTTAAATACACTCAAATTATCAGCAGTTGGCAACGCTGCTGTGCGTTATGCTAACACACTAGTGTGTTAGGGCTAATCTGAAATTATTAATTTTCGTACACACTTTATCGTGTGGAATATATAAGTTTCTTATGTGGTCGTGAGAAAAATATATTAAAGCTAATGATCTTAAATATATTTAATAAAAATAATTACATTCCCCGTATGAACGGCATTAACATTTTTTATTTATGACAGCTCCTAGCACTTGTTTTATTTTCAAGAAACTTTTTAGTGAAAACTTTCCTCGTATGTACAAGGCATTATGTGTGCAGTTGCTAGTCATCAAATCATGGTTACTCATGTCGTACTTAAATAATACTATTTTATCCAGTGGCTTTGTTGCTAGTTTTTTTAAAAATAAGTAATTCATAATGATAGATAGCCTTCATTATAAATAAATAATAATATATACTCGTAGTATCAATTTGCATTAGATGTTTTATTAAACTTAAATATTTTTTGTTATTTTTCCGTAGATTCACGATTACTTTCACGTGGAAAAGTCATTAGATATTATAAAGAATATCGTAGATAGAATAAAGTAGGTACCTACATTAATTCAAAAATCGATAAAATGTATCTACATTTATTAGAATTTTATTGTACCAAATATACATATTTATGTCATAAAATTTCATGAAACAACAAAACAAGCAATCAAAGTTCCAACGTTGATTTGATACGACAGATATTGGAAAAGAAAGACAAAGTAACCAATTTCTAAGATAATAACAGAATAAATTACACACACAATATTTTCTTTGTCGTAACTTTGAGAGCCAATATTTCCATACATCCGCGCCACATAAAAACCGGAATTGATATTCGACGTTCTCCCTATTACAATATTATTCAATGAGAAACAATTCGACTAAACATTTCGCTTCATTTTTCGGCCATTTGGAATTCTGAAGCGACGTAGTTCGTGAAATATTCGGAGTCGCTGAACGCGCTGTTTATATTGTTTACGATGAACCGACGTCCGAAGGGGGGGGGGGGGGGGGTATTCAACGGACGCACGACACCATTTTTTATGTTATTGTGTAGTTTTATGGAAGATGAAAGCAATGGTGCATTGGGCCGTTATGCAAGATTTATTTTAAACAAGCCACTCTCTTATAAATAGCAACCCGAAAACGACTTTGATACATGTCCGCCCAAATGGCCGCGCCTCTCGAATCGTACAGTTATTCACGATTTTCGACACTGGCCATAGCGTAGCATAAATTCAAATCTTCGTATAACAGGAAGTAACCCACTTCACACAATAAAATCACGCTTGTTATCGCTATATTTCCCTATTAACATCCTATTAAGGTGGGCCACCTTCAATCAACAACCATCTCAGGGTATGTAGGTGTACAGGGGGAAGTAGCAAGTAAGCCATCCTACAAGTGTTCCCCCACTTTCAAAAAACATGCCCAGTTTGCTTTGTATAGTCTGATACATAAATATTACAACTGATAACCGGTGTATTATGTCGTTTAATTTTCTTTTACATAGGAGTGTACTACGTCTCATAGAGATGGAGCTTATATTAGTTCAGAAGTCTCTGTCATATTTGAGGGTGATAATTTCGTGAAATATGATTTCGTAATCGTATCAACTTTGTAATAATTTGTTAGAAACTTGTGTCAAATGTATGGTATATCCGTAATAAAAATAACATTTTATAATGAACTAAATAATGCTGGAAAAAATGAAAAATCTGCCATAAAGCAAGTATAGAGCAATCTTTTATCTATCGATTAATATATTAGTGTTTATAAAAATATTTCATTTAGAGCTGATTTTGATAGGAATAGTAACAAGCAATTTTAGGTGTTTAGAGTACCTACTAGCAGTGAACCGCCTTAATATCCTAGCGATTGCTAATGTCTATCACTATAGAACTACCCATCATCAGTTGGTGGTTACACAATATCGAATACTTATTAAATTTATTTATATAAAGTTAAACTATGATTGAAATCAGCACATCGACAATTAAATACATATCCCTACCAAAACCGAGTAGTTTGAGAATCAAGAAAGGTATTGAGTTGTTTATTTAGTTCAGTTCAATCAGAGTTTCTATCAAAACCAAATATATTGAAACTGCAAAACCTCAGATGTTATTCTTGTTTGAAATTATGGCATGTAGTAGGTCGATTATTTTACATGTAGCCGCGTTTTATAAAATGGGTAGCTCTTAATAACAACTCAATCAGTTAAGTTAAATCCGTTATATATATGAGGATCCACAAAAATCTAAATTAGTTGTATTAGACCGAGAGCTCATGACATTTGATGGTCTCCGATTTCATACAGCATGCCTTTTGGAGGACATCATATTAACCCTATGACAACATAGAAAAACGGGTGTTAAAAACTTGCACGCTTTCCGGTCATATGGAAAATTGCATTTCCTCTTGCACAAAACTTTTCCACTCTTTCTTGGGCCAACGAGGACTGCATGTCATGTTGGTTATAGGTGTTTTATGACACAAATATTAATTTTTTTCATCGGCATGCTGTATAAAAAAAATTTAAGACTTTAAATGTGTTTAAGTTTCTTTTGATAAAAGGGCATGTATTATTAAATCAGAGAAAAACACAACATTTTTGTGCAAGTGGAAAATGCAATTTTCCATATGACCGGAAAGCGTGCAAGGATTTAATACCCGTTTTTCTTTGTTGTCATGGGGTCAATATTCTATCCTCCAAAAGACATGCTGTATGAAATCGAAGACCATCACCTGTCATGAGCTCCCGGTCTATTATGTTGTTGCAGCAAAACGTAGTTGCACTTTTTTATAACTTTGATCATATCATATTTATTTGATCTAGATCAAAGTAAAGATCTTACAAAATAAGATGATCTAAATCAGATCACAGAGATTGATCCCAATTGTTCTGCATCAGTCAAAACACTGCTGCATTATGGACTCTGTTGTCACAAGTAGTAAAAAATTTATTAAATGGACGAGTAAATGTACAATATCAAGTAGCTATGGTTCATTTTATTTCTGACAGAACGCACGTCTTTAAACTTATATCGAACTAACAAAATATAATTACTATATATCCTGTGCTACAGCTACATTGTGTTTGCATAGCTCACAAAAACGAACCCGTTTGTCTAACAAATTCATTTTCTCGAAAATTAAGTTATGATGTGCGTTCTACTAGAAATAAATACTTAATGAAATATACTGCCCTCTCTTAATATTAAATATCCATAGATTGATTATTTATTAATATAGCGTCTCCATCTTAAAATACCCTATAAAATTTCCATCAGCACCGGAAGGACTTATATTTTAATCTCTCATAACCTGCAAAAGGAGAAAAGTGAAATATGTAATAACGGTGCATGTCAGCAATAGTACAGGTCGCTGCGCAAAGCAATGTAACGTCGTAACGCAATACGAGAAGACACGTGACACAGTGTCAAGTCGCGACGCTAAAAGACGCGGCAGCGACGCCACCAGAAGCCGTCTCTCGGTTGACGACAGGTCTGGAGTAAGGAGGATAGGTTGTGAGAACGAATGTAGTTCTCATAACTCATGTTCGACTCCAGTCGAGTTGTACACGTTTCAGTTTAACTCTTCACTAAAAACAAAAACCATGAGTACCTGCGTGAGTTAACGGCTGCAAAACAATTACTTTTTATTTTGATGGTAACCAATCAATAGGATTTACTCCCAATCACAGAATGGTAGATTATATTATAGTCTATTTTATCCACTTCTAGACCCATTCGTTTTGGCGCAATCAAAATCTCAATATGTGCAACAACACAACTTCAAAAAAATAAATAAAGGGTATATACTATAAGACGTGCTGATCATGAAACAAAAAGAATTTTTTTTAAATTTGCAAAGTTAAGGGTAGTTTACTTGACGTGTGTATATTTTAAGTATCACTGTTTTGATGGTATATTTGATAATTTTACATTTATAAGTATTAGATATTATGTAAACAATTAGTTTCATTGTAGAAGATTTGAAAAAAATTATTAAAAATAACTACCGAGCACTGGAAAAAAAATGTTTGCTTGAAATACGATGCAATTTTTTTCGAATTTAAAAACAAATTGTTTCATGATCAGTACGTCGTACAGTATAATCATACCCTTTAATTTTTTGTCTTAAGTTGTGGAATACCTTGCATATATAACCAGGACTACATTTAATGCAGTGTTGTGACAGATTATATTAAAAAGGATTTAGATCAAGATCGAGAGCCTTACATCTAATCTTTTTTTAGATCAGTACTTATACCTAACTTTTATTATGTAGGTAATTTGTTTATATGTACACTAAAGTCTAAAATTTGAGTAGGTACCTAGTTTCAAATAGCGAGAGTTAAAACCCTATATTCTTTCTAAATTTTAATGTACAACAAACAAATTTTAACATTCAATGTAGTCAATAATCTGATCTTTTGAAAATCATAGATCATATTAATTAGGCTCAGTTTTGCTCTTGGATAAGTTGTCTTCAGGCAAGTAATAAGACAATGAACTTTGTCTCAGCTCTGTGTAGAACATAGGCACATTCTTTCTCTGCCTTACCGCTCCAGCCAACGCTGAATGCACGGACAGTTACTTAAACCCGCACATGCCTATATCTACATAACGGATTTTTACCTTCCGCTTACCTGTAAAGGAAGGTATTGGAATCATGCTAAAAATCGAGTAGTGAGTTTTTAGTGGATGAGCACGAATTAGGGTCCTTACAATTCATTTTTGATAGTTTCACGATGATGTCTGTATGTATGTGTGTGTGTGTGTGTATGTGGTCAGGGCCGGATTTCTGTCAGTCGGATAACTCAAATACGAATTACCCAAAAATTTTGATATTTGGTATTTAACATTTGTATATAAATTGGAAGAACTCATTAGATTTTGGTACAAATATCTTCACCGGAAGTGATATTTTTTGAAGATTGAAAAGATTAATTGTCAAAAATTTATATAAATTTGGATAAATATAGTATTTATTTGTAATAAGAATAAGAGGCAAAGTTATTTGCAACTTACGTTATAAAAAAAATTGTCTTTATCTGGTAGCATTAAAGAACTGAAGTAAAATTTAAAAAATAAATTTATCAAATAAAACGTTGAAATCTGGCAATCCATGTTCGACTGAATTTTGTTTCTGTGTAAAAAATATTGACAGGTGAGATGGGTGACAAGTTGACATACTAGTGCATAAGTAAGATATTAAATGTAGTAATTGAACGGAGGATGGTTTCAGCACAGAAGAGTTTTCTTGTGAATGAATCTTTTTATTCAAGTGATGCAAATTTCTGTGTTTCAATATTTTATATTTTTATTTGTATATTATTTTAAATGGGCACCGGATTGTACGTATACATTTCTGTTTAAAGTCTAGATATGGCGGAAGGTTGTGTGATGGCCACGTCAGATTTTTTTCTAATATTGAAATGTTAAGGTAGGAACTCTTTATAAAATTTTCGTTAGGCTCTGAAATATGCAGATCCGGTCCTGCATCGTCGGTCGATGATGCTCTGCCAAGCGACAGAATAAATAATGTTCAAGTTCCTCGCACGAAACAACAATAAAACATTTAGAGGAAATAGAATCTAAAACCGAGTCACGGTCCCACCATCCGGACCAGACACATTTTTCGCATATTCCAATCGTCATAATTCAGATCCTTCGATTTTTTCCCTCTGCAGGAAAAGGACACAAACAATGGCGAGATATCTTCTCGAAACGCCACAATAGACTTCCGCCCTTCCATGGACGCGCACAACATTTTCTAAAGGTGTTCACTGTTCAGCCTTTGTCAAACCACAAAGCGCTTGAATTTCTCTATTTTTGTGGGCTTCTCAAGATGATTAACTAATTAGCGTTATTATCAATATACCAGTATAATGAAACCGTAAATCTATATTTGTTAATTTAAATGGTACCCATTTTCAACATGAAATTCAGTGTTGGGCGCGTAATCTTTGTCATGAAGTATACATCATTGTTTACACGTAGACAATTATGTATTCTACATCATGAAAATTATCAGGCATTATGTAGACAAGGTAGATAACGTAAAAAACTATATTTAACTGAAAATCGCATGACACAAATTACAGCCAATGGATGAATTGATTACAATAATATAGTAACCATGGTTATATAAAAATTTTCTCGGAAACTTTTTACTAATAGCTTGAGTAACTTAACTGAAATTAATAAGCTGAAATTTTTCGTCATCTGTCACTTTGACATTAAATTAAAAATTGGTTAAATTGTCATTTTGAGTATAAATAAGCAAATAATAAGGTAAATGGTACATATTTATTAATGTTTAATACAAATTTAGTAAATACTTCAATTTTCTATTGTAAAAAGAATTCAAATATAGAGCGGCGGTGTCATTGCGATTTTCTTACCGAATATGCACTCGTGCATTAATTCATATCCAGGAAATTTACGGAAAGAATTAATGCACATGTGATATTATAATTTAAAAATGTTACATTTCAAAACCACCATCCATTGCAATTTTTTTATAATTTATAAAAGATGTACTTGCAGCTTGCAAACACTACTAACGTAACAAAAAAATAAATTTTAGGTTAGTACAGTTTTACAAATGAAAATATTTTACATTGTCGACATTGTTGACATTGTCTACATTGTCTACTTTGTCTACACATTGTTTACGTGTACCTTGATGTATAAAATTGTAGACATCCAACACTGTGAAATAGGTATGCAGTTTTGCACCAATATATGTTTACCTACTAATTAATTAATGTTTTTTGTATCTGCATAAAAAGTACTAGCATTAAAATTAAAATTGGAAAACAGCTCAATAAGCGGATTTTTGTACTGTATATTTTTCATTCGATTATCGGTTTTTTAAACACTGCGCTATTGGTAGGTACATACAAAGGTAATATTAAAAACATCAAACAACATGTTTGCAACAGTACGAGTATAGTAACAAAATTGAAAATCGTAATTGTAGTAATTATAATGGTTTTTTTTATACTGCTGCAACTGAAAGACCTTGTTTAATATTTAGTAAAAAAATTTCAATGAAGAGAATTTTTTATCATTGTTCTCAACTAAAAATAAAGTTTGGTCTTCGCGATGTTTTAGTTTAAAACGAACGCTTTGTTATAAATATTAAATACATCGAGAATTACTATTAGTACAATGATACTGCCACTGATACACAAATTATTAAGAGTGGAGATGTTTTGAAGCAAAGATTTTTGAGCCCTGACGTTTTGAGTAACGACAGCCAGTTATGATACTATGCTGATTTTCAAATTTTCTCTGATTTAACAAAAATAATTATACATTTTATAGAATTTAGTTTATTAATAATGATTTTAAAGGATCGACGTTTTGCTACAGCAACAACTAATTTGGATTTCTTGTGGATATATTTACCCGGATTTTACTTAACTGATGAGTCCGCCGTTTTATAAAATATCTACCCACTTTATATGATACTAAAAAATAATCAGATTTTTTGCCCGTCTATCTCCTAAAATCCAGCATAAAATGTACTAACGTAGCGACTGTTTTGTGACCAGTACAAGAATGGTAAAATTTTATTTCAACAAGGATTTAATAGAGAAAGAATGTATCCACAGATGTGCCTTTTTAAAATTTTGATTCCAAAATTGTACACGATTATAAAAATTCCGAAAAGTTCAAAAAAAATTCCAATTTATGCAAACTTTACACGGTTATATCTCATGATAGAATCTTTTTTTAATTTTCAAAAGGCTCATCTGTAGATCCATCTATATACTGCTCAGCAATAATGTTCTTCTAATTTCTAATAATTGCTTTGAAATTGTAAAATTTGCTAGTTTTGATTCATTTTTCAATATTTCAGACATATGCCAATATTTTCATAACGACTTATGGTGAGTCAGTAGCTGTCTATAAATTTATAGAAATCTATAAGACATTTATAGAAATCTGTAAGCTATAGGTTTGCCCAGAATAGCATTTTTTAAGATCGGTGTATAAGTTACTATAGATATGCTTATAGAAGTTATAGAACTGCATAGAATCCCAATATTAAATATCCATTTTCAACTTGAAATTAGAAATATGCAGTTTCGCACCAATATATATATATTTACCTACTAATTAATTAATGTTTTTTTGTATCTGCATAAAAAGTACTAGCATTAAAATTAAAATTGGAAAACAGCTCAATAAGCGGATTTTTGTACTGTATATTTTTCATTCGATTATCGGTTTTTTAAACACTGCGCTATTGGTAGATACATACAAAGGTAATATTAAAAACATCAAACAACATGTTTGCAACAGTACGAGTATAGTAACAAAATTGAAAATCGTAATTGTAGTAATTATAATGGTTTTTTTTATACTGCTGCAACTGAAAGACCTTGTTTAATATTTAGTAAAAAAATTTCAATGAAGAGAATTTTTTATCATTGTTCCCAACTAAAAATAAAGTTTGGTCTTCGCGATGTTTTAGTTTAAAAAGAACGCTTTGTTATAAATATTAGATATATCGAGAATTAATAATATTACAATGATACACCCAGTTATGATACTATGCTGATTTTCAAATGTTCTCTGATTTAACAAAAATAATTATAGATTTTATAGATTTTATTGAATTTAGTTTATTAAAAATTATTTTAAAGGATTGACGTTTTGTTGCAGCAATATACAACTAATTTGGCTTTCTTGTGGATATTGTATTTACCCGGATTTTACTTAACTGAATGAGTCGGCCGTTTTATAAAATAGCTACCCACTTTATATGATACTAAAAAATGAGGCCCGTCTACCTCCTAAAATCCAGCATAAAATGTACTAACGTAACGAGTGTTTTCTGGCCAGTACAAGAATGGCAAAATTTTATTTCAACAAGGATTTAATAGAAAATGAATAGATCTACAGATGTGCCTTTTTCAAATTTTGATTCAAAAATTGTACACGATTATAAATATTCCGAAAAATTCAAAAAAATCCAATTTATGCAAACTTTACACAGTTAGGTATATCTCATGATAAAAATTAATTTTTTAAGTTTTAAAAAGGCATATCTGTAGATCCATTCTCTATTAAATGTTTATAAAAACATTGTAAAAACATTATCCTGAACTCAATATTAAACTGACAGTTTACCCGCAACGAAAACGCTTTTACAGTATTTTTTTAACTTCAAAATGACATTATTACATAGCTAGGGTGCGGCAAAGTATAAGTTTCGAACTGGTTTCAGGCAGCCGTAGTAGTAGGGAAAAGAGTGGAATAGAAATTTTTTTAGAGTATTCTATGAATTCGGAAAAAACCTAGACGGGCCGCTTAAATTTATTTTTTATTTTATATAAGTTAAACTGTCATAGTTTTCAAAACAAGTTTATAGTAATTGAGTGCTTCATATTTTAAAACACGGCTGCAAAGTTGTCTAGACTTTACTTCAAAGTCTATCGAAATCCAACAATTTAAAATTGTAATTAACTTCCAGATAAAACTTTTAGTTTTATTATTAATTAACTTTGATCAATGTAGAGAAGCTCGTTTGAAATTATCATTGACTTTGACTTAATAATAATTAAAATATTTTAGTTTTGTTTCACCTGTCATATGTCCGTCGTAAACTAGATTTACCATAAAGAACATAAAAAATTAATTTTAATAACCAATTAAAAAGTTACTAATTATAAATTGTTTGGTTATTATCGGAAACTTAAGTTTTGTCTAATTAATTTCCTTTTCGTCTGGGCGTGTATTTCTTCCTTCAGACGTCGTTCAACTTGAAAGCAATTACAATCAATAAATAAGGACTCTCATCTGAAGAACAGCAACGAAACAAAGTAATTGAAAGCAATGATGTCTCTTTGTTAGATAACAATTACAATTATTTTTCTAAATAGCGACCGTGCTATCTCAGTGTTAGTTAATTTACTTATAAATAAGTATTTTCCAAGTACTAGTATTTTTTAATGTTTATTATTTGCACGATTTATAATCTATTATTACTATTATTGTCTTCGATTATTACTTTTTTTTAAGAATGTCGTATTCTGTTGCTTTGTTCGCAGTTTGAACAATAATATACTTAACTTAAGAACTTTTACATGATTTCAGTATTATTAAAATAAGTCTTAAGGGGCTATACTTCTTGAGTGCAATAAGAATCAGAATTCACGATTCTGGCTATATTGCTCAAAATAAAAATCTGAAATTTTACATTAGTAACGAGAAAGCATTGTTGAATTGAAAAATTCAAACTATATATTGTTCCGACAAAAATTAGAGATAAAAAGAAACTAAACACTAAAATTTCGTAAGGATCTCATGAATGAACTATAAAAGTTATCATTGAGTTTCAAGATAAAATGAATGGAACATAGATGTAGAAAGGGCGGAAAAACAATAAAACTATAATTTTATCAACAGAATTGCCATAAATTATATCTAAACTTGTACAATTTTCGCCGAATTTCGGATAATTATTAAAGCCAAACTAATTACATTAATTAAATATTTTGAAGATTCCGCACTTTTAGTATTCTTCCTTAATCTACATACAAAAATTCAACATCATACGTATTACAGTATTAGATTGAGATCCTCACAAAAATTACTCGTTTTTCAATGCGTATTATTGCCATGCAATAGGCCCTTAAGGTGTACCTACGTCTACCCTAAAAATTTTACATCGTTACAGAGGTGTACGCCTTCCACGTTTACTTAATTATAATTGAAATTTATATGATGCTTTTACGTGAGTGTATTAACAAAGTATGTCTTAATGTTTCTATATTTTTTGTCTTTGGCCTAGAAATTTGAAGTAAAAATTATTTAAAAATTTTTGTGGTTTTTTGTCATTATTTGATGATTTCTTTCGGTCACTATAAATGGCAAGAAAATTTAAAAAGCAAGAAGCATGCAGCTAAGCTTCCTTTTTCGAATAATTTTTGTTTTACTTAATTTCTTTAAAAAAATACAGAAGTTATGTAAATACATGTCATGTACAGTATTTTCAACTTCAAAATAACATTGCATAGCTAGGATGCAGAAAAGTACGAGTTTCGGACTGGTTTCGGGCAGCCGTAGTAGTGGCGAAGACAGTGAAAAAGAAAAAAAAGTAATATCGAGAGTATTCTAGGAATTCGAAAAAAAGGTAGACGAGCCCCTTAAGTACAAGTTTATATTTTATTACTTAAAATTTTATAGTAATAAGTAGGTACCAAAAAATATTTAAGTTATTAAAAGTATTATTATAATGAAGAAAATGTCACACATTTGGTGCTTGGGTCATATTGAGCCAGACCAAAAATTATTACCTTTTTGAAGTCATTAATAGTTGCGTATGTAATTTTTATTATAATAAATTAATTAAACAGTGTAATACAATACATAATACGATTATAAATACACAAAAAAGAGTAAATAAAGCTTCTAGTTCAGCATCACTCAAACCACGTCGAGCCATGTTTATTTCACCACAGTTCACTTGTAATTGAATCCAACTGAATATAATGTAAACCTCTAAATATATCAATAAGCAATACATAAAGTAAGGGGGTCTCCAACAACGACACTGGTTCTGTAGGTACACAATTATAATGTTTATATTTATAAGAATAACAATGGACCCATTTAGCACATATGTTACTCATTAACTTTATTTATAAACAAATGTAATGAATGATACTAAATATAAAACACACTAACTATCGAGCATATTTTTTGACGACTACATGTAATATGAAGCCATAATTTCAATAGTTCCAAATATCTACTTAGTAGGTAATAACATAAAAATAGGTCAGTTTGACCCATAGATAATAAGAAGGTTAAGTACTACTTGCCATTAAAATTGATGAGTACTTAAGTACCTAATGTACTGGTAATGCCCAGCAGATATTTTTCAGTACCTAGTAAACTGAAATGTAATTTTTTCGTAAGCTTATAAATATTGATATATCCAGTTAAGAAATTTATATCCCCGGATTAAGTGCTATCCAGATTTCAGTCCTTTCTCCACGTAATTTTCTAATTACATATTCGTGATTATGAATGTAACCGCCGCGGCCGTATTAAGAGTTTTCAGGTCTACGCCTTACCTTTCCTGCCTACATTGTTCGTGGACTTTTAACTAAGTCATATACATAATTAGGCGTATAATAATGCGTCGCTTACGCGTATTCTGCTTTCATGGCAACGCCTCTTTAATAATATTATACAGGGGTGCATATTTGAAACTTGAGCCAAAGTATATAAGTCTTTTAAATTACGAATTTATTTCAGGCCATAATTTAAAGCATGGGATTCAAGTTTCAAAGAAAATTCAGATGTTCGCGGAGGTGTGCTTTATGAATTTAAAGCATATTATAATCAAACTATAATGACATGCTATACCGATATTCTAATTTCGTAAATGATTTTTTAAATATGTATCTAATAATATAAACAAATATTTTTCTGTATTTGAAGATAAAATGTTAAGAGTTAAAAAGAGTAATTGCACCACCTAGCATAATACTTATCCAACAACGAAATTATTATAAAATTTATAAATTAAACAAAGTAGTTGAATAGTCAAGTATTGATATAGGAAATAATGATGTCTATTCTTTTAATTAAATTTCATAATGTCAAACTGAATGCTAAAAAAATATTTTTTTCAAAATCGGCATGAAAATCTTCATTTCCTGACTAATTTGAGTCTTGAAAGTAAGATTTCCATGACTAGGCATGAAAATAAATAAGTAAAAATGACTTGGCATGAAAATAAAATTTTCATGTCTAGACATTTTTACTTTCCACTGTCTGTAGGTACAAACACTTGTCATGACAACGTTTTCTAAAATTTGTCACAGCTCTGGTGATTTATGCAAACCTAATTTTTTCTATAATTTTAAGCTTCTATAATTGCCGATAAAATACATCACGCGTCATAAAAATGTCTTTGCTAGACTCGGAGGCTTTGAAGAAACGCTCGGACGCTGCGCATCCTCGCATTCTTCAAACAAGCCTCCTCGTCTGCAATGAAACATTTTCATGACTTGTAATGTAATATACTATTTTTTCATGATTTATGCAGAAAAATTCAATTTTTTTCTCTTTAGAGAAGAAAGTAAACAGTGTGTTGCCACTTGATGCCACCAGTGTTATTTTACAATGAATTTTTTTTTAATTGTCCGAATACATTTATTATTTCTTATACAATTATTTTTACCTCCCGCCTCATATTCTATAAGGGAGGTATTGTGATGGGTCAAAATTTTCGAGTGTGGGATTTCAAGAGATAAGAACGTATTAGGATCCATAGAATACGAAAGTGAGATATTTCTGACCGGTCAGTACCTACTTTTCGTCCCTAGAGAGAAAAAGTCAATTGAAATCACTCATAAAGCGGGAGGAAAAGTACCTTTTCTCTCTTGGTAGCAAAGGTCAGAAATACCTTACTTTCGTCCCTAGTAATAGGAACGAAAGGTGCCGTATTGGGTGCAGATATTGAAAAAATAATTTAATTGCCTAGGCACTAAAAGTGACATTTCACAGACTGTCAGCTGTCAAAAATAGCACTTTTAATGTCAATCAGCGAAAAAAAAATTTGTTTGCAAAAATAGATGAGAAATCAAGACGTGAAAAATCTCGTCTCGTCTCGTCTTGACGCATCACTAATTATTATTCGTTATTATAAAATTACCAAATCCCTCTAACTCCCCCTCTCGTTGCAGTGGCGTACGTGAACCTCGGGGCGGCGCTGGTGTCCGCCGGGCGGTGTTCCGAGGCGGCTGCCGTGCTGCGGCAGGGCTCGCGGCTGGACGGCTCGGGGCTCAAGGACAGGCGCACGCACGACACGGCGCGCGTGTCCGCGCTGCTGCAGCTCGCTGCGCTCTACTCGGACCAAGGCCGCCTGCACAAGGCCGTGCAGGCGTACATGGACGCTGTGCATACCATGCCGGAGTACTATCCCGCGCAGGTAGGTGCACTCACTGCTGTTTACAGGATCTTGAACTTTTAAGGTGATGCTCTACCGCGCCAGAAAACAGCCAAAAACATAGAATTCGCGCGCCACTCCTCAGCGTTTATTGTTTTGTTAAATATAATAACCTAAAGATATTGTTGAAGATAAACGTACAATCTACAAAATGGTCGATGCAGAATTTTAAAATTTTGCTTTAAAATCGAAATATGTTAATTTGAATTTTGACAATTTTTATTCTTTTTTGAACACAAATATCTTCTGTTTTAAAACGAATTTAAAAAATTCGATTGGTTATTTCGTAGATCCAAGCTTTATTGACAACATATTAAAATTTGAAGTTAATTCACTTACAAATAAATGCTGTACAGTGGCGTGCGAAAACCCTCTTTTTTACAAATATTGAAGTTTTTTTTACAAATATGAGTGCCAAAATTATTTTTTCCCCTCAAACATAATTTTTATTTTATTTTTATGTTTAACAAATAAATAAACGCTATAGAATAGCGTGCGCAATCAATGTTTTTGACTGTTTTCTGACGGTAGAGGATCAGTTTAAAGCTACATTCAGACCTAACCAATGGGGGTTTGCAAGCCTACGGCTTTTAAAGAAGTATTTATTGGATATCAATTTTCAGCAAGTTATAAGAAAGTGATAATAATTGTTTATAGATTTATTACCTTATTATTGAAATAAAAATGAACTCTTTTGAAACGTGCATTAAAATGCGCCATGTGTGACGCAGACGACTTGAAACCAAACCGTGAGTAGATTTTTTTGTTCGTGTAAGTTCGTTTTTTGTCGTTTTGACTATGCAATGGACTACGAACCACCTGTTAATTTTTTATTTTTGATTTGACACGTACACGTAGTCGAGTTGAATTTACAGGTTCAAATACGGTTACTTACAGTTTATTGAAGAATTTTGAGTTGTTTTTGATCGAAATCGATAAGCAAATGCACTTCACTACCTTCATTAATATGATTTAATTATTAAACACGTGGCTACGTAGGAAACAGAACTAAATAAGTATTTAAAAATGATTAAATCTCGCGTTATTTCATAAAACGGCATAAAACAGTTTGGTTGGTTTTCTGTTCATGTTGACAAGATATTAACTGTGTATGGTAAGACCTACGTATCGGTCCTTGTCAGCACGTTGGACGTATGTTCTCAGTTCCGATGACGTCACACCGTCACACACAGCATCGTTTTTCGCGTCACCTATTTTTTTAAACTTTATGAATTTTTTTCTGGCTTATTAGCAACTTTTTGTCAAAAAGAGAAAATACGAGTCATTTTAATGTATAGATTAACCCCCAATGTATAAGTGATAAGTTAACCAACCAGCGCGGTCAAATCTTAATCAGGTGTTAATGTTCGAAATATTTAACCTATAAAATTTTACTTAGGTAGCCACAGCTATAAACGTATACCTACCTACGGAATTTATTTTATTACAAAATGTAAGCATAACTCCTAGTTTGATGGCAAATGGAAATAGGAAGCGAAAATTGTAACCTCAATTTTCTACTCAAATTAGAATTTTTACTGCTAATGCTAACCCTGAAAGTGTGACACTAAAATTTATAGCGCAACACTAAACATAAAATCGAAATCAAAGATATTGTAGTTTTTGCTTGTATGTAATTTAAAGTTATACGATGTCACATCCAACGTAGGTATAGGACATTAGGCAATACAGACATAAGTACCTATTTAATTCCAAACTTGAATAAAAAATAAAAACCTACATTCATTCAGTAAAAGTTTTATAGTATTTTATGTCTGTTAAATATTTGATTTTAATTTGACTTAAAGTGTTTTTTTTTGTCACATTTTAGTCACATTATATTATAAATGCCCATGTCACACCGGCGTGGCACGAAGCACGGTGCTCGATGGAAAAAAATGAATAACGTAAAAATTTATCGCCGCTATTCCGTCGAGCATTTTGACATATGGAAATTTGTTGCTGATTTCACAGTGAGTCGTCAATATAATTTTTGACATTTGGTGAATAATTGATGTCAAAATAGTAACAGTAAGTAATTAGATAATAAGAATATAACACTTTAAGCTTTTGTAAATATATGAACTAATTATTGATTTAATTAAAACAAAAAATTGATGAATTTTAATTCTCAGCTGTCAAAAATAATTTTCAAAAACCTTCAAAGTACGAAGTGAAGATAGCAATATACAAATTTTCATATGGCATTTTGCTATACCGGTGTGACACCCTTTTGACAGCTTTGAACGAAGCAAAATGCCACATAGAGCACCGTGCTTCGTGCCACGCCGGTGTGACATGGGCATAATGTTCATACTGTACATTTTCATCTGCAGTTAATATAAAAATAAATGGATAAAAGTATGTACTGCAAGGAAAATAAATGAGATATACGACTTTATATCTATTATCTGAAACTCCGGAATAGATAATATTATTCTCATTTGCTCTCCCCTTCTGCAGAAACCAGGAACAGCAAGCGAGATCTAATAAAGCCCCATAACTTTGATTTACGGTGCAATTTGTTATGAAATATATTAAAATGTAATTAAAATTTGATTAAAATCTGAACACCGTCCTGTAATGAAGCCACCAAATTCTATCATGTTTATTAATTATTGAAATTTCCATTTTACTTAAGATCTGAGAACACTTCTCTAATTTGTCTCAAGTGTACATTTTTATTAGCAGTGAAAATAAAAACGTCAAATAAGAAATAATACAAACTATATTAAATTTTGGTTTGAGTTATAAAGCCAAAAGTTTATAGTACCCGATAAAGTATAGTAAATTATGAATTTAACATTCATTATAGTACCTTTAATATATGGCTATTTATTATATTCGTATCAATTGAAATGCTTTATTAGATTAATAGATGATATTAATTAATCACCAAACTAAAAATATTTTTATTTCATACTGTGTTGTATTTGCTTCTTTATGAGGTTGATTTCAGTCCGGAAAATGAAACATTACGGTATTGTTCTACTTTACAGGATTGTAAAGTAGAACAATACCGTAATGTTTCATTTTCCGGATTGAAATTTAATTTTTGTATTAAGACCAAGACGACCTGATTGTATTTAGAAAAGATATATAAAGAATGGGTGCAAACTTTGGTCCAAAAATGCAACACAGGTATGAAATAAAACGTTGTACGTAATTCGTCCGGTAGTTTTCACGGTACTCGTTTCGAAATTCCTAACTCGGCTCCTTCGTCGCCTCGTTCGGAAACATCTTACTCGTACCGTAAAAACTCATCTACCGGTCTTATAACGTAAATAACTAATATGCTAACATCTTGAGAAAAAACTTGCTTCTAATTAATGGAAATTGTTTGTGAAAAATATAAAAATTTATTTTCACTAGTAAGCATCTTTCTACAGAATGTTCCACAACTTAGGACAAAAAATTAAAAGGTATATACTGTACGACGTGCTGATCATGAAACATCATCATCATTTTAAAATTTGCATCGTATTTTAAGCAAACATTTTTTTGCCATTGGTCGGTTGTTATTTTTAATAATTTTTTCAAATCTTCTACACTGAAAGTAAATGTTTACATAATATCTAATACTAATAAATGTCAAATTATCAAATATACCATCAAAACAGTGATACTTAAAATGTACACACGTCAAGTAAACTACCCTTAACTTTGCGAATTATGTACATTTGTATTGTCAATGGTTATGCAATAAATATGGATTGAAACGTTTGTTTTTCAAAAATTCATATTGTTTCGAGTAAGTTACGACATGCATAGCAAAGCGTTACTCGTTTTACCATTACCATTATCAGACTTCTTTTATTTCACAAATTATAGCCAAAAATTCAATGGTACTGAAGTTTTACATTTTACAAATAAATATATAATACCTACTTTTTATGCACTTTATAATTTATTATTATTATTATTAATTATTCCGCTTTATTTTCTATTAATTATTAATTATTATTATTATTTTTCATTTTTATTATTATTAGCAATGTACCAATGTACTTAAAATAAAATACTAGAGAACAAGATTGAAGAAATTGGCATTAGATGCATTAAGAAACAACCTCTATCTATTCAAGAATATATTACTTTTTCTGAAAATAAACATTGTAACACCTGTAGTGGGTCCAGTTAACTATCAAAACAAATAAATTACGTTTAATAATTTATAAATCACAAAACTGAATGTTCTGAATTTGGTATGTAAGACGATGTAAAATAATGAATTGCTTTAAATCTCCTTGATTGCAAATCGGACAAAACGAGCAATTCCTTCAATCTAATCGCGCCGGGCTTAGCTTTTTTCTCTAATTGAACGAACAAACGTAATTCCGGTTGGAAATGTGTGCGCTACGTTGATCTTCCCTTGTGAAAAAGTCAGTTTTAATTAGCCTTCATGTCTGTGACAAATTAGTAGCGCGTCCAGTTCTGCGCACTTCATTCGTCGCGCGTGAAATTGGCCTGTCATGTTGAGTCAATCGCCGCAGTGAGCTCCGTGGAGGCTGAAGCTTGTCGCTTGTTTCTGTTAACGCTAGATTCGTATTTTACATGTTTGCCTCAATGATTATTTTACGGTTTCTGCACCAAAAAGTCCGCCGATAATTAAAATATTGTCCCAGCTTTTCGATTGTTTATACTGCAAACAAAATTCCAAAATTTATTTAATTTTGTTTTTCGATGCTTGAAAATTGAAATTTTTTGTTTATGTGACACATAAATTAATTAAAAATCTATAGAATAGAAATTTTCACGTGTATTAAAACGCACCCATTTTTTAATAAAAATTTAATCATGTTGAAGGTAAAAAGTAGTTTTCATATTTTATAGTTTTGTTACCTATTATGAAATGTATTTTTTAAACGAACTCTTCAGAAAATAGTAGATATCGCGGCGGCAGCCTGCTGAAGAATGCTGAAAATATCATGAACTAGCATGATTTGAATATCGTGCTAGCACGATATGGTCATATCGTAATAATGAGAGCAATTCAACATAGCCAGGCAGCTTTTGCGTTGTTTATTGATTGTTTGCACGACAGTAGAAGTGTCATTTAAATGTTGTATGTGTATTAAAAATTTATAAATTATTTGTTTTTTTGTGGCCGTCTAAAAAATAGCGAACATGACGCGTGACTCTTTCGAAAGTAAATATCGTATTGCTCGTGTGTTGCATCACTTCGTTCGTCAAACTTTACACTCGCACGATATTTCTCACTTTCGATTCTCGTGAAATATACTATTTTCTACGCCTTCCACCGAATTTAGCACTTCCGCCATTCACTGCACTCTTCGCAAATGTCAACTTACAAACAGTAGAACGGCTGTGTGGGAATGTTAATCATAAACACTGCATGAGTGTATCGTAATAATTTTAAAAGTGCATGTTTTATCTGTTGCTCGCGTTATTCATCAAAAATAAATAATGTCAATGTGTCAAAGTGAAATGTTATATAGTGCGTTAATTAACGAAAATAAATTTATCGAAAATTATCGAAATGCAATTACATGCTCATGTTTCTTGCGGCACGACCCGAAGGGTAAATCAAACACTCGCAAGTAAGCTTTTTTCGGCACTTGATACACAATCTACTATTGTTTGCACCTGGTACCGACCAATTGCTAATTACCAGTACAATTGTCCAATATTAGCGATTTGTTCTTTGGCAGTTGCTATTTTCTTCGCCATTTCTTGATTGAAAATTAAATTTTTCTGGCAAACCGTAGGGATGGACATGTAGACTATGCCATGTAGATAATACAATTGTAAACGTGTACACAACGACGTATACGTAGATATATTTATAAAGGTAAACCATGTCGATAATGTAAACAATGTAGACCAGCAAAAAAATCTTCAGTTTTCGCTTCAGTTTTAACTAGTCGAGCATAGACATAACCTTACATTTATGTATATTATCTACGTTGTCGACATAGTATACATTGTCTACTTATACATTTATAGTCTACGTATTGTGGACACGTAGATGTATACAATTACAGTTGACGTGTAGACGCACATCCCTGGACAAACGTTCAGGAAATAGAAAATTGTTTGTAATTTGTCACATTGAAATAAATACTATACTATGCCAGATAGACAATACAATTGTTTACGTGTAGACAATGACGTATACGTAGACATATTTATAAAGGTAAACCATGTCGATTATGTAAACAATGTAGACAAGCAAAAAATCTTCAGTTTTCGCTTCAGTTCAACTAGTCGAGCATGAACATAACCTTACATTTATGTATATTGTCTACGTTGTCGACATAGTCTACGTATTGTGGGCACGTAGACGTATACAATTAAAGTAGACGTGTAGACGCACTCCCTGGGCAAACGTTCAGTAAATAGAATATTGTTTGTAGTTTATCACATTGAAATAAATGTGACTGAATGAAGTGGTACAATTTTTGTTTAGTTTAATTGCCAATTGACAATGGGTTGTTTTTCCATCTTACCCTCTCGCGCAAGACCTTGATACAACCGCTAGCCGGTGCCCAATAGCTTTGTGGTTACCAAGTTAATTGTATCCTAACTTGGAATAGTAACGAGAGTAGATAAAAATCGAAATCAAGCCATGAAAATTTCACACCTGGCCTGGATTCGAACCCACTACCTCCATAATCATAGCAAAGCTATCTACCACTGTTCTATCTCGCCGTGTTTGGTCACAGATTGCATGGCTATCTGTTTTGTTTCAGGAATTTGAATTAATGTGTTTTGGTTTCTTATTATTTCAAAAGATTAAATACCATTGAAACAAATGCAAATCGTTCTAATTGAACTGTTTTGCATTATGCTTGTTTAATTTAATTCGCATATATCTTGTTTGTGTTGCCGTTAATTTTGATCAGCAATTGTTTACTTTCAAAACAAACATAACTTCCATCACAGGATAAACTAAACACGTTATTTCGATTAATTTTAAAAGCAGGATAAATCAGGATATAAAATCTATATTTATCCCCGTTAATTTACTGACGTTTGGTGGTTATTTCTACAAATGGGTTAAATGCGAACTACGAACACAATCACGTTTTGGTTCTCTATCCTGGCGACGTTCTTTCTCGTCCCGTGCGCATTCGGGCCAGCACTTATATTTTGTTTTCTTCCCAAGTTCTAGAAGTGCGAATATTAACCACGTCGTTTTTTACGATTGAGTATGATGCACGAGCAAAGTGGGAAGATTTTATCAAATTTTGAAAACAGTTTTTCAAAATTTACAGCTGTTTTGTTTTCTGCATACTTATTTCCCAACAGTAATATCCTTTTTATAATATATCGCGTATTATATGATGACGACACTCTTACACCTTATAGTGGTATACCTACATATAATTTCTATACATACGAACATACATATCTATCGTGCCTTTTCATCCTACTTGAGTGTATAGTTTCATATTCAATTAATTACTTGCTAATTTTCTGTTAGATGAGAATTTCATTCTCTCCAATGGTCATGGTCAGTTATTGTATTCTGTTTTTACGTCTTACTCTATTTCTGAGTAGTTACCTAAAGTTCATTTTCCACCATACAAGTTTCTGTACAAGTCCTTGTACAAGTTCTTCCACAAGAAAAAGTTTTTTCTATTTTACACAAGTATGACATTCGTTTGATTTCGTCATAGTTTCAATTATAATAAACCATGTTATATTTTTCATCACAGATTACATCCAACTTATGAAATTTTTTAGATTATTGTCATTATAACATGAAATGTAATCATGAAACAACGGAAAATGGACAACAATCCGTATTCTGTACGATTTTCTCCACCAATTTATCCATCTTGACATGTTTCATATACTTTGACATTTAAATGTTCTGTTGGCTGTTTATCAAAACTGTCATTGATCTATATCATACTTCAGTTTATTTGATGATCATTTGATGTAGGATGTAGGTAGGTTGCATGAAAACTTTGACAAGAAACTTGCACAAATACTGGACTGAAAATTTGTATAGTGTTAAATGAGCTTTAAAATAAATACTACAAATAGTCACTTGTTATGTAATAATTAATAATTTAAATAAATTGACACAGTGGCCAAGAAAATTAATACCGGTATCTTTATGCTCTACAAAGCGGTATCTCCATAACGCAAAAAACAGCTAAACTTATTTACTTTATTTACATTCATTCAGTTTCTTACAGCATAGAGGAATTTATTTCTAACTGATGATGTAAGTGACTTGTAATATTATTGATTTGTATATCTTGTATTTGTAACATGTCTCTGTAACTCTTTTCTCTAATTATTTTTCTGTAATATCGATGAGCATAGAAAACATATAAAACTAGAAACAGGGACTGATCCACCCTAAAAAACTGGATTTAGAGAGCTCTACGAGCGGCGATACTCCACTGGAGTGTAAAGCCACTATGTATATATATATATATATATATATATATATATGTAATATCGATGACTTATTGGGTTATACCTTATATCCATTTTGTATTTTTCAACCTGAATAAACATTATTAATAAATACACAGTTAAATGGACTTTAAAACAAGAGACACTAAAAATTTTACTACCCTTATTTTTGCGATTTTTGAAAAAAATCTTTTTTTTTATCTAAAATCAGTATATCAAATTATATAATCTATTAAAGTTTCATGCAGAGGTATAGAAATACCCTGTATGAACAGTGTAGGTGTACTAACAAGAGCTCAGTTTGTAATATAGCAAGGTCCCTTTTTCACTATATTTTTGGCACAAGTGTAGCACCTAACCTCAAACATCAACAGGGATATAGTTCGAGTTGACACTTTTGGAACGCAGAACGAAAACAGACAATACTGAGCTGGTTCGGACACGCACGGGACGAGTAACAACAGCACTTTTACCCGACCTGGGCTCCTAAACCTTCATTGTTCTTTCATGCGATAACAAGAGTTGAAAGGTCATGTGACCGGTGTGGAACCCTATACCTTCGTCGCTAAGTACAAGTTAATTAATTTTCAAATCTCTTTGTGGCTTCAAGTGTATAGACACAGACTCGTTCGTGAAATTCCGTTTTCCTCTGCGAACTATTTAATGCTATTGTAGTGTGTGCTTCAGGGTACTTTCGAAATTAAAATATTCGGATGCAACAAGAATAAAACCCTGACTTTGTGCCGTTGACCGGTGCTACGTTTTTTTCACATTTTTCGATTAGTTTATTTTTAGTTTACTGTTTCCCATTCAACAGGATTGGGATTTGCATCCCAATTACAGAATGAATGGCTTGTTTTTATAGGGGAATTGACTACTCGAATCAGTGGTATTTTAACGGATAAGCCTGTTTCAGATTGCTCTATTTTTGTCTACAAATTTTTACATATTCTGAAATTTGAAATGGAAACTTGAATAGTAATTCAATACTACTATTTTTCAATTTAATCTGTCCACATTTAATTTTAATAATATAATAGTGCTGACTACTGACAATATTCTAGATGATATAATTATCTCCCGCCTTATGTTCTATAAAGGGAATAATTGTGATGGGTCAAAATTTTCGAGTGTGAGTTTTTAATGAATAAGCACGTTTTAGAGATCCTAGAATACTACGTTTCTTTTCAAAATGATGTCTGTGCGTGTGTGTGTTACAATTTTTTCGTTGAAGATAACTCAAAAAATACCTAACATTTAACAACCAAATTTTATATTTAAGTTTTTAATACGATTCTTAAAGGCATTGGCAAGTTAAAAATTGACTTTACAGAAATCAAAACTACATTGTACGTTGAGAAACACCTCCATGAGACGTGATACACTCCTATGTAAAAGAAAATTTAACGTTTTTAAATTTAATGACACACTACACCGGTTGTCGGTTATAATATTTTTGTCTCAAACTATTCAAAGCAGACTGGGCATGTTCTTTTAGAAGTGGAGGAACACTTTTTTGTAGGATGGCTTACTTGCTAGTTCCCCCTGTACACCTACAAACTCTGGGATGGTTGTTAATTGGAGGTGGCCCGCCTGAAGAACCCAGTTATTTTTTTGAAGTAATCCCCAAACCGGAAGTAGAACTTTGTTAAAATATTTCGATAAATAATTAATTTATTTACAACATAATCTATTAAATGAAAGATTATAATTTTGTCATTATTAGTGTTTAAAGATTTTTCTGTACATATGGTTTTATTTAGAAATTAAATTATTGTTTATAATTTAGAGTATAAAACTTCAGTATTCAATATCTTGTAGTCCATGATTGTTTAACATTTGTTACTAAGTAAAATTTAATTGATTCTCATCACATGCAAGGAACTGTGCAGCTACTGTCTCGACTACTTATTTTTAGTTATTATTTTGTACCTAGCTAATAGTGTTTTTACCTTCCGCTTACCTGTAAAGGAAGGTATTGGAATCATGCAAAAAATCGGGTAGTGAGTTTTTAGTGGATGAGCACGAATTAGAGGCCTTACAACTCATTTTTGATAGTTTCCCGATGATGTCTGTATGTATGTGTGTGTGTGTGTGTGTGTGTGTGTGTGTGTGTGTGTGTGTGTGTGTGTGTGTGTGTGTGTGTGTGTGTGTGTGCGTGTGTGCGTGTGTGTGTGTGTGTGTGTGTGTGTGTGTGTGTGTATGTGTGTGGTCCGGGCCGATGCCGTCTGTCGTATAACTCAAATACGAATTACCCAAAAATTTTGATATTTGATATTTTACAATTGTATACGAATAGGAAGAGCTCATTAGATTTTGGTACAAATATCTTCACCGGAAGTGATATTTTTTGAAGATTGAAAAGATTAAATGTCAAAAATTTCTATAAATTTGGATAAGTATAGCATTTATTTGTAATAAGAATAAGAGGAAAAGTTATTTGCAATCTACATTATAAAAAAATTGTCTTTATCTGGTAGCATTAAAGAACTGCAGTAAAATTTAAAAAATAAATTTATCAAATAAAACATTGAAATCTTGTAATCCATGTTCGGTTGATTTTTGTTTCTGCATAAAAAATATTGACAGATGAGACGGGTGACAAGTTGACATACTAGTCATAAGTCATAAGTAAGCTATTAAATGTAGTAACTGAAGGAAGGATGGCTTCAACACAGAAGAGTTTTCGTGTGAATGAATCTTTTGATTCAGGTGATACTAATTTCTGTGTTTGAATATTTTAGATTTTTATTTGTATATTTTAAATGGGCACCGGATTGTACGTATACATTTCTGTTTAAAGTCTAGATATGGCGGAAGGTTGTGTGATGGCCACGTCAGATTTTTTTATTGTGGCATCCAAGATAAAATTGCTCGGTTGGTGCAAAATGAACTCAGTTCAAAATGAAGTCCGTTTGTTGGGAAAGTCTTAACCTCAGCAAATTTTTTGTGTTTTCGGATATTGATTAATAGCAACAGCGCAGTTGTTTCATTTCGCGATGGGAAATTGTTTGAGGTTCGGCAGCACCAAAGCGGCTGTTAATTTCACAGTGGCGCAATTGAAAGATTGACAAATGCGGCTCATTTATCGCTTGCACCTCAAGAGATACAGGTTGTGTATGGCGGATGGACGTGAAGAGAAATGGTCTCAACAAATCTAGTAGCCGCTGGCGATGCTCGAGACCTCCAATACAAACGCAAATCAATTTTAACTGGTTTTATCTGTCGAACACGCAAATAAAAATTACAAAACATTGCAAATTGTTAACATTCATTTTACAAACTACCATTGCAAACATCGTTGTTTGCTTTTTAATCGAGCGAATCAGCGATTATCAGCAGGTAGACAATGCTGTGTTATTTCGTTATTTGTTTGTTTTTATTTGCAAATTTTCTATTTGCCGCACTGATATTACTCATATACAATTACTTGCTAATTTCCTATAGATGAGAATTTATTTCGCCAGAGTGCGCACTTAGTTTATTCCAAATTGTTGTGTTTCAGCATCACATATCGTGAGTCATTTAGGCTGAGTAAAAAAGCTAGGTTGACAATTATGTATGTATGTATTTATCATTTCGGGATTTGAACCTCTTTTTGGTTTGTATCCCTAGGGTGACTTGATGGCACACACATAGTATTAATTTTTTACTTTATATACTTTGCCACGGAGTTTTTTACTTTACTACCATGTGTGTTGCCAGTCGACCCGGCACAAGCACTTGTTACAGCCTCTAGCCGGTGCCCGATAGCTAGAGGTTGCAAAGTTAATTAGATCCCAACTTGGAATGGTAACGGGAGTAGGTACCGATCCAAATCAGGCCGTGAAAATTTCCTGACATGACCGAGATTTGAACCCACGACCTCTGTAACCAGTCCCACAGATTCCGGCTCTCTTAACCACCTGAGCCGCCCCGCCGTATTAGGTTGACAATTTAAAAAAAATCTGACGTGGCCATCACACAACCTTCCGCCATATATAGACTTTAAACAGAAATGTATACGTACAATCCGGTGCCCATTTAAAATATACAAATAAAAATCTAAAATATTCAAACACAGAAATTTGCATCACCTGAATAAAAAGATTCATTCGCAGGAAAACTCTTCTGTGCTGAAGCCATCCTCCGTTCAATTAGTACATTTAATATCTTACTTATGACATATAGCACTAGTATGTCAACTTGTCAACCGTCTCCCCTGTCAATATTTTTTACACAGAAACAAAATTCAACCAAACATGGATTACAAGATTACAACGTTTTATTTGATAAATTTATTTTTTAAATTTTACTGCAGTTCTTTAATGCTACCAGATAAAGACAATAATAACTTTGCCTCTTATTCTTAATACAAATAAATAATATATTTATCCAAATTTATATAAATTTTTGACAATTAATCTTTGCAATCTTCAAAAAATATCACTTCCGGTGAAGATATTTGTACCAAAATCTAATGAGCTCTTCCTATTCGTATACAATTGTAAAATACCAAATATCAAAAATTTTGGGTAATTCGTATTTGAGTTATCCGACTGACAGAAATCCGATCCTAACACACACACACATACACACATACACACACACATACATACAGACATCATCGTGAAACTATCAAAAATGAATTGTAAGGACCCTAATTCGTGCTCATCCACTAAAAACTCACTACCCGATTTTTAGCATGATTCCAATACCTTCCTTTACAGGTAAGTGGAAGGTAAAAATTTAAGTTAATATGATTTTCCTCTTCATTAAATTTTAATTGAAATACTTAAATCACCTAAACTGTGATTCTGTATTCTATCTCAAGAATAGAAATCAAACAAGAATTTTGTTTTTACTTTTCCTAGTTTAAAAACAGTCTAGTGCTATTAATCCTTTCTGAAAGGAATTTCTTAATGCATTGTAAACCTTATAGGAGTTTTCAGGAGTTTTGTTGTAGAAGCAATTTCGTGATTAAAATGACGATAATCTAGAAAGTATATCATGTGTGTGTGAGTATACATCATCATGATTTTGTAAGACCGGCTGCGTATGGTAGTCGCCTCCACTTTTAAATTGTTTATGACGTGCATGTCAACTCCGGCATTTGTTCGCTCGCGAAAGTTTCGGTGTTCAGAAGACTTTTAAGGAAATTACACCGTTGACCTTTTGGTACAGATGTATAATGTTTTCGAACGACACAAACGTGCAAGATTAATGCTTTCCGGCTGCCTTCGCGCAGCCAACAATGCGAACAATACTGCACATCCACATTCAGTAGTCTAGGATCTGTGTGCGCGGCCGCGCCTCGCTTTCGTCGTTCACTCGAGCTGCACTTGTTATAAATATGACGATGATAAAGTTGTTTTTGTGCCGCCATTTTGTTTTCCGTCGTTTTTATTTCTCGTTCCACTGTTTTCCTCAAAAGCACATGCTGTTATGAAAGGTTATTCAAATTGTTGGTACGATGAAGTTTACGGTAAAGATAAAATCTGGCAGCAAGGATATCAGCCTTTGAATTACTTATCCATTTTTCATAAACGGGAAAACAAGTTTAACTCGATTCTTTTCAATCGCATCTTTTATGACCCAATGAGTCTTTCCATCTGCAACATTCTATATAGAAACAACCACATTATTATGATTGGTCTTTGCTTAATCCTGCAATTTAGTAGGTAACAACATTGTTTTAATTATTTTTACCTCTCGCCTCATATTCTATAAGAGAGGTATTGTAATGGGTCAAAATTTTCGAGTATGAGTTTTTGGTGGATAAGCACGTTTCAGGGTCTCCAGAATACGAATTTACTATTTTCACGATGATGTCTGTGTGTGTGTGTGTTTGTGTGTTTGTATGAATCGACGATTTTTCGTCCACGATAACTTAAAAAGTATCAAACCGTTTATAACCAAATTTCATATTTAAGGTTTTAATAAGTATCTTAACACCGGATAAGATTTTGGTAGAAATCCGCAAACCGGAAGTAGTACTTTTAGAAGTTTGGAAAAGTTTTCCTTAAATATATTGGTACATTATTTATTTATGACAATTTTTGCAATTAAAAATAAAAGAAATTGTGATTATCTATGTGTACAGTTATTTATAAATACAAATTGCTGAATCTGGAAGTATTTAACAATAAAATAAAGTACAATTAATATTCTATTTTTTTGAAATTCCAGTATCTTGTTGTCCATGATATGAAATTTGTTTCTACATAAAATTTGAATTATTATGACAGTGACAGTACAGTTGACATCTTTTGCTTGCATATTGGTTTACATTATCGTTTACATATTACATGAACATGAAACTATTAAAATGTAAGTAAAACTATTTATTAGATTAGTAGAATAAGCAGAATTAGGCGAGAGGTCGTGTGGTGGCCACAGCAGATTTTTTCTTTATTATGTTTTATGTTTTTAATTCAACGTTCGTGATTTTAAATGGTACTTTCTCAGGAAAAATAAGTAGCATATCTTAGACTTAGATAATATATTGGCATTCTGAATTATATAATAAATATTTAAATTCTTTATATTAAGGGGGTTTTATCGCTCAGCGCTGCTAGCTCACAAATTTCCGTTATTTCAGGTACCCGCGCTGACAGCCTATGTTGTATGAGCACATGTTGTGTCTATTTATCTAATTGCTATTTTTCGCTCCATTCTTGTTTAGAAAATACTCAATTTGATCGTCTAGCGCGCATGCAATTTTTAAATTTATATAATAAATTACTCGACTACTATTTGAAAATTTTATAATAATGTGATACAAACATTTAAATTTAAAATGCAATAAGAGTTACGAAGAGTTTTTCTCAAAATTATTATTATTTAATTGTTTATAAATACTAATAATAACAATTCAACATTGTAGCTAGTTTTTTACTGCTTTTGTCTTTATGCGGTATTTTTTAAAGATTTATAGGATTAATAGGTTGGGAGTAATTTGTTAAATACTTTTTTTACTGTGATAAAAGCCTTAGGGACTTCGAATGTCACAAACTTGGCACATTCTTGTCGCCGATGACAACACGTGCTATAAAAATGTGTGCATCTGTACAATCGAACAATCCTATATTATTATCTTCTGTCTTTAGAATTTAGAGTGTAGGTATCTACTTCTACATTATTTCTGGAAAACAATCGTGGCAGTAGCTGCGCGGGTTTTTGCACAGTTCTCTGTATCTGATGACGTACGAACCCGGAGTTCCGTGGTTCAAGTCTACGATAACGATAAACAAGTAAGGATGTCGCGTTTTAAATTAGGTATCCATTTTTCATAACTGGGAAAACAAAGTTAACTCTAAAGAAATAAGGTATATGATTGTTCAATAATGTATTATAAGCTTCAATAAATAGTTTAATTCTTTTTATATTTATTTTTCTCCAGTTAGTTAGTCAATCAATCAATCAATGAAACGCATAAAGGACCCCGCACCAAATACGTGGGACTAATAATCTCGGTGAAATTTTCTGAAACTTTGGGAAATGACAGTTCTCGAAGTCTAGAACAAACTTTCAAATGCATCATGGGTCTGAAAATGCCTTAATTTCTCGCTATCCACGTCTCAAAATCCGAAAATCACGTTTTTCCACTAGAAGATACATGGTAAAATCCACAAAACCCATTTTTTTACTGGCAATATTATTAGTATTATTGTTGAACTTGTTGTTGTTGTTATTAATTTTCCAGTCCCCTCTTTCATCATACCCAGAATTCCAGATTTTTACTTTAATTCAGGTAAAAATAATGTATACATTATGGAAAATTAATAACAACAACAACAAGTTCAACAATAATACTAATAATATTGCCAGTAAAAAAATGGGTTTTGTAGATTTTACCATGTATCTTCTAGTGGAAAAACGTGATTTTCGGACTTTGAGACGTGGATAGCTAT
The DNA here is from genome assembly GCA_947534325.1 of Agonum fuliginosum. Lineage (NCBI taxonomy): Eukaryota > Metazoa > Arthropoda > Insecta > Coleoptera > Carabidae > Agonum > Agonum fuliginosum. Next base: position 4,711,242 of record OX384029.1, read on the forward strand.
AAATTAAGGCATTTTCAGACCCATGATGCATTTGAAAATTTGTTCTAGACTTCGAGAACTGTCATTTCCCAAAGTTACAGAAAATTTCACCGAGATTATTGGTCCCATGTATTTGGTGCGGGGTCCTTTATAATTTACGTCGCTCACCACGTAATAGTAATTTACTTTACCTCTGGCCGAAAGACAGATTACACCCTTGGACGATTATAAAAAAAAATTCATCCGCAGGCGTAATCTTTTTCTTTCGGCCCTCTGTACGTAAATAACTATTACTTGGTGAGCGATGTAAATTATTAATCTTTAATTTATGCGTTTCATTGATTTCAGTTCACTAACTAACTGGAGAAAAATAAATATAAAAGAATTCATCTATTTATTGAAGCTTATAACGCATTATTGAACAATCCTATACCTTCTTTCTTTAGAGTGTAGGTTATTTCTGGAATACTTGAAAAGTAAGTTCGAGACAATTCTCCAGATCGTTCGATCAGGAAGCAAACTAGCGTAACGCGCGATCGCTATCGTATCGTAACAATATTAAGGAAACTGAATAGTTCCCAAGTTGTTAATTTGAAAGGCGACAGCTTTAGCTGATATTATTTCGGTTCCCCAAGTTCGGTCACGATGATTTCCGGAAAGCAAAGCTAAAGCAACTGACTCACGACTCTGATATTAATTATAAAGTTAGCAGCCGCTTCATTGACGTAGCGACTTGGAAGTGTGTGTGACATTGTGTTGTTTGTTGCAGAGCGTGTATAATCTGCTGGGCGAGACTTTGTCTCGCATGCATCGGTTCGAGGAGGCCGAGAGGTGGTACCAGGCGGCGCTGCAAGCGCAACCGGACCACGTGCCCGCACATATCACCTATGGGAAGCTGCTCGCCAAAAATGTAAGTTCATTCTATTACTTTATAGCTAGAGGGCCGTAATATAAAATCATGCCAGATTTTCACCCGCTGATTGACTCATTATTCTCAGACTTCATTATTCAGTTGCGTATATAGGCCACCAATTGCAATAACACATTGTCGTCCATATAAATAACTGAATCATTTAGCGCTGACACAAGGGAGAAATAAATTTCGATAACTAAAACTAATATTTAACAAAACTGAATCGAAAGCATATTGCACTTTGTTACAATTTTAACACTTGCCAGAAAAGAAAGCCTTGCCTTCAAGTAAATGTAAATACCTATAAGGTTTGCATCCCGGGTATTTTAAACAGGACGCTTTTAAAGGAATGTTTTAACATGTACTAAGTGACTCATTTTATCACTTCTGTTACTTGATGTACATAATAATAGTCCGGGAGCTGGCGTCAAATTTGACCGGACCATTTCAACAAAGCTGGTTTTTGGAATATAATTAGTTCTATAATAACTAATTAAGAATTGCAGTGTTAGCTGGTCCGAAAGCGTGGCTCAAGATTTTAAGAGGCTGTGGAACTTGCAAAATATAAAAGATTTTTAAGTGAACCAGCAAAGCTAAAATTTTGTATAATGATAATTTACCAATTATATTTAACAAAAAAATATGTTAGCTGGACAGGGCAGGTGGAAAACCTTGTTAGCTGTGCAGGTGAACAGTGACAGTGACAGTGTCAAAATAGTGACACATCGTTTATATCTTCTTCTACTGTTTACATAAAATGAAAACGATGTGTCACTATTTTGACATTGCCACTATCACTGTCACTGTTCACCTGCACAGCAAACAAGGTTTTCCACCTGCCCTGTCCAGCTAACATATTTTTTTGTTAAATATAATTGGTAAATTATCATTATACAAAATTTTAGCTTTGCTGATTTAAATTGAAAATTTGATATTTTTTAAAAGTTTCGCAGGCCCTTAAATCTGCAGGCCACACGGTCGTGCCAGCTAACACATGTTTAATTGGTTACACCAACAAAATACACCACCTACATATAAGAAAAGTTTTGCTGCAATCACCCATGAAAATTTGACGCCTTTCTAAGATATTATTAAGCATCACGCCAGAAATTTACCAGTTTTGCTTGTTTGCTACAAGCTTTAAACTGCTTCGAAGTGCGCAAATAGAGAGACGACAAGGTAACAAGTCACATGACATCTCCTGGTATCATGCGCACTTCGAAACACTTTGAAGCATGTAAAAACGGGAATTTTTCTGAAGGTGGTACCTACTTAATAATTTCTTATAATGCCCCTTATTATCAAGTAACAGAAGTAGTAAAATGAGTCACTTAGTACATGTTAAAACATTCCTTTGATCTTTGAAATGCCCCGGATACAAATCGATAAAAACATTAACCGTCCATTATTTTTTGAACACTAAAACTAGTTCAATTATTCATGATAATCTATTCAATTTTTTGAACAGCTTAGAAAAATTGTTCACTAAATTAAAAAGTTAGGTAAATTCAGTTTGTATTTTTCAATTTTTATTTAAATTTTTGGCTTCCTCGAAAGCGATACCTAAGCTATTTTTACCTTCCGCTTACCTGTAAAGGAAGGTATTGGAATCATGCAAAAAATCGGGTAATGATTTTTTAGTGGATGAGCACGAATTAGAGTCCTTACAACTCATTTTTGATAGTTTCACGATGATGTCTGTGTGTATGTGTGTGTGTATGTGTGTGTGTATGTGTGTGTATGTGTGTGTGTATGTGTGTGTGTGTGTGGTCAAGGCCGGGTGTTAGTCGCATAACTCAAATACGAATTACCCGAAAATTTTGATATTTGGTATTTAACATTTGTATATACATTGGAAGAGCTCCTTAGATTTTGGTACAAATATCTTCATCGGAAGTGATATTTTTTGAAGATTGAAAAGGTTAATTGTCAAAATTGTATATAAATTTGGAAAAAATATAGTATTTATATGTAATAAGAATAAGAGGAAAAGTTATTTGCAACTTACGTTATAAAAAAATTGACTTTATCTGGTAGCATTAAAGAACTGCAGTAAAATTTAAAAAATAAATTTATCAAATAAAACGTTGATATCTTGTAATCCATGATCGGTTGATTTTTGTTTCTGCGTAAAAAATATTGACAGGTGAGACGGGTGACAAGTTGGCATACTAGCGCTATATATATATAAGTCCTAAGTAAGATATTAATTGTAGTAATTGAACGGAGGATGGCTTCAACAGAGCAGAGTTTTCCTGTGAATGAATCTTTTTATTCAGGTGTTGCAAATTTCTGTGTTTGAATATTTTAGATTTTTATTTGTATATTTTAAATGGGCACCGGATTTTACGTATACATTTTTGTTTAAAGTCTAGATATTATGGCATATGGCGGAAGGTTGTGTGATGGCCACGTCAGATTTTTTAAATATTAGAATATTACTGCTGCTATCTTATTTTGCAACTTCGATTATCAAAAATAAAATGTGAGTTATTGTTTATATTCATCAATAATAACAGATTAAATTTTTTAAAGATATTTTTTCATTTAAAAAAATAACGGCACTGTTTATAAATTAGCGGGATTTTCTAACACTTTCTGGCAAAATTTTAGCGAAAACGTTAATACAAAATGCGAAATAACTTTTAACTGCCGATAAAAAATAACTTCCGTTAAAATTTAGCATATTCTCTATCGAATCTGTTAAAATATTCTTGATGATACAATGACATTTAATATTAAATAATGTGATTTTGTTTACAGAACAGCCGCATCGCAGAAGCAGAACAATGGTTCCGGCGAGCCAAGCGTTTGGCGCCGACGGACCCTAGCGTGTACCACCACTACGGTAAGTCGACTCTCCCGGCGTCACTAAAAATTACAAAAACATCATTTAGGTTTGAGGACGCGCGTTTACAGCGTCTACAACGGCCTCTGCCGCCCGGCACATCATAAAATCATTTACAAACTTTATGTGGTAACTTCTGCTAACGTCAGGGACATGTTTTCTCCTAACTTAGTTCAAGTCACACCAAGGGATGGTTATATTAACAGTTACTGGCCCAGAGGAAGGGAAATTTACAATCTTAAGTTGGTATCATTGTTTTGTGCTTGGAAGTCATTCATTACTGCTGAGGATGTATTCACTTTCAAGCGGAGTTCGGTGCTGCTTGCTGTTTAGTTGTTTCACTTACGTTTACATGTCTCTATTATTACTACTACTTTACACGGTTGTAATTATAGTTCATTACCTCTCGCCTCATATTCTATAAGAGAGGTATTGTAATGGGTCAAAATTTTCGAGTATGAGTTTTAGGTGGATAAGCACGTTTCAGGGTCTGTAGAATACGAATTTAATATTTTCACGATGATGTCTGTGTGTGCGTATGTATAGACGTATGTGACGATTTTTCGTCCACGATAATTTAAAAAGTATCAAACCTTTAATAACCAAATTTCATATTTAAGGCTTTAATAAGTATCTTAACACCGGATAAGATTTTGGTTGGATTCCGAAAACCGGAAATAGTACTTTTTGAGACTTGATATAGTTTTTCTTAAATAAATTGGTACCTACATTATTTATTTATGACAATTATTGCAATTTTAAAAAAAATATAATTATCTATGAATACAGTTAATTTTAAATACAATTTGCTGAATCTGGTAGTATTTAACAATAAAATAAAGTACAATAATTGATATTCTACTTTTTTGAAATTCCAGTATCATATGAAATTAGTTTCTACACAAAATTTGAATTATTATGACAGTGACAGTACCTACAGTTCACATCTTTTGCTTGCATCTTGGTTTACATTATCGTTTACATATGAATATGAAACTGTTAAAATGTAAGTAAAACTATTTATTAGATTAGCATCAGATTTTTTTATCTAATAGTTAGACAAAAGTGTTCATTTTAGTAAATGACGCAAACACATGTAGGGCAAAGATAGAAAATAAGTATTTGCTTTTTAATAGTTTGGTAGATAATGACATGTTTTACGTTCTAGCAGATAAAAACTAAACTATACTACAAAATAATTGTTTAAGAAAAAAGCGCACCGCTTTTCCTCTGTTATAACTTGTAAACAAGTGACCTGAGAAAAATTTGTAAAATACAGAAGTTATAGGAAATTTTATTCTCTACAACTGTATTCAAGTACTTTTGGCGAAAAGATAGTCCGTCAAGGTCAAAATTGTCAAAAACTGAAAAAAGGTCGAAAATTTTGTTGTTCTTTTGAATTTTGACAAAAATCCGGAGGTCTGCCGAGGTGGAAAACTTGGAATTTTCATAAGGCCACCGTCTTATACAACATAGGTACCAAAAAATCACAACTACCCACATTTTAGGTGACAAAATTACTGGACTAGAATACTTAGAACAATTTTAGTGCACATTTACTACAATAATTAGATTTTAAAAATTGTCTTCTCATTTTAAAATTGGCAAGACCAATCTAATTTCGACCTAGACGAGTTCGTTGGCGTGTGATGTAACGTAACACATGCATGTTTTGATAGAATCGCGTGCTAGGCAGTGAGATTTGGGGCAAAGCATCTCATGGAAGGCCACAGGGGACCAGTGTCCACGATCTTCGTCTTCTTCTGCCTTCACGTCGACTTCTCTCCTCCCCCTGCCGCCTGCTCTGTGCCTGCTATGTGACACAATTCAATTCTCGTCCTGGCCTGTCGCGTGTCTCCCAAATGTGATTTATTTCGTCGCCGTGCTGTAGATCCTGTTTCGCCTTCGTCTGCTAGGATATATTACCCACCAAGATTTCCCCAAATAAAAATTCGGAGAACTAACACAACATTTTCAGATATTTCACATATTTGGCCTCCTTATTTTTTTGCACGTTCAATCGATTCGGATATTTTGCTAGCACGATCGCAGTAATTTGCGATATTTATTAAGACAGTTTTAATGCCTATGCAGTCAGGCGATCAGCGTTACTTAAGGGGGAAACCGGTGACCAAGCGTTCGAATTACTTTGTTGAAAAATCTTAATATGAATTAAAAACTGATATTTTTGCACTTCGGCATTAAATTCCATTTGATTTTGTCGTTTAAATGCGCCTTGCTTTATTAGTTAACTATTTGAATTAAGGCAAAAAGATACAATCTTACTAGATATTTTTACCTCTCGCCTCATATTCTATAAGAGAGGTATTGTAATGGGTCAAAATTTTCGAGTATGAGTTTTTGGTTGATGAGCACGTTTCAGGGTCTCTAGAATACGAATTTAATATTTTCCCGATGATGTCTGTGTGTGTGTGTGTGCGTATGGATGTATGGACGTATGAATTATGTGACGATTTTTCGTCCACGATAACTTAAAAAGTATCAAGCCTTTAATAACCAAATTTCATATTTAAGGTTTTAATAAGGATCTTAACACCGGATAAGATTTTGGTAGAAATCCGCAAACCGGAAGTAGTACTTTTTGGAACTTGATATAGTTTTTCTTAAATAAATTGGTACATTATTTATTTATGACAATTTTTTCAATTAAAAATAAAAGATAATATAATTATCTATGGGTACAGTTAATTTTAAATACAATTTGCTGAAACTGGTAGTATTTAGCAATAAAATAAAGTGCAACTAAGTACCAATATCTTGTTGTCCATGATATGAAATTTGTTTTTACTCAAAATTTGAATTATAATGACAGTGACATTACAGTTGACATCTTTTGCTTGCATCTTGGTTTACATTATCGTTTACATATTACATAAACATGAAACTATTAAAATGTAAGTAAAACTATTTATTAGATTAGTAGAAAAAGCAGAATTAGGCGAGAGGTCGTGTACTGGCCACAGCAGATTTTTTAAGTTCCTTTTTATCGTCGCAAACTTCAAGTAACAAAATTTATGATTTTTACTTCCTTGTACGAAGTAAGGAAGTATTGTAATCGCGAAAAATTTCGGTTCTCAGATTTTGACGGAAATATCCGTTTTGACCTTTTCTGAATCCATTATGACTAGTTTCGACGTGACGTCTGTACGTACGTACGTATGTACGTACGTACGTACGTACGTACGTACGTACGGACGTATGTGTGTCGCATAACTCAAATACGGTTAGACGTAGAAAGTTGAAATTTTGTATTTAGGACTGTTATAGCATCTAGTTGTGCACCTCCTATTTTTGGTTTCAGTCTACAAACCGGAAGTAGTACTTTTTAAAAATATTTCGATGAATATTTAATTTTAGACAATTTTTTTTATTTTAAATGAAAGATTATGTGATTATTACCTACAATCGGTATTTTATAAATATTTTTGTATCTGCTATCATTTAAAAATAATTAAAGTATATATTTATAATTTAAAGTATTTCGGTATCTTGTAGTCCATGATCGATTAACATTTGTTACTACGTAAAATTTAAATGATTATGACATGACAGTGACAATAGTAAAATATGCTTTATATCTTCTTCTGCAGTTTAAATCAAATGACTAAAATATATTTGTGAGTATTAGTATAATAAGTTAAAAGAATTTTTAATATTATTTTACATTTTAGTTATTAAGAAAAGTATGAACACACAAGGCGTACAAGGAAGTCATGTGGTGTCCACGTCAGATTTTTTAAATAGTGAGTAAACATGTCTCTATTGAGCCCCTGTCTTATTTTTCAAATTTAATTCAATTATATTGTAAAAATTGCATTTAATTACGAAGAAATTTTTTGTTCAAATTGATTGTTGCTCCTTTATCGCTCGTAGCAAAATGTTAAAAAATAACTTTCATTTAAAATAAAAACTAGGTAAATAACTTTAAGTATTCGTCAGAAAAAAGAATTTAGTAATATATTTTAAGAATGTGATTTTCCAATTCATATTAAATAGCTAATTAATAATCTAATGCGCATTAAAAAGACAAAATTTAATAGAACTAACGCCGTTGTACAAATATATGAAATTTCAGTTCTTGTCAAGATTATTCAACAATGTAATTTGAGCGCATTTAACCACCGGTTTCCCTCTTAAAGTAAGTATATAATATATTATATTATATAGTAAGTACGATGCGAAGCGTTGGAAAATAAAGAAAGGAAATAACTATTATTAAACAGTAATCAACGAATTAAAAATAATCGTTCCAGTTTTGGACTAAAACGTAATAAAATTTTAAAATCACACAAAATTTGCCTAAAATAAGGAAAATTCTTAAATATTTAATAACATATTAATAAAAGAACATTAAATTTTAATTAATGTTTGAACCGTTCCGAACCGGTTCACAATAATCGGTACGGCTACGACTGGGTTTTCCAAAATATTTAACGGTTTAGAATAAAATAGCTGTGGTTCATTCCAGTTTCGTTCTTGTTCCGGTACGGTTCGAGTCTCTGATAGGTACAAATGGATGTTTATATTAATTATTCAAAGAAGAACGACTGAAAGCGATATTGTTGTAATAGAAAAGATCTCAGATACACTTTTCAATTTAAGACAAAGCATTTTCTTTGCAGTCTACAGAAACTAACTTGCACTTTGATTAAACTGAACAGACAGAGATGAAAGAGAATCACAAGATTAAAATTTTTCACTTGCATAATGAAATCTTGAAGTCAGTCGTCAGCATGCAGTTGTTGAAACAAACTAAAACAAGTTACCCAGTTTTCACTCGAACAACTTTGAATTCCATTGCTTCGTGCGACTAAACAAACATGCTCATACATTCGCAGTCATTTTCACTGGAATTACACGAAATTCCGCTAGACAAGAACAGAGAGAACTATCAGGTTCGTCTCCTTTCGATCCGGCACTAAACAAAATCATGAACATTTAAAACTTTTGGAAGAGCCCTTGACAACTTTTAATCGTGTTGTTTGATAAAGTTTACCCATAAATAAAATGAATTTTATGATATTCTGAAGCGCGGCATCGCATTAAAATTGCGATGCAAATTGTCCCCGTATCCAATGCTCCGTTTGAGATAAGGACGGGGATCTGCCAACAGATTTGTTTGCTCCATTGCATTAGATTTTTTAGCTGGTTGAACGCATTGTATCAGATGTGGACTATAGCGTGCCGTCAAAAACAAATCTTCAAGTTAGGGCTATTAAGCTGCGGGAATGTCTTGGCGGATAATAGGGAGGTCAGGTTTTCAGAAGTGAAATGTTTGAATGTCATGCAGACGATTCTCAAAACGAGGCGATTAGAAAACACAATATTGGTGCGAATTTTACGACCTTTCGTTTCAAAGAAAAAGATTGTTTGGAGCTGCGTAATTCTTTCAAAGAAATTTAACCCAAAGAATACAAAATCGTTATTTTTATTCGGAAAATATAAAACTGAAATGAAAATAAAATTTATTATCGTTGAAATCAGAAAAATACACATTTTTGTCTATTCTTTTATATAAAAATAATAAATTTTTGTTAAGTTGTTTGGTATATCTTGGAATTGTAATCTACAAATAATATTATTTTGAACATGAATAATTCAAGAAACAAATTAGTTTTGTTTTTGCTTTTATTCAAATATTAACAATGCACGTAATTATCTAATTGTTAATATTTGAATAAAACAACACAAACAGCTATGAAATCAGTGGCACTTAACATGTTCTTTTAAGTAAACCGCACCCTTAATTTTGCGAATTTTTGAAAAATTCTTTTTGTTCCATTATCAGTAGAACGTGTTACATATATCTTTTAAGTTTGATCCATAAGTAGAGAAACACAGTACCTACAGAAGGTTAATAATGCAAAATGCGCGTTTACTGCGCAGGTCTAGTATGAAACTTGGATGAAAATAGGACTGGAGCTATTTTTTTTAAGTCAGTAAAAGGTGTTTCTAGCAGGGTTGAAAAAAACATGTTTTTTTTCAATTTTAAACAAAACATTTGTTTTTTACTGTTTAAAACTGTTTTTTTGGTTTAAAACATGTTTTTAACTCTGCACAAAAAAACATGTTTTATACAACAAAAAAGCATGTTTAAAACATGTTTTAAACAGGATATCTGTTTTAAATAAATATTATTTCCATCGAAATATGTCGCCAATGCTACTTTTTGTGCGAGGACGGGGATTTACATCGCTCTAGCTGCGTAGCTAGAAGTAACCGATGGTCGGTAGTTGAATTTGTTTTGTTTGTGTTATGCGTCGTGAATGGATTTCGATATCATTTTTAAACACCTGATTTAAAACACAGTTTAAAACATGCATTAAAACATTAGGCCGTGTTTTAAACATAACAACCCTGGTTTCTAGTATGAAATTTGGATGCAGATTTTCATGTGTTACATTATTTTGCATTATAAAATCTAGTATGAAACTTGTCAAAGTTTCTAGCCGAAAAAAGTATAATGTAAAACAGGCTATCAATGGCTAGAACATCTCGGATGAATCTCGCACTAGAATCTAGACGAAAAAGTATAGTGCAATTCAGCCTTAAAGATATTTAAAAGTATGTCTGTCTTGTGCCTTCAGGCAAATAGAATATGTGTAAGTACCTATATTGGAAAATGTGAGGTAGTATGTGAGAATACAGTTTATTCCAGTTATAAATAGCTAGAGGAAATACTTGAGCTTAATCTGATATATTGTGCAGAGTAAAGTATGTGTATGCTGAGAACATGTGGTATGTGGTAGGAAAGCAATAGTTGTCTGACCATGCAGAACCACTTTACATACGTAAACGTGTTTGCTTTCCCGCACAGATACGTTCGTAATTCAATCAGAATCGGAAGGGATAGGAGCCGACGATAACGCGTCAACATTCGAACGAAATGCAAATAAAGTATTGGTGCGATGCGACGTTGAATTCACCGCCGCCATCGTCGTTTCCGCCGTTGAAATGAATGTTTATCGTGCAGAGTGTTCGAGAACACCTTCAAGTGTAGCTGGCTAATATGCTTCTTTTTATCTCTTCACTAGAATTACAGATGTTCCGACGAGTATTGGAAATCTTCTTCCGAGAAATAACTTCGTGCTCAACCAACTTTCACAAAAAAATAATTGAAAAGCTAGTTGCTTAACTCTTTCTAAACTTATAAACGAGACAGTACTTTTTTCTCTGTTTGGTGATATTAAATAAATCATTTGAAACCAATCCAACTCATGAAATTGAATATATCAGGCCCAATTCACAATGAGCGTAAGCATAAATTTGAACTGACTTCAACTTACGTTTTTCTTATGTCCGTATGCGTACGTATTCATTTATGTAGTTTTGTAAAGATATAATGGAAAACTTTTATTGTAATTTAACATTTTAAAAATGTTTTCTTACGCGTTCCTTACGCTTACGATCATTGTGAATTTGGTCTTATGCTCTATTCACACAAGGATTATTTAAGAATCTTTTCATTCTTTTGAATTTTGAGAAAAATAATCCTGCTGAGAATTGCCTGTCCAATTGCAGCGCTGCTAATCTTCAATATGTCTTGGAAAAGAAGAATTCTTAATTCATTGATAGCTTCAAACAGTGATTTTTTTTTACAGTATACACAGAATAAATAATCCATTTGTTAACCGGGAATTACCTACATGCATTCTGTTTTTATTCAAGGAATAAATTATTTAGTACCTACTTAGTTATATAATTCAATCATAATTTTAAAATATATTGTTATAAATTAGATTCAATTATCATTTTTATCGTATCATCAACTGTTATTATCTTTTATGTCTTCCTAGTATCTAATGATGGTATATTTTTTTGATAATTTGACTTTTATTATAGTGGCAAAAAAATGTTTGCTTGAAATACGATGCATTTTTTGTGAATTTAAAAAAAATTCTTTTTGTTTCATGATCAGCACGTCGTACAGTATATACCTTTTAATTTTTTGTCCTGAGTTGTGAAACAGCCTGTATATTATTTTATGCCCTAGGACATTAAGAAATTACTACGGTAATATTGACACATCACAAATGTTTTACTTCTGAAATTAATATTTTTCCTGTCCGTTGCTGGATACCAAAATTTGAAACGTAAAAGCGAAATGTCACGTGCGGAATATTTTAAACAAAATATTGTATGCACCGCGGGCATCATTGATGTTTATAGCCCTCGGGCGATTTACAGACCCTCGCGCTTGTAAACATGTCGCCCTCGTATGGGCATAAACATCATCATAATTCCCTTGATACATAAATAATTATTTAATATCACACATTTATTGATAATTATAAACAAACAATATAATACGTTAGATACTTATAATTCATTAATTACGAACTTAATTCGTAGATACAACCATAATAACATGAAAACTTTCCATAATATGCAAATTCTCAAGTAATTGACAGATAAAATTGTTGATATGTTTTAACATCGTCGTCGTCGATAAATACGATAAAGCTTTGAATATAACGCGTATATTTTGCAATTTAACCCCTCTCGGAAGTCGGAAGTTTAAAGAGCAAAATCCTCGTATTATAATTCGCATAATATTCTTGTTATATTAATAGCTGTTATGATTGTTGAGTAATACTTTAAGTTTATACCCTTTAGATATTTCACATTCCTTTACGTTACTTTACGTTATGTTACCTACGTGAACTCTTCATCCAATTAATACTATTTTTGGCTTATTTTGCTTGTGCGTAATAGTTAATTAATAACGATAATAGCCCCCAGCATTCTCACCTTCATAATTAATTAATACCAATAGAAGTTAATTGAAAATAAACACTATTTTCACCGATTAAAAGTAGGTAATCTTATACAGACTGTTTTAACGCTAACAGCTTTAAAAGAAACATTTTCATTTAATCTACATGGGCACGCAAAAAATAGTTATTTGTATGTCAAGGGTTGAAAGTAGCTTTTTGCAGTTTGAGGCTATAGAGATTGTAGCACGAGGGCTGCAACTAGTCGGTCTGAAAAAATACTTTCAGTCATAAGTATTGTCCACAACATTTTTTCTACGATTAATTGATTCTTATTAGCAATGAACAAAAATTTTTTTTGAGTTCAAGGTCAAAGGCTGCTTCATTAAAAGTTAAGTTATACATACACTTGAAATTACATCATATTTTACCCTCTATCAATTACAAAAATTTAAATAAATAATAAATTTTAAAAAAATAATGCAATAAATGTCTTATTTTAGCATTTAGATAAGTACGTAGGCAAAAAAATATAAATACTAATTCGATGGGGGAAGGTGGTTTAATTCCTAAACCTTCCTGGCTACGCCAATGATTAGAACTATACATTTCTGATATCCAGTACCTACATTAAAGATTCAGAATAAACCTTAAATACCGTTTCTTGCAAATCTCTATACCTATATTTAATAAGAAATAATAAATTTAGCCAACGTCGGGCAATAAAAGCATATCAAAGCTCGCTGCAACCCATAACCCATGTTGCCCATTGTTGTTGCTTCATTTAGATTTTCGAGGAAAATACTACCCTCCAATTAAACTCATTTTCTGAGTACAGGAGCATTATTCTTGAAAAGATTCGCGTATTTCGTACATTGAAATTTCTAAAAAAAAATTCCAAGTGTTTGGTTTTTTTTGTCATATAGGTATGAAATTTGAGTTTCTGTATCATTATCTAGGGGGGGGGGGGGCGGGCGCCCCCCTTGCCCCCCCCCCCTAACGACGCCCATGGTAACAGCGTCCAAGAAGCCTACTTTTAATACCGATCGTGGAAATAGTATATTTTGGCTATTTATAGAAAAAAGTATATTGAGAATAATCATAAGTAATACGAGTGTAATAAGAACTATAAATTTATTGGTAAAATTACGAATAGTTGTTCCGTAGTAACGAACAAACGAGTGTCAAAATTGACATTATTTAAATCACGACAACGGCAGCAACCCGGAATGTCGTTTCTACGCAAGAATTATGAGTTAGGTACTTTACCAAATTAATTTATGACTCGAATTATATTTGCTTGATTATTTCATGAATGTTAAAAAAGTACAGTTTAAGTATCAACAAAGGTTAATCATGGATATACCTTTAGTAGTTTTATAAAATTGTATCAACTGAAAATATACAAGAGCTTTTTATTTTGCCGGATAAATCTCTGTTTGTATTGAAACCTAGTTGCCTAGCAATTTTTCGAGTCAAATTGCTGTCAAGTTACAAGGTTGAGATATTTGGAGGAAATAAAATGCTCGAGTGTAATTCAACGACATAATTTAACGACTCTTCTCGTCAAATATGAAGCAAATGACATTTTAGTGTTTTGTTTGGTTGCTAAGAAAAAGGTAAATAAGGTTTTATCACTTGCAAAAAGTTACGTTCCTTTTTATCCGCTGTCAAAATGATAAAATTGTATTTTGTTTACGGTTTACTTTATACAGGAGTGGAATTATCGCTAAAAAACTGCCTTCTTCGAAAAAATAAAGCATTCTATTTGGACAAAAATGACGAGTGTGAAGTAATCAAAAAAATGTAATAAGTTCTCAATTGGCAAAATAATATACCTACCTAGTTGAAAATAATACTCGTAGAAACCTAGCTATTTTCTTCAAATAAAAGAAACAAGAAGTCTAGATTCTAGATTGTAAGAGTATAAGTCCCTTTCCGAGGTTTCGCAGTAATCGTATTATTAAAAACAAAAACCTGAGTCGAAAAGCGAAACCATGAAACCCGCTCACCTTTGACCCGCATGTAGGTCGTGTCGAGCCGGTGTCTTGAATTCCGTGGGGATTAAAGCGAAAAGGAAACATTCTCCAGCAAATAAAGGTGAACAAACATCGAGATGTAGTGTTAGAGGAACTCGAAACCATGTCTCACTTACCTTCGGAGGCGTTGGCGTCCTTGTCGCCCGCACGGGGTCGCCTCGCTCCGTCGCACTCCAACTCCGGGGATTCGGGAGCTCCGGGAGTTTCTTTTTCGAATGGAGTTAACTAAGACGCGGGGCGACGTATGTTCCCGGAACCTAGTTGTTGTGCCTCGCTCAGGTTTTTGAATTTAAATAGAGTTTTTAATCGCTCGTGATGAAGGAAGCACACGGTTGCTTAATTTGCTCGCGCCGTTATATTGCGAGGTATGAATTCGCTCCTGGTAATTAAAGTTATGTCGGGAACAAGTGTTGGCGAATTAACGTACATAATTTTAACGACGCCAGTTTTAATGTTTTTCGCATTGCATCAGGATAAAACACCTCGCCTTGCTCTCAGCAATTCTTTAAAGTATTGTTTTTTAAATGTTTATTTTTTTTCTCGGAACACTAATATGATATCCTAAGTGGAACACATCAATAGCCAAACCTAAAGATATCTTATTAAACGTAGTCATTATCAAATCTTGTATTCTTTTTTTAAATTTTTTGCAGTTATTAATTGGTAGGTAAAACTAAGAACAAGCTGGCGCAAAAGTGATCACTCAATTTCCTAAGACAGTAACATTGTTTGTAAATAAAAAATACTACCTACTGTTTGTTTATTATGTTTATTTGAACATCTAAGTTTTTCCCCGTTAAGGTAGTAAATCCATGGGCAGTGACAACCTAAAATATGACTCAAATATAAATAATATATAGCATTCATTACAAGTCGTAGAATTTGGATAAAAATAAAAATGTATAGGTAACCGTTGAAATAACGAAGATAATTGTATGTAAAGTTGACATCAAAACGCGCTGAAATGCAGTAGTTTTATTAAATTACGTCATAACAACGCAGCACATGTTTGGAAAACGAATAGGTATGTTAATCTTTGATATTTGAACTACATATTTATTAAAAAATAAAAATTATGAGACACCGCAATAATTATTGAGAACTCGCACGTAAAAGGTTCCAGTCTCAAAAATTATATTTTTGACATCATACTACTGCATATCAGTGTAAACTTTAATTTCAAATACCTATCTTTTTAATTTCAATGGATTACCTATGATTTGTAATTTACATTCAAATTTAAGATTTTTAATGATTTATTTATCATTATTTGAACTATTTATTAAAAAATAAAAATTATGAGTCACTGCAATAATTGTTGAGAAATCGCACGTAAAAGGTTCCAGACTCAAGAGCTAATTTTTATGTTTGGGGGCTAAGCCCCTCTAAACCCCCCCTAGTTGCTCCTATGTACAAAGAGCATAAACGAACTTGAGTGAAAAGAAAATAAGGATAGATGTCGTTTTTATAATGTCCATTAATTCAAAGTGTATCAGTAGCATCTACCTACACTTAAAATACGTTATAATTATAAGAAAAGTTTTTTTTTCTGTAGTACAGTGATAAATGATAAACATCATTATTTGAAAGACACAATGTTCGAAAATCATGACCACCACCGACATGTTTAAAAGAAACGATATTCACACCTCACATCATCCAGACGTGATGCAAAAAGATTTCCATTGTTGAAATCATTGCAGTTAATCATGATTACCACCGAGATTTGAACAGGACCAATGTAGCTCAGTCGTAGCTCAGTTTCGGCTCAGTTGGTTAGAGCGGGTTAGAGCGTTATCCTGGCAAGGCTAGTGGCAATGTAAAGGTTCCGGGTTCAAACCCCGGTGGTGGTCATGATTTTCGAACATTGTCTTTCAAATATTAACGTTATAATTAATTTTGAAATTCACACATTTGAGTATACTAGTGCCGCAGTGTAAATTTAAAAAAACACCAACTTTCCTCACGGAATCATTAAAAAGGGTAAAATTCTACAACGTCTAATGTATATTAATGTAGCACGTAAAGAATAAATGTAATTTCTAATGCTTCAGAATTATGTAAATGCGAAGAATGAAATAAATTCCCTGTGAAATAAATTCAACATCGCCATAAGAAAGTTTCAAAAATTCTATTTGATCTTTTATCTGGTAAAACATCCACCGTGGAGAAGTTTTGATTATTTCTTTTGAGGACGACCGTATCTCGCGAAATTCAAGTGAGTTTTTACTATTGGTGGTAATTTTTGCCGAGTTTAATTTGTAAATCAAACCGCTGTTCCGGCTTGCATAAAAACGCGAATGAATTCCGTAGCTGGGGCGACGGAGAAGCAACAAAGACCGAGAGAGAAGCTTCATTTGATTTTATCCGGGTACCGGTTTCCAGCTCGCCGAAAAACCTATCTTTAAAACATTAATCCTGTATCATGCAAATGATGTATTTTTTATGCAAAACAAATGCAAATGTGACGGATCTGTTTCTTGGGAAGATGCGGACGGCGAACATATTTATGAATATGAATGTTCGGTCGCTCTGACGCCCAACGACGAATTGCCGAACCGACGGACGAGCACTTGACGCCGACGCCAACGCCAACAGACTGCAAAACAATTCATTTACTCTATTTTACCATAAAATATTCTTCAAGCCCTTCTCCAGTCAGCTATCATCCTTCCCAATCTTTTCTAACTGGACTCGAATCTTGAATATAATTATTTATCTGTGATACAAAACGATGAAAACTATACAGGGTGTTCCATAACTTCGAGTACACACGTTTAAGATATATGTTGTTTGATTATGCTGATTGCAAAACAATTATTTTACTCTATTTTACCATAAAATATTCTTCAAACCCCTCCAGTCAGATATCATCCTTCCCAATCTTTTCTAACTGGACTCGAATCTTTAATATAATTATTTATCTGTGATACAAAACGATGAAAACTATACAGGGTGTTCCATAACTTCGAGTACATACATTTAAGATATATATATTTTGTTTGATATGCTGATTATGAAATAAAAAGAATTTTTTAAATTTCAAAAAATTAAGGATAATTTAATGATATCTGAATTTCCGAAGTTCATTGTCACAATAATATGTATAAAACAAAATCGTTCCATTTATGAACTCGTCAATGAGTAATGTATCCAGATTAGTGTATTGTGTAAGGTTTAATACAAAGATCGATGAAATGTATGATTCAATGCAAAAAAAAACCACAACACTAACTGAAATAAGATAAGAGATAAGACTCGGCACTGGGTTGATCACGAACGAAAAATTTTTGACTGGGAAATATAGAAATTAATTTACAACCTATACCCTGAAGTTATGAAACACCCTAAAGTTATGAAACAACCTGTATTTAGCAATTGGAATATGATTATTTTATTTTCATAAAAATTTGTGACAATAATAACATAAAACATAAGTGAATTCCTAATTAAAATTAATAGTACACATTTTTAGATTTGATCGCCTTGTCAATAAATATAATTAAGTATAATAGTAAACCATTTCAGTTCTTCAATTAATATTCATATACGAGTAGCAATGTAAAATCTTGACTGGAATAGATAGTTAGGTAATGAGTTATGTAGCTGATTGTGGTTCTAATATTTGTTTAAATTGAACCAGGTATACATTTCAGTTTAAATGAACATAAATCTTTCTGTTGATGTATGTTACACACTTACAGAATCGCTTTAGATTCATTTATAAACAGTTTTCAGCAATTGTTTCTAAAATTGCTCATAAATGATCTGTATTACGTATGTCAATAATAAGTAAAACTAATAATATGTAAGTAATATGAATCACACATAACCGTTATGCCCATGTCTCACCGGCGTGGCACGAAGCACGGTGCTCGATGGAACAAATGAATAACGTAAAATTTTTATCGTCGCTATTCCATCGAGCATTTTGACATATGGAAATTTGTTTCCGATTTCACTGTGATTCCTCAATAAAATTTTTGACATTTGGTGAATACTTGATGTCAAAATAGTAACAGTAAGTTATTAAATAATAAGAATATAACACTTTAATCTTTTGTCAATATATAAAATAATTATTGATTTTATTAACACAAAGAATTGATGAATTTTAATTCTCAGCTGTCAAAAATAATTTTCAAAAACCTTCAAAGTACGAAGTGAACATAGCAATATACAAATTTTCGTATGGCATTTTGCTATGCCGGTGTGACACCCTTTTGACAGCTTTGAACGAAGCAAAATGCCACATCGATCACCGTGCTTCATGCCACACTGGTGTGACATGGGCATAAAAGAATGATTTAAACGAATGTCAGTTGTCAAAAATCGCTTGTAGCAACTGTCGCTTCGATGCAGCAACATTTCTCTAAATATGATAGCGAATATAATAACATGTAGAGTTGCTAAAAGTTACAGAATAGAGTCCCTGGAGACGAAAAAACAATTATCAAAAAATGTCACCTCTTGTGGTATTACGATCCTGAAAATGAATTCATGTGTGTGTGGCAGTCACCCTACTGACATAACCAGTTAGTTTTAATTACGAAACTAATCCTATAATAAGTGTGATAGTTAACTATTTATTAAACTAAACGACTTTCTTATCTTCCAGGTGAATTCCTCGCATCCCAGGGTCGGCACGCCGAAGCCGCAGTGCACTACGTGCGCGCCGCGGAGCTAAAACGGGACGACTACGAGCTAGCGGTAGCCGCAGCGACGGCACTGCGGCAGGCAGAGCGACGCGGCGACGCGGAGCGGTGGTACCGGCGCGCGGTGCACATGCGGCCGCAAGACGCACGCGGCCACACCAACCTGGGCGCCATGCTGCACCTCAACGGCAAGTACCGCCAGGCGGCCGACAGCTACCGCGAGGCCTTGCGGCTGCAGCCCGGTGACGTCACCACCCTGGCCAACCTCCACAAGCTCTACAGCCTCATGGCGTGACATCAGGTCTGTGCCAACCAACACGACCACGACCATGCCTAATGTACATAACCTCAATGCTCCTCGTTGTACATTGTTTAGTGTTATTATGTCGAATCGCCATCGCCGAAGTTGCTCTGATCCGGGACCATTTGGCTATTGTGTCCGGCGTTAGACTGTTATCAATCTATTGACAATATTTGACACTAGTAGTGATATTTATAATATGGTTTGCTTCTGATTGGAAGCCATTTTACATCGGATGTGAGCGTCTACGTGATTTCAAGTTTTGATTTACGTGTCAACAATACAATTTTTGACGTAAATAAGTTAGACAATATGCACAATTTTTTCAATTAGTAAATTTTTAAGTACCATATTAAACTCGAGTAAATTAGGAATGCGTCCAATATTCGGTTTTGCTTCTTTTGTCTACTCGGTTCACTTTTAGATATTTAATAGAGTTGCAAAGAATATTAGGCAACTATTCGGTATTCTGCCTATTCGGCATGTATTTTAGTATTCGGCCGAATACCGAATTATGGTACAGCCTGAATACTTTGTAAGAATATATATGAGATGATAAATTTCATATTATACCTACCTACAAACTTGCAGTGTAATAATTTTATAATATTTTAAAAATGTTTTGGATTATTCTTTTTGAATTTTCTGTTTTGTGTTTATAACATTTAAATTGTTATTTTTCCAGCTAAAACCTGAATTAAACTTTTTGTTAAAAAAGTTAATTTTTATTTAAAAATGAAATTTTACTTGTATTTTATTATATAGTAAAGCATGTGAAAGTGTGATTCGGCCAAATTTTATACCGAATATTCGATAGGTTTTGGTTATTATTAATTATTAAATACCTACTATGGCTCATCTACGACTAATTAATTTATATTCTAAGTAACAGCTGCCAAAAATTTTGAATTTACATACGGTACTTTGGTAACAAACTTATTTTAAATATGTTGTTTTATTTGACCAAAACAGAATTTTTAGTTCCAAAAGCAAATCGAGTTATAAAATAACTCAAATCATTCAACAATTTTAACGAAAATTTAAATTATACTTCTTATTAGTATTGATTTTTTAATTAAAACTGTAATTCTTTACTAATTTATTCTAGTGTTTAATATGTCTTGTCTAAGTTTAAGTAGCTTCTCTAAAATAAATATAACAAAACAAGCACATATTTTCATCGAGGGTTATAAGATGAAGAGTGCTCAGTTCAGCGAATGAAGCTTTATTTTTTCATAGATTGACATGTTTGTCTTTGTTTTGTTGGTTTTAAAGAAGCTTTTTTTTAGCTAAGATACGACTTAAGAATCTGATTCATTGTCTATTTTCATGTTTATATTGTCTTTATTATTTTCAAGGGCTACAAATAATTGTCTACGCTCTTGAATAAGTCTACAAAAAATTGGAATGTTGACACGTAACATTTTTGTACGCAACGCTCATTTCTGCTTACTTCAAAATGTTACAAATTATGTAAAATGGTTTCTATAATTCTATAGCAAATTAACTCAATGTTATCGGACCGACAGTATTAAAACATCGCTTCGGACATGTATAAGCGCTTTGTTCCCCGCTTCTATCGTTTGAAACATCAAACCAAGTACAAGCTTCAATACTCATATTACAACTAATATTAATCTCTACATACAACATACCTGCTATTACAACAAACTGTATCATCATGTCAGCGCTATAGGGTGTGACAAAGGACATGGATGTGGTCCGATTTTACTCTGTGTTACCCAAACCACCCAAACCTTCGTGAGTATTCTCTTGCTGGTGAGCTGATGTTAAGTAAAGAACACTCCTACGAATTATCTGCATAATTAATAAATAAACACAAGACTAGACAAATCAAAATTTTCGTTTGAGAATGAGTACTTACATCACTTTTTAGACGTAAGTATGTGTTTGATGTTTAATACAACCGACGTAATTTGCTCATTTTCAACGAAAACATTTACTTGAAACATTGTTTTAGATTTTTGGTTTGGTATTTTGCAATTCTGTGATGAATTTTGAATGCTTTATTGATTACATAATCATAGACATTTAACTTGATTTTGATAAGAAATTTTTGTGTGTGTATATGTAATAATAAAAACCAAAGGCGTAGATTGTTAAATGAAATAGGACACATTTAAACTAGAAAACGATATATTATAAATAGAAGATAAACTGGGAATACAAAACATGCGTGACAGCGCGTAACAAAGAACTTAAATATTGTATTTGAACAATTGCCCGCGGGCAGTTGACTTTTTACGTCGTTAGTGCTTTAAAAGACTTATACACGTATGTCGTACGCTTATTTTTATTTCACCTGTATCCTATTTTGAAAAATAGAGCCGGAAAACATAATTTTAATTTTGATTCATACAATAAAGTAGTCTGTGTGACATGTTAAAATATCGTTACCTACCTTTGTTACAATTTTAAAACACAGCTTGTTTTAATCTCTCACAATTTTGCACGCATTTGCGTGTTTTTAATATCGATTATGATGCATGTGCAATAAAAAATTATTTTCGATTTATTACTAAATGTCAAGATATTCTGAATTATACAACATTTTTGTGTGTTTACTGTGACTTAAATAAAAACAAGAGCTATGACAATACAAGTAACTTTAGTCACAAACTCTCAACAGTATTTTTTTTTAAATAAATTATAACATTATAATTTTTGGCGAAAGTTTTACAGTCAACCAGAAGAAGAGAACATTGAAAAAATCCATGACAACGTTGTCTCCTTCCATTTACATTTTTAACATTTGTTGTCTATTCCAGTTTCTTTTTGCTGCTTTTCAAGAATAACTAGAATAATTTTGGTTATCTATTACTTATTAAATAATTTGATTACGTCTAAATTAAGGATTCATATATATATTTTTAACTGAAATTATGCAGATAACGCGTATAAGTAATCATCCAATAATGAGAACGCTACTGCCAATATACGAGCGTGTATTGATATATTCTTAGCCTATCAAAGAAGCAATCAAAATTTTAAAGTAATAATTTTTTTTGTTCAAAATACCTAGTCTCCTTTTAATGTAACACATTTATTACATCGAGCCTGCGACTTCGCTAAACATTTTTTTTTAAATTCTTCTTGCTCTGCAAACCAGCTTTCCACACCTTCTATTACCTCTTCGTTAGTAGAAAATTTAAGGCCTTTCGAATTATTTTTCAGTTTAGGGAAAAGATAATAGTCCGAGAGCTAAATCTGGTGCATTAGAATCCTAGATCACGAATTGTACAATGGCAATTTGCGTGCAGGCGCATTATCCTGCAAAAAGAATAAATTTTTTTCATATCCAAATCGACATGAACTACGGTGGACGCGTTCATATGAAATCTTCAGGGACTCAGATATATGTTTCAACCCAATTCGACGGTCTGATAATATCAAATCATGAACTTGGACGATATTTTCGGCGGGTACTTTTTTAGAAATTAAATTACTCAGGAATGCTTCCATTTTTTGGAGTAAAATTTCATAGTCACATTTCGAAATAGTTAGTATTTATTGCTATAGTAACACAATCTTTTTTAATTCATGCCAGGGGTCCTAGGCTCACTATATCAATACACCCTCGTACATAAAATCAGTGTTTCGCTGTTTTTGTATAGAAATCAGTGTTATTACGTTGTTGCTCTGTCTAATAAAATGATACAAGTCTTGTATCTTTTATGTAGTCGCTATTTACGCACAAATTAATTAAGGGTTGAATAACCCTAAACAATATGTACCAACAGCAAGATGAATATTCACGGATGTACTCAACTAGAATTACGTTAAATGTCAACGTTTTATGTCAAAAATAGGAACAACGCCATGGATTTCATACAAAAATGAACGGGAACATATTTCACCTCACAGTTAAACTTGGTTATCGATAGTGTCTTTTTGTCTGCAGTAATAGATACAGGTTGTATCATAACTTCGAGTACATACGTGAAGGGAACATATAAATAAATTTTTTACATTCGAAAAATTAGGAACTTTTTTCTCATTTTAATCACACAGGATTACAAAATGGAATGAATTTACGCTAAACAACAGTGGCAAGTTTTTTTTTCTGAATTATTGAAAATTAAAATCGGTAACGTATGTACTCGAAGTTATACACACCCTGTATAATGCCCTGTACACACATGGACACATAGAAGACACACACACACGCAACAGTAAAAAATACTGTGTGTGTTGCTTATGAAAAAGAGGCGCCGCTATTTTGTGGCTTCTATGTAAGTAAAGAAAAAATCTATTTTGAGGCTACACACGTTCTACATTTTGCTTTTGTTGCCTGTGTGTCGCATGTGTGTGTCTTCTGTGTGTCCATGTGTGAACAATGCTTAAGACGTTAACAGAATGTTTAGGAGAATTGATAATCAGATTGATTGCGATTATTAGCAAAATTGGGAAAATTCTATAAATAATATAAAATCCCGGATTTTAGTTATCATTATCAACAATTGATTTCTGTTACATGACTATTATTTTGAAGTAATGATAATTATTGGGTAAATTAAAGTAATTATTATTTTTTAGCTGTTCAAGGTTATTACATCTAAAACAAATTAAAATTTTAAAACGAAGCTATGTTATGAAGTACAAGATTTACTGTTTCCAAATTTGAAGAATCTGACAGCTTATGAAACAATAAATATATTGCCAAGATAAAAGCAAGGTTAAGATTTTAAAATGGCGTCTATTTCTGTATGAAATTCATGAGCAGCAGTTCCTTCCGTAGCCAGGTATGTAAGCTTTAAGCAGTCGATCTCAGAATAAATTCCGACACGACTGTCGTTGCGCCCAGTACTTAGCGTTGGATATCAATGATCTATTATGTGTGTTCCTTTGTCAACTTTGTTTTGTATCCATTTGGATGATAAATTACTTTGGTGCTGACAATCGCCACGTACAGACTCGCTCCGTAATTTGGGACACGCGAAACCTGTAACTAATTTCTTTTATGTAAAATTTGATTGAATAACCAGGATGGTAATCTCAATATAAATAAATTTCATGAAGTAAAATGCATCATAATTGTATTTGAAGAATAAATGTTATTTGACGTTATTATTGTTAATTGTGTAAATATCATGTAAGAACAATGGCAAAACCGCGGAATAAAGTTTGCCAATGTTGCCATATCTGTCCTTGTTGTTATTATTGGTGTCATAAGTGTGTAATTACCACATCAATCCATATCTTCCTTGTCTCTATTGGTGCATTTTACGTTGCAGACGAGCATACATAATAGTTTGTCCGCTTAATACATGTTAGCTCCTGTACTATTGGTCCCGTTTGAATCCCAGTCATACCACTTCATATATAAGCGAGAATCTATTGTTAATAACATATCATAAAGATATATGGTAAATATTTGTATAGTGTACGCTCCAACACTTATCTATGTTTGTTATCCGTTGTTTGTTACATTATGAGATTTTTGCGTCAGATGTCACATTTGCCTCAAACTAGAGAGCCTTATACTGGGAATGGACATAGGCGCCATATTGCAATCAGGCTGCCATGTTTCATACTGTCTACAATGTGAAATGTTTAACTATCAAAATGTCTTTTAGAGAATTTAAGTAACCAGTTCATTTTATTCTTCAATAATCTTGCAAATGGGTCTCTGAAACATCCAATTTGGATTTAACTGCTCCGTTAAGAGTGTCGTTTACCTAAATGACCAAAACATGCTTCACACAAGTTTGTGATTTATTTAACAACAAACAAATGTAATAATTCGCGATGTACATTTCATTCTTTCATGTCTGATTTATCGAAGACTATGCTTTGTTAAACAAAATGTGTTTATTAAAACAAGATAATTCAAAACTAGTGAATGACCAATGGTCATTTGTCATTTGTTTGTTGTTAAATAAATCACAAACTTGTGTGAAGCATGTTTTGGTCATTTAGGTAAACGACACTCTTAACGCGACAAATTAACTGACGTTTAATAAACTATCATTTTCATCATTTCTTTCATCGGTACTTCATAAATTAAAATTAGAATTAAATTGAAAAATAAGTGTTAGTTCAGGATAAAACCATGAGTTAGTTTTTTGACGTATAATTTAACTGGAGCATATTTTCGGAAACCCAAAACAAGCTGGTAGGATAGATACAAAGTAGCATGTGTTGAGTGAGACGGCAAAATTGCTACACAGTGTACGCAGTATTAGTAAAAAGTTAATTTAAATTTAAAATATCTTATATTTAATTTTTTAAATGTAGGTAAAAAGTTAAATTCAATTTAAACAATTTAGTACGCAACAGGCATAAAACAAATTAACAAAATCGTAAAAATATTTTAACTAAGTTTTAACATTTGTACAAATCTGTCAAAATACGCACACATCATCAAAATTGGTCTATCCGATTGCCCGAGCAATGCGCACAACAAATTGCGCACCAGTTTGCTATCTCACTCAACACATGTTACATTGTATATATCGCACTCACTTCTTCTGACAGGATAGGTCTATTGCCACGTTAAACTAAATAGTTCATTCATTTTATAAGATTGCACTGACTGCTGTCAAAAATATTTTATTTTTGAAATTTATGTTTGAATATGCTTTATTTAATACAAGATGTTTTATTGGTGATAAGTCCTAATACAATAAATTTGATTGGTCATAGACCCCAATAAATAATTATAAAAAACTCACTAGTGAGTAACGGACCATGTTATTCACAGGAAACAATTATATAATAAAAGTATTATTCAGTAGACGAGGATAAAAACTGTTAAACTCATCCATATTGTGGACTTGCACAACTGGGCATTTAAAATTAATTATATGGGTGGATTCTGGTCAAATCTGTAGTTGCTACAGATCTGTAAAACTGTAAATATTAAACAAAATTGCAATGAAATTTATAAGCATATGAACATTTTTATATTTTCAACAAAAATATTGATGTGATTTTGTTCAATATTTAAAGATTTACAAATTTGTAAAATTTACAGATTTGAACAGAATCGACCCAATAATTTGAAAAAAGGCACAATTTTGACAGATCGTGTCAAATTTTTAATCAAAATATAATATTCCGAATCCTAGAACGGTACAAACAAAACACGGCGACGTTTGGTTGCAACATGGCGGCACGAATAGAAGAGCACACTCTCTCCAGTATGTAGGCTCTCTGACAAGCTCACCTAGAGGCGTTCTTGGCAAGTGCGAGTGACTGAATTGAAGCTGCTGTCACGCACGAGAACTTTGATCCTCATGTTGATGGTCGTTTGGATCGAGGTCTTACGTCTTAGTATTACTGATATCCGTTTCATGTGTTGCTTCTTGTGATTATATAAACTTGTAAATCTGTAACTACCTAATTTCCAAATAAAGCTTAACCAATATTTTGTGTAAACAGCATGTTATTTATAAAGCTTCACATCTTTTCCTTCATGGGCATAATTTTATAATAACACACAAGGATTATTTTATGCAAGTTATAAGTTTCGATAACATTAATTAGAAAAACTTGGAGCTAATTTTTAACGAAAGGTATTCTTATCGACTGGCGGAAGGGTGGCATAAAAATAGACAGGAATGCAGTCAAGATGTTTATTTATCTAATAAGCCAACGTTTCAGCAACACTTATGCCTTTATCAGGGCTCTATATACGAAAAAGGATAATTAGAATGAGGTTTAACAGTGTGGAAGCAATACTTACAATAGCAATAACTTGGGTAACAAAATACATAAAAATTTATGACAATTATGGTGAGATTCTGTTTAAATCTGTAAGTTTTACAAATTTGTAAATCTTTAAATATTGAACAAAATCACATCAATATTTGTTGACAAATATAAAAATGTTCATATGCTTATAAATTTCATTGCGATTTTATTTAATATTTACAGTTTTATAGATCTGTAGCAACTACAGATTTGAACAGAATCCCACCATTAATTATATTTTAATGTATTTTGTTACCAAAGATATTTTTAGTGTAATTATCCTTTTTCGTTTATAGCGCTCTGATGAAGGCATAAGTGTTGCCGAATCGTTGACTTAATAGATAAATAAGCATTTTGACTGCATTCCTGTCTAATTTTTATCATTAATTTATAAACAAAAATTAAATTTTTCTTTTGAAATGGGTAATGGACATTAATCTGAATACGGCTTTAGAAATAATCTTTTTAAACAGTTGACCCATTGACTGTAAAAAATTATATAAAACTCGTTTAGTAATTTTAGAAATTATTCAACAAATACAACAAGGTTTTTTATAAATTTCGTTCTATAGCCGTAGACTTTAAAACTAAAGTCACAAAATGACTTATTGTTACATGCTTCTTTGCTTAGAATTTTATAGCAATGGAAAGAGATACGCTTTAAAAGGTAAGAATATAGCTTAGGTGTAATAAACCTTATATGATAAAAAATATTGCTAACACTATAAATTAATTATGTAGTATAAGCAAAGATGTTTATATTTTATTAAACATTATATACCGTGATTTTATTTTAACGTAAAAATGGTATTGATCGAAACCAGGGGTACAGGGTATTAGAGCGTTCTTTTTAAAACAAAACAGGGAATAAATTTGAATTTGTTAATTGGTGTTACACTGCTGCTACCTGTAAATACGTTGTATACTTAGAACAAAAACATCCTTTAACTATTCCAGATTCCTTATATCTTATATTGTTAAATAATAATTGATTCTCTATGTTTCATTTAAAAAAGAACGCTCTAATCTTTATAATACATTCCTTCATGGATATGAAAAATCCCATCTTTCATGTTTCACGTTAAAACAAATTATTTTATTAATATAATCCGCTACTTTTCAGAAAATTGTTATTTTAATTGGATTCCTCGAAATTTAATTAGTATAATCCGCTACTTTTTACAAAAAAATTTAATTTCGACCCGAAAAAGTACTAAGTGGTTAATCTTAGTTTTTTTTTAAATAAACGAATGAAGCCTTCTGATTGGTTCATTATCATTTAATTTCGTTCGGCCAATCAGAGAGCTTCATTTTTACCAAACAGATAAATGGAGCTGTCTGATTGGTTTATTATCATTTGATTGAATGTTCGCGGTTTGCGGCATTGGATTTTGTTAACATATTAATTATTTATTTGTGTGTGCAGGTTGGGGCTGATATTTTCTCAGGAGGAGATCCAATTTACCATTCTTCAATGGACCACTGGCCTGAAGAAATGTCTGCAATTTATTGTATTTATTGTTAGAACTATATTTTCATATAATAAAAATTAAATAATTGAGATAAAATAGCTGTATTATAAATAAAAATAAATAAGTAATACTTACGTAATTGAACATATTTTATTTCTTCAACAACCCTTCCTAGACACTTACAGGTCTTCTATACGTTGACACAGCACACGCTCTTCAAAATGAACTAGGATATCAAATTATCAAATAATGAACAGTAAGTATAAATATTATTGTTTATTTAATGAAATACTTCAATACAATACACAATCTTATAAATAAATTGATATAATTGAACATTTTTGACATAAACACCCTTATTTGGGTTAATATGTGCAGCCATTCTGTTGGTGGATGGTAATTTAAATGTACAATATATCCTAATCTAAGGTTTGAATAACTAAATAGGGTTCATATTTGGGTTCAGCGGGTTCGAATTAGGGGGTAGAGTACAAATACCCCCTTGAAATGTTTTGCATTAAAACTTCTTAGGGGTTAAAACGAGATTAATGCTGCCATCTGTCGGTATGACGTCACAAAAGTTTTTGTCGAGTGATCCAGAAAATGAAGCAAACTCGAAAACTAAGGGTTGCAGGACAAAATGAGGCGCATATTTGGATTCAACGGGTCCTAATTGAGGAGTTAAACTACCCCTCTTTATCTTGCTACCCTTAGTTTTCGAGATATAAGCGTTTTAAAATTTTCCTAGCGTAGTTGTAATTTTGCTGCAAAATCGTCAAAAATATTGACACTACGCTAGGAAAATTTTAAATTGCTTATAACTCGGAAATTAAGGGTTGCACGACAATATGAGGCGCATATTTGGATTCAGCGGGTCCTAATTGAGGAGTTAAACTACCCCTCTTTATCTTGCTACCCTTAGTTTACGAGATATAAGCGTTTTAAAATTTTCCTAGCGTAGTTGTAATTTTGCTGCAAAATCGTCAAAAATATTGACACTACGCTAGGAAAATTTTAAATTGCTTATAACTCGGAAATTAAGGGTTGCACGACAATATGAGGCGCATATTTGGATTCAGCGGGTCCTAATTGAGGGGTTAAACTACTCCCCTTTATCTTGCTACCCTTAGTTTACGAGATATAAGCGTTTTAAAATTTTCCTAGCGAAGTTGTAATTTTGCTCCAAAGTCGTCAAAAATATTGACACTACGCTAGGAAAATTTTAAACTGCAAACTTAAAATAACGGCGTATTAACATATTTTAAGAATTTTTGGTATTAAAAATTTTTAATAATGAGACGTCGATTGGAGATCTTAAAGTGAATTTTCGATCGCTCAAAAAATTAAAAACCTTATTTTTGCCCTTAGCCCTTTGAGACTTTGGCCATGTATAGAGGGCATTAAAATACACGGGGGATTATCTCAAGGGGGCGGAAAATTTTCTCAGAATTGCGAAAAAATCAATACTAAGCGAGATATAAGGGTTTGAAAATTCTAAAACTTTTCCCTTAAAATAAGGGCTTATTTCACATATTTTTAGGATTTTTGGTATTAAAATCGGTTAATTAAGGTCCGCTGATTTCAAATATTACCTCAGAATTATATAATTACTTACCGTTCTCGCAAAACAACGAAATTAAAAAACTACCCTATTTAAAAATTTAATTTATTAAATATACGGGCAAATTTAACGTATTTCAAGCGTTATTGATAATGAAATCGGTTAATTCAGGTCAGCTGATTTCAAATATGGCCTCAGAATTATATAATTACTTACCGTTCTCGAGAAATTGCAATTATGAAACTACCCTATATGTAAAAATTTATTTTAAAAAAATTAGGGTTAATTTGTGTAGGAAAGGATAAATAAACATAGATATACTGTTAAATGGGGTACATAATTGGATTCAGCGGGTTCGAATTAGGGGGTAGAGTATAAATTGCCCCCTTGAAATGTTTATGTAGCATTAAAACATATTAGGGGTAATATCAGTCCAAAATCGGTACAAACTTCACAAAAGTTTTTGTCGAGTGGTCCAGAAAATGATCAAAGTTGCAACTACGCTAGGAAAATATTAAACTGCAAATAACTCGAAAACTAAGGGTTGCAGGGTAAAATGCGACGCATATTTGGATTCAGCGGGTCCTAATTGAGGGGTTAGACTACCCCTCTTTATCCTGCTACCTTTAGTTTACGAGATATAAGAATTTTTAAATTTTCCTAGCGTAGTTGTAATTTTGCTTCAAATATCGATGTATTTCGTCAAAAAATTGATACTACGCTAGGAAAATTTTAAATTGGTTATAACTCGGAAATTAAGGGTTGCACGACCAAATGCGGTGCATATTTGGATTCAGCGGGTCCTAATTAGGTGTATATGATACAAACCACCGTTGAAATAAACGTAATTTTGTTAGTTTTTGGTGAAATTTTGCTGACATTAAATAATTATTATTTCGTAAACTAAAGGGCTAAGGGCCAAAAGTTAAATACAAAGGTTCCGTAACTTTTCAGTATCTATCTGCCTGTCTATAGATAAGGCCGTTTTGGCCGATTTTTAATTAGTTTTTCGATCTCCCACCATTCATGTTCTCCTGATACAAACTTGGTGATTTTTGTTCGACTCAAAACTAAAGTCAAGTGAGGGTGAAAATTTAAAAACGCGATTACGTAAAAACTAAGGGTTGGGGAATGATTTACGGGTCATATTCGTACTCTACGCGTTGAAATACACCAGTATGCATATTGCCACCCCTAAATGTTAATTAGCACCGAACATATTCAACCCTTATTTGTATCTCCGGTTCTAAGGGTCGTATCGAAAAAATTTACATTGCATTCGATAGGGGATGAAAAACTGAGCATATTTTACATTTAACTTTTTTCTCTACGACCCTTAGTTTAAAAGTTAATGACTATGTTTAGGCGACTTTTTCACCACTTTGATTGTTCATAACCCTTAAACTAAGGGTTGTAGAGGAAAAGGTTAAATGTAAAAGGTGCTCAGTTTTTCATCCCCTATCGAATGCAATGTAGATTTTTTCGATACGACCCTTAGTACCGGAGATACAAATAAGGGTTGAATATCTCCGGTGCTAATTAACTTTTAGGGGTGGCAATATGCATACTGGTGTATTTCAACTCGTAGAGTACGAATATGACCCCTATATCACTCCCCAACCCTTAGGTTTTACGTAATCGCGTTTTTAAATTTTCACCCTCACTCGACTGGAATTTTGAATCGAACAAAAATCACCAAGTTTGTATCAGGAGAACATGAATGGTGGGAGATCAAAAAAATAATTAAAAATCGGCCTAAACGAACTTATCTATAGACAGGCAGATAGATACTGAAAAGTTACGCAACCTTTGTATTTAACTTTTGGCCCTTAGCCCTATAGTTTATGAGATAATAATTATTTAAAGTCAGCAAAATTTCACCAAAAACTACCAAAATTACGTTGATTTCAAGGGTGGTTTGTATCATATACCCCTAATTAGAACCTGCTGAATCCAAATATGCACCACATTTTACCATGCAACCCTTAGTTTTCGAGTTATTTGCAGTTTAAAATTTTCCTACCGTAGTTGCAACTTTGTTGATGTCTTACCAAGAGATAGCAATCTCTGTTAGATCGATTTTAGACCGATTTTAGCCCTAATAAGTTTTAATGCTAAATAAACACTTTAAGCGGGTAAATTGTACTGTACCCCCTAATTCGAACCCGCTGAATCCAAATATGAACCCCATTTAGTCATTCAACCCTTAGTTTAAGATATATTGTACGTTTAAATAACTGCCACAACAGATGGCAGCACCGATTTCGTTTATAACTTATATGACCCTAAATAAGGGTGTTTATGTTAAAAATAATTAATTAAGTTAATTTATTTATAAGATTGTGCATTGTATTGAAGTATTTCATTAAATAAACCATAAATTTATACTTACTGTTTATTATTTCGTATCCTAGTACATTTGCAGGTTTAAGGCCGTGTACTCTCACCGTAGAAGTCCTGTAAGTGTTTAGGAAGTGTACCAAGGGTTGTTTAAGAAATAAAATTAGTGCAATGATGTAAGTATTACTTATTTGTTTTTATTAATAATATATACAGCTATTTCATCTCGATTATTTAATTTTTATGATAAAAAAACATAGTTCTATCAATAAATACAATAAATAGCAGACATTTCTTCATTGGAGGCCAGTGGTCAATTGAAGAATGGTAAGTAGGGTTTCCTCCTAAGAAAATAACCGCCTGCACGGATCGAAAACCTGAACACACAAATAAATAATTAATATACAAGAAATCCAATGCCGCAAGCCGCTCTTTGATAAATCTTTTAGTTTTCGAGAAATGAGCTATCAAAGTTTAGATCCAAAATAGAAAAACAAACAAAGGTTAATCATTTAGTACTTCAGG
This sequence comes from Agonum fuliginosum, assembly GCA_947534325.1. NCBI lineage: Eukaryota > Metazoa > Arthropoda > Insecta > Coleoptera > Carabidae > Agonum > Agonum fuliginosum. The sequence goes on from OX384029.1 coordinate 4,744,326, forward strand.
CGCGCAGCCAGGATTTGTGGTTGGGGGGAGGCTGAGTATTAAAAAATAAAATTGTAGTAAAAAAACGTGCTAACAAAATGCGCCGCAGGGGAATTTTTTTTAATTCAAGGTCAAATTCCGTTAAAATTGAAGATTTGATATTTTAGACATGAAGACTTACAGTTACAATTTTTCTTGTACCCGTCGGAATTTTGAGCTGAAAATTGGTACATGTATGTAATTCGGCGCGACAGAGAGAAGAATCTACAAAAAAGATTGATTCTGGAAATGCTTCACATACAAAAGGAAGAAAACTGTGTTAATTTCCGCAGCGATATACAAGATCTGAGCAACATATATTCAAATATTTTACAATTATTTAATACATAACACTACAATAATTCTTAGCTTTAAGTTTCACATTCATGTTGCACGGTACATAGTTCCGCTGTTTTTTACCTTCCGCTTACCTGTAAAGGAAGGTATTGGAATCATGCAAAAAATCGGGTAGTGAATTTTTAGTGGATGAGCACGAATTAGGATCCTTACAACTCATTTTTGATAGTTTCACGATGATGTCTGTGTGTATGTGTGTGTGTATGTGTGTGTGTATGTGTGTGTGTATGTGTGTGTGCAGTGCCGGATTAACCCATGGGCATTATGGGCAGCTGCCCAGGGCCCCGACGTTCAGGGGCCCCGGAAGAACAAAACTAATTTTAATATAACAATAAAATTATTAATTTTAACTTCTTCACAATTTAAGAATTCAATAGAATTTTTTCATGGAAAAATTTTAAATTTTGCAAAAAACTAGGAATTATTAAATTTTTTTGATAAAAACCTCTTGAATCAGTATTTTAATAAATAGAAGCCAGAAAATGTTTTGATAAGTACGAGTAATATTTTCGATGTCCCGATATTGGTAAGAGTTATGACGATTTATTATGTATCCAAGGGCGGCGATTTAATGAGGCTCGTGTACCTACCTATGCAAGTCTATTTAATGGGTGCACTACACCCATGCAAATTAAATCTGAAAACATATATTCAATATAATGAAAAATTACTAAGGCATATAAAATCATATAATAATTTTTTTATTTTGTTTTATTTTAAGAAGGTTCTCTAGACATTTAAAAAAATGTTATAATGCAACCAAACTTTGAATTTATGTTGTTTGTGTCATAAAAATGATACCTGAAGTTTTTGGAAATTTTTGACCACGTAGTTTGAACGAAATTAATTGTTAAATTTTAATATTTTACATGGGCTCTTATGGCTTTCCATTAATTGATTTAAAAAAAAGATGTTAGAAATGTTCTATTTACTTAATTTTTGGTATATAAACGTATGCAAGCACGGACATCAATTTCCCAAAAGAAGGTTGACCACATAGTTGTAACAATATTGTCGATTGAAAAAAAATCTTCAAACATTTTTTGATTAGTGAATTAGAAATTATTGTAAAAATATATCACCACAACTGAACGAATTGCAATATCAACTAACACCCGTTGACCGAATTTTGTTTTACAGTAATAAAAATATTTTTATTTTCATATCCGCCCCCAAGGCTCATGTCTGAGTATACGCCACTGCATGTCTAGGGAACCTCCTTAAGTCATGACACAAAATTTTATGCGATTCCTCGAGACTCGATCTTAGAGATGTAAATGGCGTTTTTCATGTCAAAAAATTTGATTTTAAGATAGCTACCTATACTTAACCTTAAACTAAACAAAATTTTCGCCTGCGGCGCATTTCTTTCATTTTTTATAATTACCCTCTCTGAATATATCAGATTTGCTCTTAAGCCACGCAAAAAAAAATTTAAATCGCCGCCCCTATTTAGTATGTTAGGTACTTTTTATTTTGTTACCAAATTTATATTATGTTATTTATATATTTTTTATTTTACATTTTATTTATGTTTTAATAACAAAAATAATTCCTGCAAAAAAAAACTAATAACCTAAACTAGGAGAGGAGGGCCCCAAAATCATTACTGCCCAGGGCCCCATAAATCATTAATCCGGCACTGTGTGTGTGTGTGTGTGTGGTCAAGGCCGGGTGTTAGTCGCATAACTCAAATACGAATTACCCGAAAATTTTGATATTTGGTATTTAACATTTGTATATAAATTGGAAGAGCTCCTTAGATTTTGGTACAAATATCTTCATCGGAAGTGATATTTTTTGAAGATTGAAAAGGTTAATTGTCAAAATTGTATATAAATTTGGAAAAATATAGTATTTATTTGTAATAAGAATAAGAGGAAAAGTTATTTGCAACTTACGCTATAAAAAAATTGTCTTTATCTGGTAGCATTAAAGAACTGCAGTAAAATTTAAAAAATAAATTTATCAAATAAAACGTTGATATCTTGTAATCCATGATCGGTTGATTTTTGTTTCTGCGTAAAAAATATTGACAGGTGAGACGGGTGACAAGTTGGCATAGGTACTAGCGCTATATAAGTCCTAAGTAAGATATTAAATGTAGTAATTGAAAGAAGGATGGCTTCAACACAGCAGAGTTTTCCTGTGAATGAATCTTTTTATTCAGGTGATGCAAATTTCTGTGTTTGAATATTTTAGATTTTTATTTGTATATTTTAAATGGGCACCGGATTGTAAGTATACATTTCTGTTTAAAGTCTAGATATAGCGGAAGGTTGTGTGATGGCCACGTCAGATTTTTGATTCATGCGTACTGTCGTCATAAGGATAACTTGTATATACATGCTTTCCCGCAGGACAGTGGTTTAACCGTTATTCTCTATTTTTGGCTTGCCCATGTAACATGAGTATTTTTTCGTGGACGTGTTTTAAACTTATTTTTGACTATTCTGTAGTACCATAATTTATGTATCTAATTGGTGCAACTTTGTTATGCACTTATCTTAACAATATCTAAAGTTCATCTACTGTAAGTAACTTATTATTTAAAATGTACTTCTGTATAACATCTCGATGTTCTTGTGTGTAGAGCCTTTGAAGAAGACACAAGTGGTGTCGAAACGTTGGCAGTGTAGAAAATAAAGAAAATTAACTGCATTCCCGACTATTTACTTCCCACATCAACTTTCCAGTCGAATATTCATCTTTTCACATTATTATATACTTAGCTCCATTTATTCATTTGACAGGCTCATATTATATGAATTATTGAATTAAAAAATTTTAATAGTGAGACCTCGATTGGAGATCTTGAAAAAATTCAAAACTTATTTTTGCCCTTAGCCCTTTGAGACTTTGGCCATGTATAGAGGACATCAAAATACACGGGAAATTGTCTCAAGGGGGCAGAAAATTTTCTCAGAATTAAAATAAGGGCTTATTTCACATATTTTTAGGATTTTTGGTATTAAACTCGGTTAATTAAGGTCCGCTGATTTCAAATATGACCTCAGAATTATATAAGTACTTAATAAAAACTACCCTATTTAAAAATTTAAATTAATAAATATACGGGCAAATTTAACGTATTTCAAGCGTTATTGTAAAGTAGGTAGGTACTTTAAATAAATACATTTAAAATATTCACTTTCGCTTTTTCTACCATCTACCTATTATCTTGGTGTAATTTATGAAATCTAAATGATAGTTATAAAATTTCTTCTTTAAAAGCCTTTGACTATTAATGGAATGTACTCAATACTGTTAAGGTATTTGTTACTTTTCAAGCACAATAGAACTACAATACAATATGTTAGCCGCGCCGGCTAAGAATCAACGAACGGCGTTCAACGATGGTCCGACCGGTCCACTGTCTTCATCAGAGGACTGCGTAGCTTCACACGGTCCACGTAGTTGTCTGGCACATCCTGGAACACACAAACACAACAGTTAAGACTTGATAGATAGATAGATTTTCTCACCGACTTAGGTTTAAATCCAATCGGTCTAACTACACAAAAATAATCCTTGATAACATATTTTATTTAAAATTTTGTAAGTTCTTCTTAGTATTTATCAACAAACTAAATCCAAAATTTTAAAACATTTCATTGATTTATCCTCATAAAAAATATGATATGGCCAGCATAAGATCTCCCGCCATACTTACATTATTCTTTTTATTTATTATGCAAATATATTAAATATAGGTACTACTACTCACAATAGTTATTTGTTTCATTAATACAAAAATGCATGATTTTGGGACGAGTAAGACAGTTGCCGGACGACGCGCAGCGGAGTTTGGCGATCTTACGAGTCTCAAACAAGCATTTTTTGTACATCAGATTTTTTTATGAGGATAAATCAATGAAATGTTTTTAAATTTTGGATTCAGTTTGTTGATAAATACTAAGGTGAACATACAAAATTTTAAATACTACTTCCGGTTTGTAGATTGAAACCAAAATTATATTGGGTAATAAGACTCGTATGAAAACTTTAAATATAAATTAAAATTGTAATTTCTTGACTGTTTAGGTAAATGGAATGAAAAAGTAACAGAGTTCTCAGTCTTCAAAGTTAAATTTATTTATTAAGGTGGTTGGCTTCTAGCCGTTAAAATGGTGAAAAGTATGTTTAGTTTTCCCATTAAAATTGAAGTAAGAATTGAAATTTTCGAATTAACTAAGATATTTTTGAAAAGTTTAAGGATGCTCCCACTTTGCTCTAATGCCAGTTTTTTAAGTTTTTTTCTTCAATTTTTTTATGTGCATGGCTAAACATGTCCAATTTTGTGATATTTCATGTGTATTTTGATACAATCCTACATAAAAATTCAAAAAAGTGGCATTAGAGCAAAAAGAAGGAAACTTCAAGCTTTTCAAAAACATCTTATTTGTTTAAAAAATCTTATTTTTTAAACCAATTTTATGGGGAAATCTGTATGTCGTTTTTCGCTATTTTGACGGCTGGTGTTGATCCATTTTAAATTTAATTTTCTGGAATACAAAATTCAAAAAGTGTTTAATTTATTTATTCAGATATATAATTTAAATCTTTGTTTATTAAAGTAATACAGAGCGTTCAGCAAAACTTATAATTTGACTGCGCAACCGCCTTAACAGATGATAATCATCACCGACGTTGCTACCGAAACGTCGGTGATGATTATCATCTGTTAATAAATAAATTTAACTTTGAAGACTGAGAACTCTGTTACTTTTTCATTCCATTTAAATATAAAATTTGGAATTTTAATGTTTGATATTTTTTTAGTTATCGCGTCCGAAAAAATTGTAACACACGGCGTAACGAACGAACGAAAGAATGTTAAATTCTTATTCTAGGACCCTAAAACGTGCTTATCCACCAGAATTGCACTTGAAAATTTACCTCCCTTATAGAATGTGAGGCCGGAAGTAAAAAATAAATTAGGAAAGCAAAGTTAGCTGTGATTTTTATTAGCATCGTTTCTTTCGGCTGATTTTGTTTTTTATTCTGAAATTTGGAATTGAGTTAATTAGCGGACTTCATTAAGCACTCTTTGATGACAAAATCAATAACTCATTGGCGGTGCGCTCCAGTATTTTTATGTTTAACTTCATTGATTACAGGTTAAAGACGTTGAGTTTTGGCTTCGTACTCTACTAATTTGCCGTTTATTCATCGTGAACTGTGATTAGTGCGCAGGAAGCGATCGCCGATGCGTTTGATGGGATTTTAAATATGCACTAGGCGGCTAGGCATCCACTTTTATGCTGTGAATGGAAAATCTATAACGAACTTCGGATAGTACTCGGCGATGGGTATTAAATATCAAGTAATGAAGTGTTCCCATTTTAATATCGACTAGAATTAATAGTTAATTATTTAAAGAAGAATTTTGATTGTTTAATATTTTACAATCTTATCCGTTAAAATATGTAAAATGAAAATATTTAAATTATTCAATTGTAATAAATGTAGAACTTCAATCTTCTTAAAAAATATTATTATGATTTGTTGTAGCAGTAACTGCGCAGATTTAGGCACAGATCTCTGCAAGTGCTGACGTACGAACTCGAGTTTTTATAACCTTCATTTAGATTTCATAAATTACACCGAGATAATAGGTAGATGGTAGAAAAAGCAAAACTGAATATTTTCAATGTATTTATTTAAAGTGTGCCAATATTGGCATCATTAGGTCGCAGCTGAAACAGTACCAATCTACTTTATTATTGCAATAGTATTGCAGTAGTACTTACCACTATTGCATTAGTACTATTAGTACTACTGCAATACTATTGCAATAGTGTGGTACTACTGCAATACTATTGCAATAATAGTACTACTGCAATACTATTGCAATAGTGGTACTACTGCAATACTATTGCAATACTATTGCATTAATATTGCAATACTATTGCAATAGTGTGGTACTACTATAATTTTCAAAATATTGAAATATTTACATTATCTCTTGAAGAAAATGTTTAAGCCTAGACTAAACCAAGAGTGAGTTTTAAAAAAATCTATAAAGCATGTAATAGAAGAATGTTCGAAAAATTGAATACAGAAAACCGGAAGTTAATATCTGAATCCATCCCGAATTAACAGGTGAATAAACACAAAAATTACAAAATTTTATCTAATTTTACATTAAGAAAATTTCCAATTTGTGACTAATTGAGAGTCTCAAAAATTATAAAAATAATGGCTATTGTAGAAAATTGTTATAGAAATCATATGCTGAAAACCGGATGGCGATATTTTTATGCGTTAAAATATGGCAGTCATTATTGTGTCAAGTGAAAATATTACCACTTGATTATTTAAATGACTGAAAATTTCCTAAACGCATTTTTATTATTCTATCTGAAACAGATTAACTGACATAAAAATCCCATGTATCATTTTTATAGAGAATTTTGTGCTCTATTGGGATATTTCAATAAGAATGCGAACCTAGTGGTAAAATTTTGTACTTAAACAACGGTGCACTTGTGAGTGATTTGCACGTTGTTGTATGGATACTAAGTGTTTTAACAGTGATTTTGTTTAATATTTGAAAATATTTCGAAAGGTATTGTACTTTATTTGTTGTGTAAATATAAGTTAACTTACTATTTATTGCATACTTTATTATGATGAGTCATTGTAGGTATTTTGTACACAACTAAACTAGAAAGATAATGGAATTAATACATTAAATATAAACTAAAATGAATATAAATGTTAGTGAAACCAATATTGACGTTAATATACAACTATTATTTAATACTACGCTCAGCAAAATCTAAACTATCTAGATAACCTAACAACCACTTGCTGAATAATGTACTTAAAATGCAAAATAAAAACAAATTTACTACCAAAACTACAACAATAGAAAACATCATACAATATTCTATCAAGATTAGTAGCAAACAGATAATGAAAACTCCATACAGAAGAAAAATAATACACATTGCAATGTTATGCTTATGGAAGGTAAAATAAAGTGCACCGTTGTTCAGAATTTCACATAGATAAACAGCGCCATCTCTTAGTAGTGCAATATAACAATAACGTCATATAAATGTTTTTCTCGTAATGATAAGGTAAAGATGAGTTAAACTTAAAAACCAGAAATAGCGGTCATTTTTTCAAAATTTCAATGGAAACTTTTGATATGTTAAAAAGCACATTTTTCTGTATTGAATTCCGTCGAGAAAGCTTTTGTTGCAATTTGTCCGAAGTGAAATGATAAATTCCCTGGACTAGAACTGTAACTTTGATTAGACAGTTAAGTTCGTGTCAGAAGGGGAACATTTTTATTATGCTCTAAATATTCCGCGAGTCCAGTCCTGGTACGAAGTAAGAGGCAGAGAGCTAATAACAGGGAAGGTAGATGCACATAACGTTCTCGACGCCAACAAAAACCTTTCGTCACCGTAGTTCCCTAGGCGTCCGCACCACGCTCCACGTTCACTGGCGCTAATGTCGGCTTGCGAGTGTAGGCTTTTTGTTCAACGATATATTTAATTAAATTTAGCTTATAAATGTTCGTGCTTATTGTCACCGGGTATCAGTGGGCCCTTTCTACTGCTTTTTATTGGTTAATTATTTGCGGATTATACATTCAAGTTTTTGTTCAGTGGTCGCTCGCTACCTTGATTCGGCATTACAGTCGTACAAAGAGGAAGAGAAAAAAGGAAATCATTGATTTATAAAAACATAATTCTAAATGAAAGAGGATTTAAAAATTAATTATAATTGAAAAAGTAGTTGTATCTATTTTTGTAAAAATAAATTGAATAAAAGATAAAATTAAATTTGTCTAATTTATATTTAAAAATACATCTTCTAGCATCATTCAGTGGCGGATTTAAGAGGGGGCACAGCCTCCCCGCCCGAAATAAATCTGAAAGATAATTTTTTCTATTTGACTCAGTAAAAACCAAGCGTAATCGTAATGCTCTAAATTGAAGCTTTAATATCAAAAAGAAGTAAAACAAAATAGTATATTAAAACAAAAGTTAGGGAAAGCGACTTTTTCTAGCAAGAGTTCGAAATTCGCACACAAGCGCGTAGGCGCGAGTGACCGAACGAACGAGTGCTAGAGAAGCCTTCCGTAACGAATGTTTTATACTATTTTCTCTGTTGAGACAGTTTTTGATTCAATTTAAATTATTTATTTATTTGACAGTTTGCATTAGGGAAATTTTTTGGTACAATAATTATGTTGGTGACATTAATTTGTGCTCGGCAATTGTTGAGTTTTGTTTGTTGCCGAAGTGCTTTGTATATTATTTAAATTTGTGTTATATTAATCAAATAAATTAAAATGTCAGATAGAAACATTTATGAATGAATCGCCCGACAGAGACTATTTTTCAATAAAAGTAAGCTAAGTAATTTAGTAATTACATTTAAATTATAATTTTAGAACAATATTTTTAGGTTCTGCCAATAATGGGTTATTCCGGCGTGTGTAGAAGGGATGAATTCACTAATATAATGTTAATAGCTGAAATTGAGTACAAAATTAATTTAATTTTTGTAACAATATCTAAAACTCAAACGAATGGTCCAAGATGATTTGCAAACGTCATGAAGTATGGGTTAATTTGATCAAAAATTATATTAATTTTAAGACCGGCTGTAGTAAAAAGCAAGATTAATATTATATTTATATTATTTAGTTTATCTTTGTATGAAATATAAATATTAATTCAGTTTGTATGTTTCATTTGATTCAAATTAATAAAATTAACGTCAAAAGTGAATCCCGTTTTGTCAAAATTTCGTTGCCCGTTGCCTAGATATTTTGTTTATTTAATGCAGTGCTACCAGTCGCTAATAACAAAATTTCACCAAAAATCGTAGGTAATGAAGCTCATACCAGCATCAAAATTAGAACTGGTATGAATTCATTCTAGTTCCGAAACAGAGAAATAATTTTCTATTACTCTAAGTATACTAAAGTGAATAATACAAGCACGTATATGAAGGAGTGGCCAGGAGAATTTTAATTACAGGCATTTGTCCTTGGATGAAAAAAATTCAGTATCTTAAATTCAGTACGTTAAATTCAGTAGATACTACATAAAATTCAGTTAACTGGAGAACACTAAATTACATAATTGAGGAAATTTTTATTTGCATCTAATAACTAATGTTGAGGCAGGGCTTTTATTTGTAATTCTCGACCATCATTCAAAAAAACTGTGTATGTAGATAATGGTTATTTTAATTTTAGGAGAACTGAGTTAAAATCGACATGTTTTATAAATTGAATAATGAAGATGAATGAAACACTGCGAGTCTGTGTTCATATATTGTGAAATTATTTATTTATAACGACGATCTACCTCGTAGAAAATGGAGGATTTTCAAACACGTTTGTCATAATATTTTCTATCTATAAATAAATTATGGAACAATAGATATAACTAAATTATTTAAAATACTATTTATAGAATTGAAGTGTATTTTTACATGTAAATCAGAGTCTATATATAGCCTGACCTGATACAGCCATAGACACCTAAATCTATTACTTACATATTCTGAACGCTAGAAAAGATCATGTTGGCAAACCTCTAATTATTTTTTAACCGTGTCAGTGACTGTATCGTTTCACCGTGGTTTTTTGGTAATCAATTATATAATAAATTAATTTGTATTATTGAAATAATATTTGTGATTAATTAACAGACAATAGCTGTAAAATAAAAATGAAGATGATCTTCACGCTGAAATGTCAAATTTAATTTTTTGTAACATGTGCACGAAAAATGAGCTGAAACGTGATTGTTTAGAGGGAGCTAAACGCGTTTTTGCTCCATTGAGATATTTTGCTCCCTCTCGATTATTTTCAAGCACGATTCAGGTCATTTTTCTGCGCACTCGTTACAAAAATTATCGTATGCACTTCTGGAGGAACGCTTTTGCTCTCTCGGGTGAATTGACAGCACTCGACTGATTCTCGATTCAGTCTTGTGCTGTCAATTCACCCGCGGGAGCAAAATCGAGTTTTCCTCCTTTGGCGCATAATGTACTATTGCCGCAAAAATCTAGTTATATTTTTCTCCTAATTTTTAAATCAAGTATTGCAGAGTTGTGAACTATAATCAAATGAATGCATCCCAGAATTTTTGTTTTCGTTCTGATCATAACTAGCCAAGAAATTATAAGTATAATTACAACATATAATTAATAATTACCAATTACTGCGAAGTCTGGTTCTGTCAAGTTCTCTCGCATTACATCTATCCATACACGCGTATGTCCAGGTAGAGCGGGCGGATTAGCTGTAGTCCGACACATCAATTATTTGGTAACCCCTTGAGCCGGGCCTGTAATCCTCGTGGCGGTGGAGTGCACCTGTCGCGTGAGAGCCGCTCGCAGGCTCGAACTCGCTCTCGACCTGAAGAGCCACAAGCGGTCCTCAGCCCTCGACAACCGGTCTGCAATTTACCAGCGCCGCAATCTGAAACAAAAAGATTCACAACTTTACAGCAGCAAGAAACGGAGATTTGTGAGAATTAGTTGTTGACGGCAATTGGTAATGAGTTAGCAGCAGGAATATGTAATGATTTTCAGTATATTTGAGGATTTTATTTGTCTAGGAGTCTAGGCGAATGGATTTTATAGCATAATATGCTTGGTTAAATGATTTTCCTCGGATTTTTCTAAAAATTATAAAAATAGGTTACTGGTTTTTGGCCAATAGTTATTTGTTTCATTTATACAAAAATATATGATTTTGAGAAGAGTAAGGCCAAGACGGTTGCCGGACGCAGCAGAGTTCGGCGATCTTACAAGTCTCAACAAGTATTTTTGTACATTTAAAATCTTTTGTTTTACCTAATTGAACTGCTGTCGCAGAAATATCCTCTAAATATAGTAAAATAATAATTTAATTGATTATTCACATCATCTCTGTCCTCTGTCAAAAAAACACATTAAAAATGCAGAATATTGAATTTCACGGCCAATAAAAATCAGTAGACTTGTTTATTTTGTACTAGTACTGTCACTACTTTTAGGTGACTATGTTTTAACAAATGAACATTTTTTTAATAATCTTAATTTCCATTTTTAATGCACAATTTCTATCTCTGGGTTTTCTTTAAGGTTCTAGAATATTTTTTAGTTAAAATTCAATATTTTATTTAAAACGAAACATCAAAAAATACATAAACACATTTGACGTTGACGTCTTAATTTTATCAAAATTTATTTCTTTTCTGAAATTATGGATGATTGTATTTTTCGGCATTTTAATTTAAAACTGGATCTAACTCAATGAATAATCTCTTGAATACCGTTCGTAGTCAAGTCATAGTTAAGTAGATTATTTTTCTGGTAGTATATTATACACTCATGTTTCTTGTGCTTGGAAATATTTCGAGTTATATCCAAGCTCAAGGAACATTCGTAATACTACCAGAAAAATAATCGACATAACTACGACTATACTTATGGTATTATAAGTGATTATTTTTGTAAATAATTAAAAAGAAAACAATAACTACCTACCTTATCGTAAAAGCACTAAAGAAAAATATTTTTAAAAAATTTACAGTGTTTTCTCATTTATAAAATTGATTTGTTTCCAAGAGACAATTTTTTTCTAAAATTGAGTAGACAAACGAAAGTAGAGTGACCATTATTTATTATTTTGATGAAATCAGTACAAAATTTATGTTTTATTGATATGTATCAAGTATTATCGAAAAGAGAAAATAAGAAATAAAATAATTATTTATAAGAAGATAATGCTCCGCAGGCGAAAATTTCTTTAGAAACATTTCTTATAATTGAATATTTACGATGAATTTAAATAATAATAATTGAAAAACAAGAGTTTCTTTAAGCTGAAGGGTATCCATAAAAGGAAAACAGTACGAATGGTTAATCTAAACGTCTAAACGAAAGAAGCAACTGGAAACTCAAAAAAGAAAGTAGCGTCAGCTAGAATGCTAGAAACACTAAATAATAATCAATGTCGATAAGAAAAGAGTTCCCAAAAGGTTGTTTTGAAGCTATTTTGTTATTAGCACTTAAAATATATTCGTTGTAACTTTATAAATTCTGTAACAGCAAATAACCGATTATAAAAAACGGTTTTATTGCTCATAAAATAAAACAATTATACAATACTGTTGTTTCCACATTTGTATGTAAAATAAGGCAATAATATTTGAAGGGTTGTGCAGAAAGGGTCAAAGCATTTCGGTACGGGACTACAGTTTGTGTTCCATCCCTTTGCGTTTTGCGTTTCCTTCAGCTTACACAACAAGGCACTATAAAACGCACGCGGCGCGGATGCGCGCACGTATCACCAACTTTAATTTGATATTTTTTGCCGATGGCTGCAGTTAAAATAAATGTACTCGTAAATGTAGGTGCGCCTTTATGTACGTTTTCGTTACGACTGCGGATTATGATTTTAAACAATGCATGCAACGCGATAAAAACTTAGTGTTGCTATTTATTTTTAATTTCGTTTTGTTCTGTTTGCATGCTTGATATTACATGATTTCCCGTGTGTAATTTCTGCAAGATAACCCAGAAACTCAGTTCCGTTTCGCATATCTGCTACATGCAAATAGTTTGAAAATTGTATTATATTGATACTAATTACACCGAATGGTGGAATTGTAGAAAACTGCCATAATAAGTTTGTAATTGCATTACCACCACATATAGAAGAATTTACATTTGAAAATACTTTTATATAAGAGTAATTTAGTTTATCTGAGACTAATGTATAACATGAACATTTTTTTTTGTTTACTTTCGTAAATTCTTCAATAGTCATTGATTTTGTATCTTCGACAAAATTTATTAGTGATGCATAAAAAACTAATAATAAAAGTTACTAGAAGTAAGTGAAAATCACAATAATGTGTATGATAACTTGTTACTGTTTAGGAAAATGTAAATGATATATTTAAAAAATACTTTGTAAACAACGCTTCTATAATATACAATGTATTTACGTTATGTGTATGTGTATAATAATGCAATCTGTGTTCAAACGATGTTGCGTAGTTTAAGTCCAGTTTCGGAGAGCGCGTGGAGCCATGCCAATAGCCGCGCGTTAGTTAAATTTAAAAATTCGTAACTTTTGTACTGATAAACATAAAGCCGTGATTTCTTCACTAAAAATAATTTTGAACCTTCCTTAAACTTTCACTCGCTCAATGTATACCACAATTCTCAACCGTTTGCGATTTTGCAGCAGACGACATTTTCCACTACACAAAATTTGCGCTACGGCGTAATTAATTTATTATCTCAATTGTTATGAACAATTTAATGGTTTCAATAAAATATTATCAAACAAGATACTTAAACCTACCTCTGGTCAAAATTTGAACTCTATATCTCCAATAGTTGACGAGATATTACAAGATAAGAATAAAATTACGCAAAAATTTTAATTTCTCAAAAAGGGTGAAAATTGCAATTTAGGGGTTGGCCCAGACCAAAATCGAATTCAACCCTCTGGAAATCGATAGAGCAGAAAATTCTGAATCGGGATATATAGGTTTTATCGATTCACCTTTTCTTGGGACGTTCGACAATTTTTTGACACGATAGACGCGCTTGGATCCTGTACTAATAAACAATAAGATTTGGTATAAAAATTTACATTATTTTAGTTATTTAATTTTATATCAGATTTTAAACAGAACTATATCGTGGCCACCACAGACCATAAACTGAATTTAGGCGGTGTCAAACTGACAAACGTCAATGCTGCTGTCAATGACAAAGTAACATCTGTCAATATAAAAGAGATAGCAGTCATTGAGTGACGCTTAAAATTCGAGCATTTATATTAAGTTATAGATATAATCTGAGCAATATGTAAATTAAATTAAGTAATATAAATAATATTGACAGCACAAATATTTATAATATTTTCATCAATAAAAGTAGTATACCTACTAATTTAAAAAAATTATCAATTACGTTGGTACCACTGATTGTATAAAGCTCATTAAGAACTTAAAACTAACTTAACAGCTTAAATATAAAATATCAGTCAAAATTCGTATGCGTTATCGTGCTTACGGACAGACATACATACAGACATACATACAGACAGACCGACAGACACACCGACATACTTTTTTAAAATTATGTTTTTGGGTTTAGTATGGCCTAAAACGTAAATTTCGAACTGTCAAAAATTCACGATTACAATGCTTCCATTATTATAAAATATAGACCGAAGAAGAAAAAATCTGCTGTGGCCACCACACGACCTCTCGCCTAATTCTGCTTATTCTACTAATCTAATAAATAGTTTTACTTACATTTTAATAGTTTCATGTTCATGTAATATGTAAACGATAATGTAAACCAATATGCAAGCAAAAGATGTCAACTGTACTGTCACTGTCATAATAATTCAAATTTTATGTAGAAACAAATTTTATATCATGGACAACAAGATACTGGAATTTCAAAAAAATAGAATATTAATTGTACTTTATTTTATTGTTAAATACTTCCAGATTCAGCAATTTGTATTTATAATTAACTGTACGCATAGATAATCACAATTTCTTTTATTTTTAATTGCAAAAATTGTCATAAATAAATAATGTACCAATATATTTACGGAAAACTTTTCCAAACTTCTAAAAGTACTACTTCCGGTTTGCGGATTTCTACTAAAATCTTATCCGGTGTTAAGATACTTATTAAAACCTTAAATATGAAATTTGGTTATAAACGGTTTGATACTTTTTAAGTTATCGTGGACGAAAAATCGTCGGTTCATACAAACGCACACACACACACACACACACAGACATCATCGTGAAAATAGTAAATTCGTATTCTAGAGACCCTGAAACGTGCTTATCCACCAAAAACTCATACTCGAAAATTTTGACCCATTACAATACCTCTCTTATAGAATATGAGGCGAGAGGTAAAAATAACAAATATATTAATAATTTACGGAGTAATTTTATCTAAAAGCCTCCTGTATCGTAACTTCAAATATCACTTTATGCATGTCACAAAGACTACAAGCGCATAATAAAGAATGATTACAAACAAAACGTGAAAGAATTTCATATAAACTCAATTTCATTATCTCCTTCAAGCGAGTTGTGTATTGTATCACCTCTCCAGATTATATTAATTGGCAATTACGTATGAAACAGTAACAATTTGGAGTAAAACGAGCAGCATTAGTTTCTCGTGCGTTACAAATGACGAAATCTTCAGCCGGGATGGCGGTATTATTTAGCGCTGCTCGGCAAGTTCGGCTTCAGCAAACGACACTGCGTTGCGAGAGGAAAAAGAGAAATTTTAATGAATATCCGGACACAAGCGGTCGCGATTCGCGGCTTCTTTAATGCGCCTGCGAAGCGTGAAAACGAACGGCCCTTTTTCAATTATTAACTTGACATTTCAAACGCGAGCAGTCGATCGTCTGATTGATAGACTACACAAAATGGAATTTCCAATTATAAATGTCAATTTCACTTCTCAACTTTATGCTTAATGTTTCCCGCAGTAACTTTCAAATGTATAAAGTTATTTTCGGAATTTTCTTACGCGGACACATTTATTTTTTATATAATAGAAGGTCAAAAAGTTCAGCATATTAAATTTATGTATACTGTTCAGTTTATATAATGTATTAAATATATTATTATTATTATCTTTTTAAATCTCTTTTACCCTTTTCGGTGTCGAGAGTATTAAATATGTATTTTTGTACTTCCGGGACTAAAACTCTTCTTTAGTCTTTATTTTTAGGGACTATGGTTCTTAATTTGATCCCAAGGGATTATTTTTCATATTATTTAATCCCGTTGTCAAGGAATGATTTAAATCCCGTTGTCAAGTAAATACGTGCTATTTGTTACAGAGTATCTATAGTAACAATATAAATATTTGTCATAAAGTTTACTGTCAATATTGCAAAATTACACTATTTTGTATTCGTTTGAGGATGAAGTGCAAAAAATAGCGTATATACCACAAGACTAAACTATCTTTAATTCCTCAGGTGATTTTTTCCCTCCACTTCGGCTCGTTAAATAAACTAAAACTAATATATAATATACTATTTTGCACATCGTTGACTAAAACTCTTCTTAGGCTTTATTTTTATGGACTAAGGTTCTTAATTTGATCCCAAGGGATTATTTTTTATATTTAATCCCGTTGTCAAGGAATTGATTAATACCGTTGTCAAGTAAATACGTGCGATTTGTTACAGAGTATCTATATAAATATTTGTCATAAAGTTTATTGTCAAAATTGCAAATTGTGTATTCTTTTTAAACTATTTTGTACCTATTCGTTTGAGGATAAAGTGTAAAAAATAGCGTATATACCACAGGACTAAAGTACCTTTAATACCTCAGGTGATAATTTAAATTTACCTCACCTTCGGCTCGTGAAATAAACTTCACCCTCAGGATTAAATCATGCACCTTAGTCCTTTAATATATAATTTACTATTTTCCCCTCAAACATTCATTATTTGTTATTGTTATGTTTAACAAAACAGTAAACGCTATAGAATAGCGTGCGGAATCAATGTTTTTGGCAGTTTTCTGCCATGGGTAGAAGATCACCTTAAGCATTACAGAGAGGTACGCCTCCCATGTTAACTTTAGTTATAATTGAAATAAGTATGATGCTTTTACATATGAATATTAACAAAGGATGTCTTAATGCCACTAATTTTTTATTTTTTGTCTTTGGCCTAGGAATTTGAAGTAAAAAATATTTATAAATAACGTTTTTTGTCATTATTTGATACGATTTTATATGATTTTTTTCGGTCATTATAATTCGGGAAAAAAATTAAAAAGCAAGAAGCCTGTAGCTAAGCTTCCTTTTTCAAATAATTTCTTTAAAAAATAGGTACAGAAGTTATTATGGGAATACTGGAGCCATGTTTACAGTATTTTTCAACTTCAAAATGACATTGCATAGCTAGGATGCGACAAAGTACGAGTTTCGGGCTGGGTTCGGGCATCCGTAGTAGTGAAAAAGAGAGTGAATTAGAAAAAAAGTAACATCGAGAGTATTTTAGGAATTAGAAAAATAGGTAGACAAGCCTCTTAAAGAGACTCGGCTTCGTAGGTATGTAGGTATTTTAAATTTGCAGGAATACAACATATTGCATCCAATAAAAACTTATTTTTCTAAATACAAAAGTGCTTTAACTATTTTTCATTTTTATTTCACTGCACGAAAATTTCATTACTTCGAAATAAACAACCTCTTTAATTAAAAAATAAAATTTACTGCATCCTGCGGACCAAAAATGTTTTAATAAAAATAAGCAAAATCGATTCTTCCGCTCCCAAGCTTAAAATCTTGGTGCGCAGATGTTGGGCCAATATTCATAAAATACAGTAGCAGGTGGCGGCGGTATGTAATATTAAGTGCAGGGAGGTCAAAGCGGGACAAAGGCCAAATCTCGGTGTTCATTATCGTTCCGCGACCCGAACAGCTGAAAGCTGAACCGTCGAACGCCGGCTCAAGCGCAATCGAGATGCCATGAATAAATAACTCGGCTGAAGAAACTAACGTGTTCTACATCAGTATCGCTGGAGATTGCCGGTTAGGTACAAACTCAAACGTACGGTCGGATGCTGTGATAGTGATTTTCAAGTCAGCTTGTAATGGGGGTTAGGGTAGTGGAATTTCTGATTCTGAATAAATTTATACAATAACAAGACTCTAATTTTGCTTTGTTATGTGACGGATAGCTGACTCTGACAATTCAGGTTCGAATCCCGTTAAGGCAATATATTAGAGTGAACATTTTTTTTATGAAATCAGTATACAAAACTTATGTTTTATATATAGTATTATTAACATGTTATAATGTGCAGGGAAATAAGGAAAAAATATAGATTCATATTTTTTTAAAAGAAAAAACACGAACTAAAATAATTATAATGAATAGGCACCTATAAGAAGAAAATGCGCCGCAGACGAAAGTTTTTTTTAGAAACATTGCATATATTGTACATTTTTATGATGAATATAAATACCTAATAAAAATTAAAAACCATGTTTTCTTAAAGCTTTAAGAGCGTAATGTAGGAACGTTGCAAGCATCAAAAACATGCTTTACAATGGGGAATGAAATTGAGACTAAATTTGATCGGATCGACTTAATTTTTTTTTAATTTAATGATATGGATGAGCTCCACGTCTATTAAGTGTTGAAATATTAGTTATATTTTTTGTTTCAACTTTACAATGCCATAAACTTGTCATAACTTGGCAAACTTCACATAACTGTTACTCAGTAAATCTACAAAAATTGCAAATTTCAACACTAGACGGATCTAGATTGAACTTCTATCTTTCAAATGAACCCTTGTTTGTGATGATATGTTCATATTTAGTACCAATTTTGATCCCTCTACGAGAGTGCGTTCCCTATTGCTGCCTTTGTTCGATACACTAAATCTGTATGAATCTATCCTATTCTAGCAGACAGCTACATTCGGGCCTTAATGGAAGAGAAAAAAATCAGAACATTTAGTGAGAAATATACGATTGTAAATAAAAAACAAAATAGGTACAAATATAATGTAGGTACTGTATCTTATATTTATTGAAAACTGCAATACATTTTATACAATCTCAAATAAAATCAACAGTCGAAACTTTATGGAACAGAATACATTTATTTTTTTGATAAATCGACCCATGCAAGGACAATCAAATAATTGTGACACAGACTGTATTTGTTATTTGTTTCTCCAGAAAAGTATGTTTAGGACTTATAGATACTATGTTACTACTATTTACCAGCTGTATAGGTACTTTATTATCTAAAATTTACTTAAAATATTATATCAAAGATATATTTTAAGTTCATGTAACTTTAAATACAAGTAAAGAATAAAGTATACCAGCTGGCAAATAATTTTATTGTTCGCTCTAATTTATTTTACAACTGTTTCAATAAATTCATTGTGGTTTAGTATCTACAAGTTCTAAACATACTTTTCTGGAGAAAAGAATTCCAAATATTCTACAGTCTGTGTCACAATTCTTTCATAATCCTTGCATAGGACGATTTTACAAAAAAAATATTATTCGGTTCCATAAAGTTTCGACTGTTGATTTTATTTGAAATTGTACAGTACCTTATAATTGAATTTGGATTTATATCTGAACTTTTGTACAACAAAAAATGACTTTTTTTCACTTTTCTTCATAGACTTGATGCATGTAGCGTAGTGGTATTAGTATAATGATTTTATGATTAAGATTATTTCAGCATTTTTCTTTCACTCTTTTCTTTCTTTCAAGTTGATAATGACAATATCATAAACCATTCTGAAAGGAAGTGAAATGTTCCAAACGTCTGAAAGTCATTTCATTAGAAATATATCTATATGTAGTGCTCACAAAAGCCCCGTTGTATCGTGTTGCGGTGAATTTACGCTGCGGTTAACTCCGCTGTTTCACGTTTCAGTTGTCAGTGTCACAGTGAGGGACTTCTTTCATTCACTTCATTATCTTTGTATCACATGTCAACCGGCAACATCGCCACAATAGAAAACAATGTACTCGTGAAACTCTATTATGGTCATTTACAAAATCTGACATATTTTTACCCCCAGATTAATTTGGTTCACCCTAATCGCACAAAATGAGACCGATGATAAATGTTTCTTTTAATCACACATATTTATCATTTGGAAAGAGATAGCCGCACTTGATTACTGCAGAGTTTATAGAACTTGCTATATCTTTATCTATGGATCTCAATATGTATGACAATTTTCATTATACATGATGATTTTCTTCGTGCATATATTTCAGCGACGTAACTAGGATATTTTTCTAGGTGGGCCAGTAAAAAATTAAAGTGCGCTACATTTTTTATATAGGATGGGCCAACTAGTGGTTTCTTTTTAAATCATAGGTTATTTTGACACTGACAGCTTTTTCCCACTCGAAATCTTGATAGAAAGTAAGTATCATACCTCCGCGGTACTAAATGAGTCGCTTTACGCTTGAGCAACGTTGGGAAATATTGCAAACTTATTTCCAAAGTGAGTGCTGTGTAGCCCAAACAGTGCGTTTGTTGAAAAGAAGATTTTTACAGAGCCATGGTATCCGACTTTTTTTTACTGAAATTAAAGACATGGATTTGGACTACCTCTGGTTCATGCAGGATGGCGCGCCATGCCACACAGCCCATGTCACAATCGATCTTTTCGGCACCAAATTCCCAAATCATGTTATCATCCGTCTTGGCGATGTAAATTGGCTGCCTCGGAGCTGCGATTTGACCCCTTTTTTGTGGGGAACCGTGAAGGACCGATGTTATGCTAACAATCCTGAAACGATTCAGGCCAATATCATCCAAGCAATCCGTGAGCTACAGCCCAAAACAATCAACCAGGTCTTGGAAAATTGGGTGACAGAATGCGCTACTGCGAAGCCAGCCGATGCAGCCACTTGAACGAAGTTGTGTTCCATAATAAATGGGAATGTTTGCTCTTACTAATGAAGCCATAATACATGGAAAAAAAATAATTTTGTTCATTTTATTGCATTTTAAAAAAAAACTTGTATTTGGCCCACCCTATAGTAAAATTTTCGTTTTGAAAAATACAGGAAAATGCCAAGCGAAGCGAGACGAAAATTTTTGTCACTGCTGAAGAAATTTAACTTAGTTCCTCCTGAATTTATTTCGCAGAAAAACAGTACCCAGTTACGAATATGATACCAAATATGTATGCATAGATAATGACTGCACGAGCACTCAGATAAGTTAATACATTATAAGTATCTATTCCAAAATACATTTACAACTTATCTTCAATAAATCTATATCTGTCCGGTATTCATATTCACAAACATTTTTTTTGCTTTAATTAAGTCTCTCTCTAGTATTATGTAAGGCATTATAACATATTTAAAATATAAGTATTTCTTCTGTATCTAAACTAATGTAAAAATTTGGTAAAATTTTTGGGTGGCCAAGACTTTGCAGGGTAGGCCTTGGACCACCCAGGCCCACCCTCAGTTACGTCCCTGATAATATTTTAATGGCATATATCACGAAACTTTTTTTTTTCAAAATTAGTAATTTTAGTTTCCAGGTTTTTATAATCAAACAGTTTTGGATCACTGTTTTTATATGGAATTTCTTAATTCTTAATTAAGTCTTCTCTGATTGGTTCGATTTCATTCTGACTACCTAATTTAATTTACTTGTCTTGACTTGTTCCTCATTTGTTCGATACTTAATGACACGCGTTCTATCAGATACAAAATTAACTATATTTTTATTGAAAAATAACCTACAATCTGACTATAATAATTTATTATTTATACCAATATTCTAAACGAATATTTACAGATTTAATAAAATATATCACAGCTTATTTATTTTCAGTTGTGTTGTAATTACCACACGATATTTAAACGTTAATTTTAATGTTTAAGACGGTTTAAGAATATTGAGTTAATTCGATTATGTAGTACCTATTTATTTATTGTACAGAAAGATTAATTCCTAAAGTAGAAAAATATTGACGCATATTTTACATTAATATTAAATGTAGAAGATTCGAAAGAAACATACCAGCCTTCATTAAATTTTAAATATTGTACCGACATATAATTTTATATTTACATCAGTAGGTAATAACCTATAATGTATAAGTCATGAATAATTCAATAAGTGTAAAATGTTTCTTGACTTGATTTTAGTTTTTCTTGTAATTTCCTTCAGTCTTCAGTTAAATTATAAACGAAGAAATATCTTTACTACTACGCCAGTATACTTCTTCAAAGGAAATTTCTGATTTCTTTATTAATAATTAATTTCAAGAACCTATTCAACTTCCATAATTACTTGTGTTAATTATAAACCTTGTAATGTAGCATCAGTTATTCTATTTGAATGTTGAAATTATCATTTCATAAGTGCCCAAGCTCTTGCAATATTTGCACAAGGTAACTGTCAGCTTTGTTCTAAGAGTGACGTGAAACAAACAGCTCAACGTCAAGGAAAAAATCTTCATTCGTATAAAAGCCACAGTGATCTATAAATTATAACCATCTTCTTTAGAAATATGACTGGCACTGTCTGTTTCATTTTTAAATTACTTTGGATGAGGATTTTACATTTTTTATAATGGTTCAATTTAACAGCGGAGGTATTCATAACGCCTAATGGAAATTTTAATCATTTATTCACTAATATCACTTTAGCACTCGTGAGTTTTGTATTGAAAAAGTTGAATAATACAACTGCGAATGGACATTATTAATCTTCTAATTTTTAGAGTGTACAGGGTGATAGCATTATTAAAATTAATAATTGTCTTACAAATCAAAGATTTGGTTTACTTTTATACCTTCCTCAAGATAGTATACCTACCTATCAACTACTGTATGTACTCTGCACTCATTTTTGTGATAAAAGACCATTTGTTTTTATGCAAACTTTGTACATACACATCCATTTACTCTCAAAATTATTGACTACTAACTGACTTCGGTTCGTAATTCGTAAAAAGATCCTACGACCATATACGAAACTAACAGATTCCATACAGTTTCCTAGCTACGAAAAAAATAATACCACACATCCGCTCTACCCTTCGATATGTTATCGTATAGGTCTTATCGAACAGTTTAAATTTTTGTTTCACATTTTAGTGTGTTGTCTTTTTTCCTGTCATTAAGTATTTCATGATTAATTGCATTATTTCATTAAAATGGACAAACACGACATTAAAAATTATTTATTGATACAAATTAAAGTAGATAGTACTTTTGCTATATCTGATATAATTTCAAAATTTAAATAATAGTATATTACATTACAAGTCATGAAAATGTTTCATTGCAGACGAGGAGGCGTTTGAAGAATGCGAGGATGCGCAGCGTCCGAGCATTTCTTCAAAGCCTCCGAGTCAAGCAAATACATTTTTATGACGCGTGATGTATTCTATTTTTTTTTAAATCGGCATTAAGCTTAAAATTATAAAAAAATTAGGTTTGCATAAATCATCAGAGCTGTGACAAATTTTAGAAAAAGTTGTCATGACAAGACAAGTAAACAAAGTTGAAAGTAAAAATGACTAGGCATGAAAATAAAATTTTCATGCCTAGTCATGAAAATCTTACTTTGAAAAAAATTTATATTCTTGTCATTGAAAATCTTGTATCACGAATTCCATGATCGTGGTATATTTGTTTCGTCGTAAAATAAAATTTTGACAGTGACATCAAAATATATTCATGAATAAAATGTTTAATATTTATGGTTGTGGGAAACATAATGGATTAACTTCCAAATACAGAATGGTAGATATTAGATGTTAGAGTGGAATCCAACCACTCGGATCCAGTGGTATAAGGTATGTACCGGCACGTAACAGGTATATTGACGGTAGCTGCATGGGGTCGAATTGTGGGCCACTAGCATGCTAGGCGGACGGTATCGTTGAGAGATATAGGTACAATAGTTATTTTTTGTAAGTTAAGGGCTGAAAGTAGCTTTTTGCAGATTGAGGCTAGACATTGTAGCACGAGCGCAGCGAGTGCTGCAACTAATCGAAGTCTGCAAATATACTTATATACTTTCAGCAAGAAGTTCTATAAAGAGCTGTAAGAGACAGTAGAGACAAAAAATGTCTCGAGGTTCCTATATCTCAGGGTCCCTATATGAATCAGGGTGCCTATATGCCTAGGGGCCCTTAGGCAACTGCCTACTTTTCCTAATTGGTAATCCGGCACTGGGTCTGCAATTGTTCATTTTCAAATAACCAAGTGAAGTCCAGAAAGTCTACTTTCAGTAGGTACCAATCGTATAAAAAAAAAATTCTGTACCCCTTTTTTACTTTCGAAATAAAATAAAACAAGAATAAATACATACAGCATGTCCATTATATCTACTACATATTTTTAATAAATCTAGTGTCCAAAGAATAGATACAAAATTCATTTAATTTGGTGAGTGGCTAATTTTTGTGATACGTAAAAAATACAAGAATATGAAAGTAATCAGCCATGGTAGACAGTAGGCGCTCTGTTGCTGTAGCAGTACAATTTCCCTTTGTGGTGGACTCTTTTCGTTCTGTAATAACAGTAATTTTTTACCGCGTGTAACTAAACAAACGTGGCGGCATTGTGCGGTGCCTCGTGCCTGTCCGGCATTACGCCCTGGCTGCTTTGCCAGTGGCGTCGGTGGACATCCCCAATCAGAATTTGTGCTTCTGTTATTTGAAATTGCGTCGTTTTTCTACTTTTCAATGACAAATAACAGTAGAATTTGTATGTAATATATGAATATTATCGTAACCGGATACTTAATATCAACGGTATGAAACTCTACACTGTTTTTAAAATTATTGTAAAATTAAATACTTATTCTTGTATCATATAAGTGACCAGGTGATAACTAACTACATAATGTACCTAGGTATGTATTCTATCGTATAGTACTGTAGTTTAATGAGTTTTCATTACTAATGCATCATCGATGTTTAAAACACATGCGTGCAAAATCACACAATAAAACACGCTGTGTTTCAAAGGTTGCTAAACTCTTCTATATTGTTTTCACGGGTTTTCAAACGCAAAAAATTACAATACAATTTATATGACGTAACAGTGCGAAAGAAACCTCCCACCCTTATGTCACACTTCGTCACAAATTCTCGAGCCTATTTCAGGTTTCGTGCATATTTTAAGCTACTCTTAGCGACTTTTCTAGCGATCTTTTTAAAATTTGGTCATTTGGTTTCACACAGTTGGCAACACTGCTTGTAAAATTTATTTGTTCTAATGGTTCAAATAATCAAAATAATTTAATATTTCTTTTCTTTTTGATCAGTTTTTACTTCCTTGTACGGAGTAATAAGGAAGTATTGTAATCGCGAAAAATTTCGGTTTTCAGATTTTGATGGAAATATCCGTTTTGACCTTTTCTGAATCCATTATGACTAGTTTCGTCGTGACGTCTGTACGTACGTGCGTACGTGCGTACGTACGTGCGTACGTGCGTACGTACGTACGGACGTATGTGTGTCGCATAACTCAAATACGGTTAGACGTAGAAAGTTGAAATTTTGTATTTAGGACTGTTATAGCATCTAGTTGTGCACCTCCTATTTTTGGTTTCAATCTATAAACCGGAAGTAGTACTTTTTTAAAATATTTTGATAAATAATTAATTTTAGACAATTTTTTTTATTTTAAATGAAAGATTATGTGATTATTATCTACAATCGGTATTTTATAAATTTTTCTGTATCTTCTATAATTTAAGAATAATTAAAGTATATACTTATAATTTAGTATTTCTGTATCTTGTAGTCCATGATCGATTAACATTTGTTACTACGTAAAATTTAAATGATTATGACATGACAGTGACAGTAGCAGTGACAATAGTAAAATATCGTTTATATCTTCTTCTGCAGTTTAAATAAAATGACTAAAATATATTTGTGAGTATACTAGTATAATAAGTTAAAAGAATTTTTTATATTATTCTACATTTTAGTTATTAAGAAAAGTATGAACAAACAAGGCGTACAAGGAAGTCATGTGGTGTCCACGTCAGATTTTTTTTCTTAAATTTTTATGATTTTTTATCCGGTCTCTAATAAATAATAATCAATAATTTCATGATATTAAGGAGGTACACTCGACATTTGAAATAATAATAATCTGTATTTATTTAATAATAAGAGAATTTAATGAAACTTAGCATTTAACAAAATGACAGAAAATTCTCGGAAAATTTCAATTGCTTTTTTAAAACGTATACCTACATTATTATCTCAAAGACCGGATAAAAGTAATACAAGTATCATTTACCACGTAAATAACAAGAATTCTTAATCGAAAGACTGACGTTTATGCGCACTGGAGAATATTGGCGAGAACATAATAAAGACACGCTAACGTTGAAAAGCGAGAAATTTGAATTTCAAACAGGAAAAAAACATCTATCTATAATCACAAGTTTTTCAGTAGAATGAAAGGTAACGTGTACAAATGATAAATAATTTATACCTAACGATTTTTACGACAAGTGCAGAATTCTCTTCACCTTCCATTTTTACTATCTCTGACAGATTGACATAAGAATGTGGAATGTGCAGCACATTGTTGCCGTAGTTTACACTGGTATTTGGCTAAATGAAATCTTATAAAATAAACAAGTTTTATATAATAAAAATTAATAATATACCTACTTCATTAATTGTTTTCCCCTAAACAAAAAGCCCTTCGCCGCCCCTGGCTTGTCTGGCTCTCTCGCCTCTCGCGTGCCACACCGGCCATTTTGGAAATGAAGAATGTCCTCGTTATCACAACATATAATTTTCTTATCAAATCTTATCATATTTTTCTCTCGTAATAATAGGAACATCTAGAGTATAGTGTACTACACGAAATACTGTTTATGATATTTATGGTCACTAAATTTAGGACTTATTAATTTTGTTGTTATCTGTTTTCATACATCGTAAATAAGCATTATACATAATTACGCACGGAATTATTTATCATAAATTAAACGGGTCGATTAGGTTGTTAGTTAATTAATGCATATTTAAATTAAGCTTTGGACTTCATAATATTATGAATTTCGATTTGATTTGGATAACACATAGGTAGATAAAGCTTCATCAACTTGAAACTGTACCCTCCCCCACGTTTTATAATTTCCAAAATAGTTTTTTCACTGTTATATTATAATTAAAATTTGTTTATGCACGATTATATCATAATTTGACAGTTATAAACGAATTACTTTCACGTAAATGTCACTTTATAGCCTACGAACCACTTTATAGCGCAGTACGCTATATAAAAACGTCAAATTAAAGCAAACCGTTTAAATTTTCAATTTTCGTCGTACTACTAATAAAACTAGAAATACCTAACCATTTTCTGTAATTTTTACTTACATTTAACATACATTATTATAATTAAGGAAAAATTTTCTTGACTGATGTTATTTTTAGGATTGGAAAGAAATTACTAAGATGCAGTCAAATTATTTATTATCTCACTCTCAAGAGAGTGCATTACTGCATCCCAGTAATTTCTTTCCAATCCTAATAATACATTATTATCTTGTAAATGTTTAATTCAATAATGATTTTTGTTTATTATCGGAATTTTTTTGGTATCTTAGCATTTAGTAATTTTTGGATATTCGAACAAGTAAATTATATTAATTAATTACAAAATATTCAACCGTGCATAAAGTTGGGTATATAGCACGAGCATTACTTACTTTTATGGCTCTTGTCGTGTTTTTGCCCGTAGCTAACGCTCGGGCCACGTATCAAGCCTCTTTTATGAGGAAGTGAGCTTAAATTTTATGTAGTAGACTTAAAAGCAAAGCTATAGACAATCTACTTTAGAATAATAATTATTCTTTTGACTCTACTAGTTTATGAATTTTACAAATAAATATTATAGAATGAAAACTTGACAAAACAAAATCCCCTGAACATTTCAAGAATACGAACATCCCGCTTTGTTACTTGCTATAATTGTCTATTAACATCCTATATTAATATTCTAGCGATTGTTAATTTTTGCCCTAAGTAACATTAACAATTATTTAGGTATGTAACATCCCAATGTTAGTAATTTGGTTATAATATCCCAATTTTGTGTACCATGTAATTCTCAGAAATGTTTGTATTGAGATGTAATTTTTAATCATACTCAGGATAGACTTACTTAATATTACTTAAAGTACAAGAATACGATATTTTTAAACATCACATAGAAGATTCATGTCAAGTGGGCTAGATATATTATTTTTATAAAAAAAATGCTAAAATGCTGCGTTGAATATAGCTAGCAAGTTTCTTTATGCTGATTGGTGCAACAGTGTAAATTTCATAATGTTACAATGGTTTATCTATCTTTTTTATATCTCTGGCGCAGCAAAAGAAGTAGTTTCTTTTTGCTAGCACTGTTGACATAATTTGCTAGTAAAACTGTTAAATTTTCACTTTTCACCAATCAACGTAAAGAAATTCGATAAATTTGCTAAGTTCATTGAACGCAGCTATTATCTCCTGTGTTCTGTTTTAATATTCAATGGAGAAATGGAGAGTTTTTTCCAAAATACGAGTAGAACAACTTAATTACAGAGCTAAAAATTTAATAAATGTAGCAAGATACTAAAGTGAACTGATCGAGTGTAGATGAAGCAAAGAATAAAGGTGGATAATTTGTCCGGTAGCACCTGTCGGACGCGGACTGGACATTTGTATCAGACGCAGACGAGTAGACAAAGATATATTTATTCAGAAAGCGTTTAGGGTTAAATTTGTCCTTCGGGGCAGCGAGAGGGCGGCGAAGTGTGCGGGTTAGAACTCGTCGTGTCCGGCAGCAGCGCAAAAACCACCGCCGCCTCCAACGTCGTGACTTTCCGTCTTATCTCACCGGACCAAAAGCTATTTTTCTTTCTTGAGCTATGAAATTGGATTCGTCGTTTCTGTCGTCATATTGCTTTTTCATCACCGCCGCTCTGAAAAGCCGTTTCCCCGGCCTTTTTTCCTGGCCCTTGCGCGCGTTTACGCTGTTTTTCCTCCCGGGCCCCGCCCCCCTCTTACTCACTCTTGTTTCCATTGTCGTTTGTGGCCTCCTCATTTTAACCATTTTCCTTCTGTCATTACCGAGTTTGCGGGAGTTTAGTCGAGCTTCGAATGAAACGGAAACATTGAAGAATTCACGATGATGACGCACTGATGGTTCCGGTCGTCAAATCACGTTTATTTTCACCGCACACTTTACTCTTTTTAAATTTCCAACGCTGACTCTTACAAAACACTTTGCTCTGTTTCGCCACTAGAATGGCGTAATCAAACACTCTTATTGATGCTGGAGAGAGCTACGACTTCAACGATTTTTGGCGACATTATAAAAATAATTCCTTTATCACTATAACATGAAATAACATTCCACCCGTTTGATAAAATAAAATCCCAGAACATTTCAAGAACATCTTGTTAATATCCTGCCGATTGTCAGACATTATACAGTAGCATTATGTACCTATGTAACATCCTAATGTTAGTAATTTGGTAACACTATAAAAATAATTAATTAATCACTAGAACATAAAATAAAATTCCTCCCACTTGACAAAATAAAATCCCCAGGACATATCCTGTTAATATCCTACCGATTGCTAATATCCGCTCTTAGTAGCATTACGTATCTAACATCCCAATGTTAATAATTTGGTACTTAATAATACACCAATTATGTGTCCCATGTAATTCTCTAAAATGTTTGTATTCAGTATGTAATTTTGAATGTACTCAGGATGTGGCTACGATAGATTAACGTAATATCACTTAAAGTACAAGAATAAGATAATATATTAACCTATTAAAGCCCAGTGGCAACTTTAGTTGCCACAAATTTGAGAATTTTTTATACTGGAACGATACATTATTTAAACAAAATTATTTTTTCTACTTATGCGTTGATTCTTAGCAAATATTATTTTCAGTGGTTCAAAGGAAAAGAGAAAGCGATTGTGCGTCTTTGTAAAAAATAATACTTTTACATGTGGTGGAATTTTTTTTGTACATAATATCTTTAAATATAGATAGTTAAAGTACATAAGTTCATATGTAATATCGAAAAATATAATTATTTATTACATTTTACATATTTTTTGGGCATGGAATTCCTTTGGCAACTAAAGTTGCCACTGGGCACGAGTTCATATTTAAATTTTGTTATAAAGTTATATTATGATTTATCTTCATTTATTGGTTTACCAACTGAGATAATATTTTGGCAAAATGTTCCACAAAACCTGAAATTTGTACCAATTTTGTATTTTCTTTCATTTTTTGTGTTCATTATAATGTTCATATTTTTCGTTTTTTATACTAACTGTATTATATATTGTAATAACATAATTTTGCTACGTACAATTACATAAATATCTATTACACCTTTTTTCAACAAGGGTATGGTACCCTCACATATCGTAAGTCATCGATACTATAGATATACATATTATACAGTGTGTTCGGTAGCGGTACTCCGGTACCTACTCATGGTTGTTTATGGAAAGTACACCACAGGAGTCATTTTTGTGCAGTAAAACTTAATTATGTTCCTATCTGGAATTGAACATGAGTTGCTACAACCACAGGCCGTCATATTTTGCTCTTAATTATCGAATTTTTGAGATTTTCGTTATTTAAATTTTAAACATGTAAATGCCCAGTGGCAACTTAAGTTGCCAGTTCAAAAATGTCTTTAAAATATATTCAAAATTTGAAAATACATTTAAAATCTGTTAAGGGGCTTAAAATGAGTGTACAGTATGAGTTTCGTTATAATTGCTCATGGTTTGAATTATGGGCTTTAATGGGTTAAAACATTCCATGGACGATTCATGTCAAGTAGGCACACAAATTTTACCCTCAATAATATTGACGAACTAATCACTCTTATTTTTTTATTATTCAAATGAAAATAATTAGTAAAATTTCAATGGTTAGTTATTTTGAATATTAGGCGCAAAATTTAAAAAAAAAATACATATATGGCAGTAGCTCAATATAGTAATTTTGTAAAATATACTAAGATTGTGATTTTCCAATTCACATTAAATAGCTAATTAATAATCTAATGTGCATTGAAAAGATAAAATTTAATAGAACTAACGCAGTTGCGAAAATACGAGTAGGTATATATGAAATTTCAGTTGTCAAGATTATTCAACAATGTAATTCGAGCGCATTTAACCACCGGTTTCCCTCTTAATGAAACAATATGAAGAGTAAAAACAATCACAGAAAATTTGAAGTCTACACAAACAACAACTCATATTAATTATTTGTAACCCATAGGAATAATCGTGTCCTTTGTAACTTACGTTTTAAACCACTATTCATGTCAGTCATGTCAGTAATCCGTTATATTTATCAATAAATGTTTGTTATACTCAGTATTATTAATGCCGGTCGTTCCGGTGCTTATTAAGTATTCATTAACGCGTACATGACATTAAATAAAATTGTTGACGTTCACAGTTTTGAGTAGCGATGTTCCACGCAGCGTGTACTGCTGAGTGGCGATAAAACGCATGCAATATGTTTTTCGTTAGCCCTCATTTACATCAGCAAACATATAAATTCCCAACTATAAAATAAATCAGCTGTAATGACCGACGCTGCGACGCGCTGTAATTTCAGCGGAGCGCAATGACGCGCTTGAAGCCGCCGCGCCGCCGTTATGTTACGTTATGTTACGTCATGTCACGTTATGCCCACTAATGCCTCACTGCGTCGCGTTTACGTCACGTTGCTCGCCGATAGTTTCACGCACCGTCCAAAACAAACACCCTGTATAGTAATATGTGGGTGGCGAGGCACTTAAATGTATTGCTGTGCTTGCAGTTTTCATTACTTTGGGAAATTTTACGGTAAAACGGCAAATGAAAAATGAAACAATAATTATTATTGTTCTTTAAACTATATTATGAGCGAAGTGTTCTGTAGAGTTTTAAAAAAGTCCATTATTCCGAATTCCTAGAATACTCTCGATTTTACTTTTTTTCTATTCCACTCTTTTCTCCACTACTAGCGCATCCTAGCTAAGCAATGTCATTTTGAAGTTGAAAAATACTGTAAAAGAGTTTTCCTTGCGAGTAAACTGTCAGATTATTATTGACTTCAAGATAATGTTTTTATAAACATATAATAGCAAAAGAATGGATGCACAAATGTCTTTTTAAAAATTAATTATTACCTATATAATTAAATCATGGGTTATAACAGTTAAGTGTAAAGTTTACATAATTGTAATTTTTTTAAAATTTTCCGAATTTATATAATAATGTTTTAATCAAAATTTTTAAAAGGTACATCTATAGATCCATTCTTTCTCTATTAAATCCTTGTAGAAATAAAAAATTTACCATTCTTGTACTGGCCATAAAACACTCGCTACGTTAGTACATTTTATGCTGGATTTAGGAGGTAGGTATACCTAAACCTGAAAATAAGTTTGTTAAGAAAACAGCGAAAGAATGGACCTATACAGATGTCTTTTTACAATTTTAAAAATTAATTATTATATAATAATTAAATCATGGGATGATATTATAACAGTGTAAAGTTTGCATAATTGTAATTTTTTTTTAATTTTCCGAATTTTTAATCAAAATTTTTAAAAGGTACATCTGTAGATCCATTTTTTCTTTATTAATCCTTGTAGAAATGAAATTTTACGATTTTACCATTCTTGTATTAGCCACAAAACACTCGCTACGTTAGTACATTTTATGCTAGATTTAGAGGTACCTAGTCTGAAAATTAGTTTTTGAAGATTTTGTGTACTTTTTACCTTCCGCTTACCTGTAAAGGAAGGTATTGGAATCATGCAAAAAATCGGGTGGTGAATTTTTAGTGGATGAGCACGAATTAGGGTCCTTACAACTCATTTTTGATATTTTCACGATGATGTCTGTGTGTATGTGTGTGTGTATGTGTGTGTGTGTGTGTGTGGTCAAGGGTTGTTAGTCGCATAACTCAAATACGAATTACCCGAAAATTTTGATATTTGGTATTTAACATTTGTATATAAATTGGAAGAGCTCCCTAGATTTTGGTACAAATATCTTCATCGGAAGTGATATTTTTTGAAGATTGAAAAGGTTAATTGTCAAAATTGTATATAAATTTGGAAAAATATAGTATTTATTTGTAATGAGAATAAGAGGAAAAGTTATTTGCAACTTACGTTATAAAAAAATTGTCTTTATCTGGTAGCATTAAAGAACTGCAGTAAAATTTAAAAAATAAATTTATCAAATAAAACGTTGATATCTTGTAATCCATGATCGGTTGATTTTTGTTTCTGCGTAAAAAATATTGACAGGTGAGACGGGTGACAAGTTGGCATACTAGCGCTATATAAGTCCTAAGTAAGATATTAAATGTAGTAATTGAACGGAGGATGGCTTAAACACAGCAGAGTTTTCCTGTGAATGAATCTTTTTATTCAGGTGATGCAAATTTCTGTGTTTGAATATTTGATATTTTTATTTGTATATTTTAAATGGGCACCGGATTGTACGTATACATTTCTGTTTAAAGTCTAGATATGGCGGAAGGTTGTGTGATGGCCACGTCAGATTTTTCTAAACCATTTGCAAGTTATTTAAAAAAAATGTAAGCAAATAAATATAGTTTTGATGATTTTTCCGCTTCCTTGACTCGACTATACCTACCTACATCATATGAAAGTTAAAATGTTTGCAATTTCTTATTAAATTATTATGTTTTATTAAAAAATTAAATCTTCGGCTCATTTATAAATACCTATATTTTTTCTACGCCTACAACCAAAATTCGCACTTCCGATGTTATTACAGCAATTCCTTTTCTGGTGATATTTTCGTACTTTTATTTTCTCACCAGTTACTAACTTACCAACCATAATTTTGTTTGCAAACGTATAACTTACTTTTATAATTTTAGCAACAAAAGTCACCAAACGTTAATAAACAACCTGATGCATAATTTAGGATCCAATTGTCTTATATTCGGATATATCGTGGAAAATAAGAATTGTAAATTTTCTTAACTTCCTAAAGAAATTTCCAATGCGGGATATTTTATTTGGTTCAATATAGAAGTTAAAGGAAATAAATGTAGATTTAACGGTATCGGCAAACGCATAGTCGCCGACTGCAAAAATGTCGGAGATTTCAAATCTCTATAAAAAATGTATGAGGGGAGTGTTGAGACCCTATGAAATATTTCGCAATAAAATAAATTACAATATACAAGAAATTTTTCTTGTATTTAGAAGTGGACAAAATTACATTAACACTTCTAAACGTTAACATTTTTTACTTCCCCGACCTATGTAATAGAGGGAAGTATTGTAATCGTGATTTTTTGACAGTTCGAGATTTTGGTGAATCTTCACGTTTTAGACCCTACTGAACCCAAAAAACATAATTTTAAAAAAAGTCGGTCTGTCGGTCTGTCGGTCTGTCGGTCTGTTAGTCTGTTAGTCTGTCTGGATGTTGGATAACTTAAAAACGCGTTGGAATTTTGGACTGAAATTTTATATTTAAGATCTTGAGCCAAAATCTGACTTCAAGTTCGTTAATGAGCTTTATTCAACCAGTGGTACCAACTTTATAAACATAACTTTTTTATTTTTATCATAATACTATCGTGTGTGGTATCAAATTAAAGCTCTCGGGAAAAGAATTCTAGTAGAAAGATAAAAATAACATTTAACGATCGTCAATTGTTTTTTTATTATAAATTATTCAAATTATATCGAGTTTTGTGTCAATTTAAAGCGCTTGGGGAGATAAGTTTAGTAAAAATGTAAAAAATAACATTTATGCGATTGTCAATTGTTTCTAAAAAAATTATTACATTTTTTTATTCATCCAGTGGTACCAACTTTATAAATACAACTTATTTTATTTTTATTAAAATATTATCGTGTGTGGTATCAAATTAAAGCTCTCGGGAAAATAATTCTATTAGAAAGATAAAAATAACATTTAACAGATCGTCAATTTTTTTTAATACCTACATTATTCAAATTATACCGAGTTTAGTGTCAATTTAAAGCTCTCGGGGAGACGAGTTTAGTAAAATGTAAAAAATGACATTTATGCGATATTTAATCAAGTTGGTATCAACTTAAATAGTTTCTGAAGAAAGATAAATTTATTTAAATTTTGCTGAATAAAGCATAAAATTAAAGGCGTTACGAAATAAGTTATTAAAACTTATAGTCGGGGAAGTACTGTGGTGGACACAGCAGATTTTTTACTTTGGGATCCTGCGAATCGCATGCCTATAATTATTAAGACTTTAAATGTGTTTAAGTTTATTTTGATAAAATAAAATCAGAGAAAAACACAAAATTTTTGTGCAAGTGGAAAAATGCTATTTTCCATATGACCGGAAAGCGTGCAAGGGTTTAATACCCGTTTATATTT
This sequence comes from Agonum fuliginosum, assembly GCA_947534325.1. Taxonomy (NCBI): domain Eukaryota; kingdom Metazoa; phylum Arthropoda; class Insecta; order Coleoptera; family Carabidae; genus Agonum; species Agonum fuliginosum. The sequence continues at coordinate 4,779,709 of OX384029.1, forward strand.
GTTGTCATAGGGTCAATATTCTATCTTCTATCCTCCAAAAGGCATGCTGTATTAAATCGGAGACCATCACCTGTCATGAGCTCTCGGTCTATATTATTTTTAACACTAACATCAATTTTAAATAAAGATTTATTCACTTGTGGACTAGATAGTTTTAAAATTGTTTTAACGTTTCACACTTGCAAAAATAAATTCATAACATGTTATCATTATGTCAATATTAAATAAAATGTAATATTAACCACGTAAATAAAGGGTAATATATATAAAATAAATGTATACCTTATTTTGATCTACTTCTGCATGAAATGCAAACAATTGTAAAAAATACTAATATGCACAATAATACAATATATGCAAATGCATATAATCCGCACTCTAATTATAAGTAACAAACGTATTATGTTACTTAAAATCATCAATAAATGTTTCATATTATAAGGTAGTAACAGTTTATGATACGATAATAGCTATTAATATAACAAGCATATTATGCGATTTATAATACCGAGGATGTTGCTAAGCGACGAGGTGAAATCGAGTCTCTTTGAATATCCAAGTGGGCTTAAATCGTATATATTCGCGTTATATTCAAAGCTTAATCGTATCATAAAAGACAGTTACCTAAGTAAAAACAAATCAACAATTTGATCTGTCAATTAGTTGACAATTCGCGTATTATGGAAGGTTTTGATGTTATTACGGTTGTATCTAACGTATTAAGTCCGTAACTAATGAATTATAAGTATCTAACGTATTATAAGTAACTAACGTATTATGTTGTTTATAATTATCAATAAATGTTGCATATTAAAAGGAAATAACAGTTGATGATACGATTAAATCAATAATGTGACAGTCTTGTTTAAACAATTTGTATAAAAAATTGTAAACCCCCTCTACAGAATTCCGAATGTCGGTGCCCATGTCGGTATGCCGACATCGAGAGGGACTGAACGAGTACTCGTAATATTGACAGTTACAAAGGTGTTAACAACTCCAATGGCTTTTAACCTCTGTACTTGACATTTGACGCTTGAAACATTTTCCCGTCGCTTCTATTTCCTGTGCATTCACGATATTAATTTAAATTTCAGTGTTTTCTATTCTATTTCTCTTTGTTGGGCGAGCACGAAAAACTTTTGACAAGCGATTCTTCTTCTTCTTAATCTCGGATTTGTTATTTATAATTAAAGATCTTGGCCTTGATAATAAGTTTGAAAGGCACTTCGTTACAGTATTTTATAGAAATTGAACAAAATTTTTCTTATTATCTAAAGTTTTAATGCGAGTCAAACTTTTATTAGAACGCATTCTTCCAATCAATATTTAAGGAGATTTTATCCGGTACCCTTCGGGGCTTCAGGCTTTTCATAATCATTTACTTACGTAAAATATTAAATTTCCAGAGAGACTGGATCTTATAATTTTTTATTTTTCTCCTTAGTTAGGTACTTAGGTATCTGATTCAACTAATACTAATTTAAATCGGAACATTCATTAATTAACAAAGAACAATAAATAACAAATATATTTTTGTACATGATTATTGATTTAAGTCTTAAGCCCGTTTGTCACAATCTATGTGACAGAATTCTGTACTTAATTATGGACAGAGTTTTATATAGAACGTCGCATACACAAATTTTTGTCATGATTATTTTTCTGTCTATAAAATAAAAACATGTTCTATTTTTATGAACAGAAAATGCGCACTGGTAAGCGCAGAGAATTTCATATTTGTATATTTTGTTTGATCCAGCAGATCTTGTTTAATTGTGTTTTATACATTAAAAAAATGTAATTTAGTTTGTGTGTTTATTGTCGTGACATACAGAAAATTTGTGCACACATAATATTATCTATAATTCAAAAAAATTATGTCTAGAAATGTGTACATAATTCTGTCTATAATAATTATACAGGGTGTCCTAGGAAACTGTTTAAGCATGAGGATCTCAAGAACCATAAGAGATATGAAGTTGGTTAAATTAGACAAAAGTTTCCCCTTTAGGGGGCCAATTTAGAAATGTTTTTGTTTTTGCACATAAAAGCATAGGTGACTAGGTATACGCAAAAATGTAAATTTTTCTAATTTCGTTTTTCACCTATAACTTTTTTGTTTATTAAATACAAGTTTCTAATTTGGACGTTTTATAGGCAGTTTCTAATGAAGAATTCACAGCAGTCCTCAAATTTTTTTTATCTTACAGATTTCGAGAAATTCAAAACAAATGCAAATTTTTATATGGAGCTTCTAGTTTATACTTTGTTTTATGGCTTTACTTATGTTTATTTTGCCCTGTAATTGGTTTCTGTTGGGCAATAAAGTTATTAATATTATTATTATAACCCTATTAAATAGAGATTTTTTCTCTCTTTTCAACGATATAAAACAAAAGTAAAAAAACTGCCTATAGAACGTGTAAATTAGAAACTTGTACAAATATTTATGTACCTACTCTGAGTAACTACTGTAAGTAAGTAAGTAAGTAAGTAAATACTGTAAGAACTTAAAGAGACTCTTAGTACTTACTTTCAAAGTACTTCGAGTAGCTACCTACCATTTTGAGTATTGTGTACAAGTACTATAGAAATAAAAATCTTTTCAGTATGAGTAAAGTATCGATATTTCAAATGTACAGTACGAGCACTAAGTTTGTACTTTGAGTAGTACTTTTGAGTAATGTACTCGAGTACTGCACATCTCTGTAAATGTAGAATTATAGTAACATGTAGCATTCTGTAATTGGGAGCAAATCCTGTTGAATGCTGACCATCAAAATAAAATACTTCAACTGTCCACTGTCCATCAATACAAGGTCCAATGCTGTTGCTAGTGGCAGGATTCGAATCCGGACTTGTGCGCGAGCAGACAGCGGACGGATGCGCGTGACGCCACATAAATTAGCAGTGTGATTTAGTGTGCAACGTTTGTGTATTTGTCCGACCATGTGTGCGATTATACCGCCCTGCTGCCGCCCCGCGCCCCACATGTCCACGTATGTAAATACGAGTGGACGGCGCTGAATGTGTTTGTCGTGAGTGCCGCGCGTGCAAAGTGTGACCGACGCCATTGTGCGCAGCGAGGATGATGGACTGGACAAACTAAATCACCAGTGTTTTAATACTGATTTTAATGCTAATATTGGGTAACTAATTAAGAAAGATTGTCTATTTGCTTGTGACGTTGTGACAGAATCGAGACGAGAATCATATTATACTAGGTGCCGCAAAAGTAATCCCACTCTGGCGTTCATTCGCAACTTTCACATTCGTGATGCGAACAGATGTAAAATACACGTAAACGAACCATGAATCGCTATACTCCTCAAGAACGCGGAATAATTGTGTCAAAATGTTTTTGACAAATAGTCGATCGGTGGTTTTGACTCAACGTAAATTTCGTCGCTGACGAGGCGTCTAGACGCTCGCCCCGGGGACAATGGCTCAACACGGTACAGTAGCAGACGTGGCCGGCCCCGGAACAGCCATTTGGTAGAATAATGCAACTGTGGCAACACTGTTACTGTGACTGGTGCATAGGTAAAATAAAGGACTAGTGAGCTCTACAGAACCATGATTAACGACTTCTTGCTGCCGTAAATTGACGAATTGGGTTTGGAGAACATGTGGTTCGAGCAGTACGGAGCAACCGCACACACAGCACGAGCGACAATGGACATTCTGAGGCAAGCGTTTTCCGGCCGCTTGATCTCTCGTTTTGGCGATTTGCATCGACCTGGCAGATCCCCCAATTTGACCGTTCCAGACTTCTTTCTTTGGGGTTTTTTAAGTCACTGGGCTATACGAACAAACCACAGACTTTGGCGTCCCTAGAAGAGATCATACGACAAGACGTGAAGAATTTATTGCCAGAAGTTTTGACACAAGGCATTGAAAATGTTATGGAACGAACCGAATATACATCAACTGTGGCGACAGAAACTTGACCAATATGATCTTCGCGACTTATTGGGAAAAAAATTATATATTTAAGTAAACATAATCAGCAAACAGGACCATTTTTCTTATTTACAAAGTTACTGCCTTAGGAAATGGGATAATTTCTTTTGTACCACTTTGTGTGTCACCGAGTGACTTGAAAGCCGATGCTATTTTTTAAATTTTACTGTAGTTACATACCTATTGATTTGAACTGATAGTTGTAAATACAAAACCTGCTACTGAATTAAAAACTTCACAATGAATATTGAGACCACTGTCGACCATATATATCGCTTTATTAGTTCTACAAAAGAAACTTGCCAATTTCTAGATCATTATTTCAAAGTAGGTACCTAGTAGTAATTATTATTTATATACTTTCTTTACTGTATTTAGTAAGATACACTTTTAATAATTATGTAAAACTTCAAAAAATAACATGTTAATCTAGTTGATGGTTTCTCAATGACTGCATCTCAGTTTTATTTATTGTTTAGCTTTCTTTTATTACTGTTTTAAATTTATATCCATGTTTTACTGGTCATTCACCTTGATCCTTTATCAGTGACAGTACAAAATTTTTGCTTGCTTTTTAATTTGAATAGAATTACAAAACTGTAACAAATAAAAATTTCTTTTGCGAGTGTTTCTGCTATGTCTCGGCGTTAAAACTCATTCATATTCCCATTCTAGCTGAAGGCTTTGACAATCTCGATCCGTTTTGACATGAAGTCTGTGAGTCTTGGATTTGCGTTGGACCATCGAACACAGCAGCGGAATGTTAATTGGCGATGCGAACACGCAGCAACGCAACACAACACGTAGCACGAGCTCTGCACAAATTCCTCGCGCGAGCTGAAAAACGCGCAAGCCTCTGATTTGACGCTGACGGTACACTGGGATTTTATGACGCAAAAGGTTTTAATCTCTAATCGCTGTGAAATAATTGACGCTTCTCCCAAATTAAAGCTTAGGAAAACTGTAAAAATGTTTCGAAAATTTGGGTTACATGATGAAAGGCTTGATTATGTTACCCTTCAAAGTAATTTGACATGCAAAAAGTGTTTAGCGGTTGATGGAATTTGCATGTTTTCAAAAATTCCCTTGCATATTCGCAGATAGAATTTTTTACTTAATTTTCGTAACTTTATTCCGTGAATTCAAATTAAATTTTAAATCTTTTTGATTTCACACCGAATAATCATGCATTGGCCTACCAAAGGATAGCATTTTTACATCACCTCAGATGAACAGCGTCACATATTTTAAGTCATCGGTAATAGTTATTTACATTAAAAGTACGGTAGGTTTTATTTTACGACGCGAAGCAAAGTTCTTTAATAAAACAGCGTTGTACAAATACCTAACGAACACATTATGTATTATATTTTTTGGCCGACATATCTATTTATTTAAAATAACGTATTTTCTATGAGGTTAAGTAAGATGCATTCTGACATTTGTACTAAAATTTCCGTCTGTCAAGCCTTCAAACAACTGCTAAGAGATAGCACCAGTAAGTCTAACATTAAAATTAATATGTTTTATTTATTTTAGACTCTATTGAACAATAAATTATATAAATTGCGAATATCATAGACGTCAACGATGTATGAATGTTATATTTACATTTCAGGAGGTGAAAAATACTATTTTTTCACGACTATATACGGAACAGTTATCTAACTACTAAAATAAACAATACCATACATCCATTCAACCCGTTCGATACATTATCGAACAGGTCTTATCGCACGGTTTCAAATTTTTGACGTCTATGGTAGTTGCGATTTTATACATGCCATGACCTTACCGCATATTGTTCGGTAAAGCGCATCGATCTTTATTGCTATAATACGCTGTTAAAAAAGTAACTTTAAAATAAAAATCTGACGTGGACACCACATGACTTCCTTGTACGCCTATTAAACTGTTAATACTTTTCTTAATAACTAAAATGTAGAATGTAGACCTCCCGCCATATCTACTTTATTCTTTTAGCTTATTATATAAATATATTAATTAATATATAAGTACTACTACTACTGCTACTATACTCACAAATATATTTTAGTCATATATCCGTCAAAATCTGAGAACCAAAATTTTTCGCGATTACAATACTTCCTTATTACTCCGTACAAGGAAGTAAAAAGGAGAGCCTACAAAACACTAATTTACACAATTTCAAGTCTGAAATATATAAAACATATTATATCCTGTTTGAAACAACGAAAGAATTTTGACAATTGGTTTAGGACAGGAGTTTGGTTTACACTGAAACATTTTTGATATTTAAAACAAAAGTCTACAAAAGAGTAAGAAAATAATATATAGAAATAGCCAGGTAAATTTTAAAAACTATAAAACAACAACAAATAATAACAAACAGCACTTGCAGAAAATGAAATCAAAATAATTGACATAACATTTGAATCGTGTTTGTGCAAACCGCTCTTAACAACAGCATGTAGCAACCAATAGAATCACAAGAATCCATCTGTCAAAATTCTTTCGTTATTTCAAACTGTATAATTTTAAATGTGTCATTTACTGGCGACATCTCTGAGCAGTTGTTTCTAGGTTACTTGACAAAAGGAAAATTTAGTGCAAATGTCAAATGCATCTTACTTAACCTAAAATACGATATTTTAAATAAAAATGTATGTCGGCCAAATAATATAATACATAAGGTGGACGTTAGGTATTTCTACCGCACTTTGTAAACAACTATTATTTTACGTTCGAGCGGTTCTAAATTTGAAATTCTTGGTAATTTGTATATAGAGACGGACGTCTTTAATAAAGGGAGTAATTCCTTGTTCCGGACAGAATGGCATGTACAAAGCGTGATTAACAAGGCGTAATAATTCTCTAAGTTTGTGTGGAGGTGTCGAAATGGCCGTCATGGGCGGTCGTGACAAAATAAATGGGGAGAGAAGCGTCGAATGACGCGACGCTCAGTCTCCGTTGTCGCGAAGACGTCATTAACTCAGACAAATATCTCACGGCCCGAAAAATGGTCATTACTTACTCTATTGACAAATTGATTCCCCCGGCAGTTCTGCGGACTTCGGAAACAATACATTAGAGAGAACCTCTCCTATCGTGGTCATCCACTGACTTCATTATAGCCCGCAAATTTACTCTCCTCTCTCTTTATTGCCAATATTTTTTATCAGAATCTCAGTTTATTTGCCAAGAAACTATTAAGAAATGTTTACTGATGTGTCAACCAAATCTTTTAAATAAATCTTTACGCACTCCCTTCTTGGTAAAATACAATTTTTTATTCATTTTGATTTCCATTTGGGAATTATTTTAACGAATCCTAAGACGTTTTAATATAATGCATGAGTTTAGGTTCGGGTTCAGTACCAGATCCCTGATTGTAACATTCATTTTTTGCTTTAAAGATAGCAAGATATGCGCCTTAAGGCACTACCTTGTAAATCCAGAAAATTAACAATTTGAACGATTCTGGCTGTATTATAAAAAAATTCAAATTGAAATTTAAGAGTCCCGTCTACTACCTAAAATGTACTAACGTAGCGAGTGTTTTGTGGCCAGTACGCGAAGGGAAAATTTGTATTTCAACAATGATTTAAGAGAGAAAGAAAAAGAACGGATCTTCAGATGTCTTTTTAAAATATTTATTAAAAAATTGTACATGAATATAAAAATTCCGAAAAATTTAAAATAATTTTTGTTATTAACATAATGGGGGTTTCCATGATTTTTTTGTTTTTTTTATATATAAAACCACGTCGCCTAAAACCCACGCGGCCTAATTCCACGCCACCTAAAATCCATAACGTCTAATTTTACCACCACCACAATAGAAGTTGACTACGACAAACCACGCCGCCTAATACCACAAAGTCTCACAACTTTACTCCCACCACTATGTCAACGCCGTATAAACTCGTGAGAAATACAACACACAAAACGAGTTTATATGGCGTGGACATAGTGGTGGGGGTAAAATTAGACGTTGTGGATTTTAAGTGGAGTTAAATTAGGCGGCGTGGTTTGTCGTAGTCAACTTCTATTGAGGTTGGTTGGGGTAAAATTAGACGTAATGGATTTTAAGCGGCGCGGCGTGGTTTTTGGCCGCCCGGCATGCACTCATTTCAACACAGGTCCGTCGTCCATTTCGTAGTCAAAACGACAAAAAAACGATCTTATACGAACAAATCTACTCACGGTTTGGTTTCAATGTTGTCAACGTCACACATGACGCATTTTAATGCATTTTTCAAAAGAGTTACATTTTTATTTCGTTAAAAAAGTAATAAATCTATCAAAATTAACAATTATTATTACTTTCCTATGACTGATATATGCTGAAAATTGGTATCCAATAGGTAAGTATTTCTTTAAAAGCCGTAGGCTTGGAAACCTTCATTGGGGTACCTATTTTGTTATGTATCATTATAAGCTGTATGAAAACACATTTAATTTTTTATAGACACTATTTTTACTTATGTTTGACTCTAACCTGTTATGTTTATTCAAATAAAACCGTTCCGTAATATGTAATTATTATTTATTAATAATTATACAACTTCATACACGTGAAATAATAATAATATAGTTTATTTAATGTTTATAGTAATGCCACCCTGGAAATACATTTGGCAGTATTGGCAGTACTAGCAATACTGGTAGTACTTTGGCAATATTAGCAATACTGGCAGTACACTAGGAATACTGGCAGTACTGGCAATAAACTCCTATGTACTGCCAGAACTGGGAATCCCTGTACATTTTTTGTTAGGTGGATAACCCCTCGATCTCAAGATACAAATTAATTTTTAAAATTTTCAAAAAATGCATAGGTATCTGTAGATCCATTTTTTCTCTATTAAATGTTTATAAAAATATTATCCTAAAATCAATAATAATTTGACAGTTTACTCGCAACTAAAACACTTTTACAGTATTTTTCAACTTCAAAATAACAATGCATAGCTAGGATGCGGCAAAATACGATTTTCGGGCTGGTTTCAGGCAGCCGCAGTCCCGCAGTAGTGGAGAAAAGAGTGGAATGGAAAAAAAGTAAAATCGCGCGTATTATAGGAATTCGGAGAAAACCTAGACGGCCTGCTTAACGAATTATTTGCAGACCTATTTCATAGAATATTTACCTTCTATTTCTTATACAAACATTATAAAATGTAGTCTTTACTTTGTTAGCTAAGAAATAAGTCTAAATTGCCTGAGTTCCCCTACGCCTAGATGTCGAGATTGGAGACGCGTTATCAGGTCTGCAAGGCTAGCACGAATAGCAGGGTCTGAGCTGCGAAGTCTGAAGTGAGGTTAAGTTGCTTCAGCTGCGCAGCTGGATAAGTTCGCACAACTGCCACGAGATGTCAGGCTGCGGTCACCGCTCTTGACAGGACCGTATATCGACGGAGTTGTTGACAACTTCAACTTGATATAATTTCATATTGGCACGGCCATGTGTTTACCGTACTAATGTGTCGCTCACGTGATATAATCACTAACTTTCCGAAGCTAATGTAATGAGGTTATTTACAATTTATGCTATGTGATGGAGTTTCAAACTGGTGCATAATTATGTAGGTGTCAACTCAAATATACGGTACGAGAATTAACTGCGGATTACATCAACAAAACCCAATTAGATTCTATTTAATTTTATTTATAAAACAGTTGTTCATATTCATAACTAGCCCTTATGTTACCAGCAAAATTTTAACCTTCTGTCTCCCGAATAGGGTACCCGGTACCCAGATGTATTGGTGTATGTTTCCAAGCACAAATTAGTTTATTTCAGGCTTGAGCTTGCTCGCATGATGACGTATAGTTAATTCTCCGTATTGATAATTGCTTCTGGAGTTTATTCAACTAAATCAAACTTGTGAGTTTTTGTTTACTTTACATATTTGTATTTTTGAAATTGATGAATTATTTCAATCTGAAAAAGTGACTGAAGTTTCCTGTGAGGAGTCAGTTCTTGAGCAAAAATTAACACCGGCAGCAGCACAACAAAAACAACAACCAAAAATACAAAACAGGGATGCATCAGGTAGATCCAAACATAAGGGCATATGTCATAAATGTTTCACTGATGATAATAGAAAACGGAAAACAAGAAAATGCTGCGCGACGTTCAATAAACCAATATGCGATCAGCACGTTATCAAAATTGAAATAATTTGTAAAGATTGCGACGAAAACAAAATTGATTCAGATTCTTCGGGTAGCCGTGTGTAACTTTTACATTTATATGTTGTTTTTTTAAATAATTATTGTTTATAAAAAATAATAAATATTTTATATTTTGTAACAAATTTTATAATAAATATTTCATATATAAATTAAAAAATAAGCTTACTTTAATCATAATATACACTTTTATAGATGTGGTACCCGGTACCTCACTTGGGAGACAGAAGAGTTGTTTTTATAATTAAAAAAAAAAACATGTTTCCAAAATTCCAATTACAGCAAATGTTCCCTAATTATGATAAGAAATAAATTTTAGGAGCTCTCATAGAGGCCCAGGTCCAAACAAAATACACAAAAAGAGTTACGTTCTGCTAAAGTCAAAAAAGGTACCGGGTACCCGAGTTGGTAACATAAGGGCTAGATTAATAATGTTCAATAATTATATTTTGAATAGACGGGAATTTCTTAGCATATAATATGAAACTACTGTTTTGTTTTAGTTATATTGTAATCGAAACAAAGTGTGGATAGCGGTAAGACCACGAAAACCACATTTTGTTTGAGAAGTATGTAGTACAATAGTTGTTTTCAAGTTACCAACTACCTCTTGTACATTATTTAATTTACCAGCCTTATTGATGTTGCTTCCCCTTGATTATTACTTAAGTGCTATAACAAGAAGACCAAAAGTCGTGCCTCTAACTTTTTTTTCGTTATCAGTACGATATATTAGTACTATAGTTTATGATAAATATAAGAGAAGACGCCCGAAATCATATTTGAGGAGTAACAATAAGGATTTTATTTTGTACCGCTCATATAACAGATTCAATATATTTTAATTACAAACAATCAGTCCTTCTTATAATGTAAGTTATTAAGAGATTCGTTTATTAATTTGATCATCTTCATCATAGGGAACCTATTGCAAATATTTTTATACTTTCAGGAAAAAATAAAGTGATATAAAGCATATTTTTTGCTTATTCAGAATATTTCTATGTTTTATACTTATATTTCTCAACTTTGTGCATACTTTTGCTTGAGAAGCATTTAATTGCATATTATGGAACATTCAAATGACATTTATTAATTTTATAATTTAAATATTGCCTTCCCATATTTTATTGTTTATATTATTTGCTTATTAAAGAAAAATTTTTGAGAACGATATAAAAAAATACACATTATTTTCGGGGGGAAATAAACTAGTGCTATGATTATCATGAGTTAGTCAATGAAAATTGATCGAGTGCGCAGCACGTGTTCAATTTTCTGAAGACTTAACGAATGCTAAACTATGATTAATCATAGTCCGAGTTATATTTGGGAATAATTTTATATTCTATCTTGAAACATTTTAAGTCTGATTTTTGACAAACAGCAATTTCTGATTGAGAAACTGACAGTGTGTAACTAATAAATAAAAACAGTTGACATGTAACGGCAGTTATAGAAATATCAAATATCATTGATTTGATAGCCATATGATCCGGTCTAGTCATTTAACACATTTCACTCAAAAACTATATTAACTATAAAGAACCACGTAAAAATATATTACAGTATAGCAATTCCATTGCTTAAATAAATCACAACGGTAAGTCACATGAAAGTTGGTACCCTCCACGAATTATATCATACGCAAAGGTATGTACCATATTCAAACCTTACTCCTCCCAAATAATAAAAGCTCATCACATACCCAAATCCAGTCCTTGCCAATCGCACTACATATCCCCAACATGTCGCGTGCACGTTCCAAGTAAGTCAACCACACATCGCTTCTTCACCCTTGGTCCTACCCTCCATACTCCGTCCTCTGCAAGCTCCAGTTCGACTCCGGGCAGTAGCAATTCATCAACAAGCAGGAACGCACCCGCACGCTCTCAGAACCGAGCAGCGCCACTGCTGCTGGCCTCTCTCGGCAACCTGTTGAACCAATACAACTACTGAGAGAGCGAACAGTGATGGATTTTTAAATAATTAGTCGGTGGGTGGAATTATTAGCGTGGATGGAAATAGAAACTAGAGAGAGTAAATTTGTAATATGTACGTTAAAATAGTAAATGTTGCAGCTACGTAACTAAATATTTTGTACTAAGAAGGACTTTATGACCGAAATATAGTTTGTAAAATAAAGTTCTTGCAAAGAATTACTAATGAATCAAAGTTTAATTACACAGGGTGATTCACAACCTCGTGCAAATATTTTAATGGCAAGTAGTACCTAATTCAACTGATTATGGAACAATAGTTATTTGTGTATCAAGTACGGATAGGGCATTGTTTGTTGCACGCGGCGAGAAATTTGTTTAGTCGAGGCGAAGCCGAGTTTGACGACTCGCCAAGGACAACAAACAAGCTCTATCTAACGATATTTTGTGTACAATCGTATAACGTCAATATAGCGAATTTAAAAATTATTATTATTAAATTATTATATCAAATCGTGGTTATCGGTCATGATCATAAACAAAACAAACCATTTTCAAACAAAATGTTCGTAGTTTGAGGCCAATTTGGCACAATAAATTGAATAGTTTTGTTATTGTACATATCGTAACTAAAAATTGAGTAACAATGTTCATATTGTACAACGATTGTAGACAAAATAGTTTATTTATATGCCAAAAGGGCTGAAAGTAGCCTTTTGCAGATTGAGGCTTGAGATTGTAGCACGAGGGCTGCAACTAATTGAAGTCTGAAAAAATACTTTAAGCCAGAAGTATACACAACATTTTTTATACAATGAATTGATTTTTGTTAAATCAACAGAAATTTTGTAATTTTTCATTAATATCATCATATCTACGAAAGCTAAAATTTTGAATGTTGATAAACAATACAGCAAATATAAATGTAAACAAACTTGACATTTTTGAAAGAATTTTGGCTAATAATATTATTTAAAACAGATTTTTATAAGCAACGCTCTGAAAATATTTTCAAACTGTCATTATTAAAAACTGTCAGTAAAGAAGCATCGGTCTGCAATTTTTTATTTTCAAGTAACCTAGTAAAGTCCAAAAAGCTTACTTTTAATACCGTAGAAAAGGAATTTTTTTAAAATTCGTGGAGAGTTTGCGCAAGGAGTCCATTTTAAAACTGCCCGTATATTTGTGGTCGTAGAAAAAGTATAGTATGTGACTCGTTATAAACTCCCTAGATACTTGTTTATTATACACTCGTTGCGCTCGATCCAAAAAAACTCGGGACTAAAATGGCGTTTGTAAAACTTGGTACATAATTATTATGAAATATATAATGGAAACAATGGCCTGCTCTCCAAAGGTTTCCTTGAAGCTTTTCATGAACCCACATAAAATAATTCAATAACCTTGAATAAAACAAGTCAAATATTAACACAACCCTCAAATCCAAATTATGATTCATGAAACAAGAACCAAAGCAGCAAACAACGGAAGCAGCAACCCACGAGTACCACAACATCAACACAAGATAAACTAGACATAATACATCCAGATTGTAATAACTGCGCTGGTTTGACTTAACATAACAAGTGAATGAAATTGGGCCTTTCCGATCCCGCGCTGCCAACCTGACAATTAGAAAGCCATACGCGCAGATTAGGGCGCCGGGACGAGGAACGTCCCGACGCCACTTGTGGTTAGTTAGCGTTCGTTTGTTTGCATTATAGGAGACGTCGGGCTCGATCGAGCTCCACACAAGAAGTGTGGATTAATTGCGATGACAGTGGATGTGAAAATTTGCCACGTTGGAATCATATGAGGATGATATAATTTTGTTGAAAATTGCATGACACAAATAACAGCCAATGGATGAATTGATTACAATAATAGTAACCATGGTTATATACAAATTTTCTCGGAAATTTTTTACTAGTAGCTTGAGTAACTTAACTGAAATTAATAAGCGGAAATTTTTCGTCATCTGTCACTTTGACATTAAATTAAAAATTGTTTAAATTGTCATATTGAGTGTAAATAAACAAATAATAAGGTAAATAATACATATTTATTAATGTTAAATACAAATTTAGTAAATATTTCAAGTTTCTATTGTAAAAAGAATTCAAACATAGAGCGGCCGTGTCATTGCGATTTTCTTACCGAATATGCACTTGTGCATTCATTCATGTCCAGGAAATTTTGATCGTGCATTCCAACAACGTAATTAATTAAGACGTTGTTGGAAAGCACTCGAAAAAATTTCCGGAAAGAATGAATGCACATGTTATATTATAAGTGAAAACATTTCTTGGTAAGAAAACGTTTAGTATTAGAAATGTTATACATACAATACGACAAAAACTGTGTGAATTTTCAAACAGACATAGAAGACCTAAGCTATTTCTACAACCATGCTCTACAATTATTCAAGAAATAGTTATCTAGTACAGGCTGTTTTTAAATTTCCGCTCCATCTATGTATTGTCGCAATCTATCTGAACGACGACGTGATTAAGCACTAGACTGAACTGGTTATAATTGGCATTTTTTTAATCAAAACCTTCAATTGTTGGTTGACCGTTAAAAGTATGGTGGTGTTTCTGACGTGTTTTTCGAACTATTCTGTTACAATAATTAATCTCATAACGACTCTTTAAGAACTAATTTATTTTTTTAACATTACATTCAATTTAATGTAGGTATACTATTTTTTAAAGTTTCTATGGTAAGTATTGGTAGTTTACATATTATTTTTTATTAACAAATGTATTATTGTGTGTAGCGCCCTGATGAAGGCATAAGTGTTGTCGAAACGTTGGCCTAATGGAAAATTAAAATAAATTGACTGCATTCCCGTCTAATTACTGATTCCATTTCTTGGTACACCATATATTGTGTCAAAGTTTGACATTTTTGTGTAAAAAACATTGTTTTTTCTTAGGGGGTTCCTGGGGGGTGGGGGCGTCACATTAATTTGCGTACCATTGAAGAGGAAACTCCAGTCTTGTGACAATTCACAGAATCATCGATATCTGAGCAAAATTAGCCGAGTTATGACCGAAAAGGCACAATATGCATTTTTTTTCCAAAAATTCATTAATTCGCGTCAAATCATCGAAAGTACTCAATTTTTTTCCCCCGACAGGAAAATGAATGAACTTTATCGCCTTGGTAGTTTATATTTTGTCTTGTTTATAAATTATAATTTGCGAGAAATTGTTAAGTTTCATGCTAGTGCTATTACAATTCCTTTAACTTAAACTAAATTAATTAGCTATTAAACAAAGATTCGTCTATTTCTCGTTTGGTGTCATTTGGCTCCATCACGATTTTCCCAGAGATGTAACTCGTCGAACATGTTGGCGACTGCTGTTGCGGATGTTTCAATGGTAAAACATGCAAACATCCCTCGCAACGGCTGCGCGCTCTGATTAAGCATTCTTCTCTTGGTTCATGCCGCCGCCGCCGCCGCCACCACCACCGCCATCTACAGTATTCAGTATTCGTGACAATAATAATCGAAATTTCTAGCACACGTGCAGCCGCGGGGAATCGAACACAGCGCCTCTTGCGTCTGAATCAAATTATTAAATTACCATAAAAAAGAAAACAAATTCGCGACCGACGAACAAATGCGCCGGATAATTCGATTTTCAGGGATGTTTGCAAGGGCCACAAGGAAGACAAAAGTGTGTACACAAATTTGAGATGCCCAACGTAATGTGTTTAGATTTGTATGCCTTTTTACCTTCCGCTTACCTGTAAAGGAAGGTATTGGAATCATGCAAAAATCGGGTAGTGAGTTTTTAGTGGATGAGCACGAATTAGGGGCCTTACAACTCATTTTTGATAGTTCCACGATGATGTCTGTATGTATGTGTGTGTGTGCGTGTGTGTGTATGTGTGTGGTCCGGGCCGATGCCGTCTGTCGCATAACTCAAATACGAATTACCCAAAAAATTTGATATTTGGTATTTTACAATTGTATACGAATAGGAAGAGCTCATTAAATTTTGGTACAAATATCTTCACCGGAAGTGATATTTTTTGAAGATTGAAAAGATTAATTAAAATTTCTATAAATTTGGATAAATATAGTATTTATTTGTAATAAGAATAAGAGGAAAAGTTATTTGCAATTTACGTTATAAAAAAATTGTCTTTATCTGGTAGCATTAAAGAACTGCAGTAAAATTTAAAAAATAAATTTATCAAATAAAACGTTGAAATCTTGTAATCCATGTTCGGTTGATTTTTGTTTCTGCATAAAAAATATTGACAGTTGTGACGGGTGACAAGTTGGCATACTAGCGCTATATAAGTCATAAGTAAGATATTAAATGTAGTAATTGAACGGAGGATGGCTTCAACACAGCAGAGTTTTCCTGTGAATGAATCTTTTTATTCAGGTGATGCAAATTTCTGTGTTTGAATATTTTAGATTTTTATTAGTTGGTATATTTTAAGTGGGCACCGGATTGTACGTATACATTTCTGTGTAAAGTCTAGATATGGCGGAAGGTTGTGTAATGGCCACGTCAGATTTTTCTTTTTAAATACGACACACTTAGAACTCCAGCAGTTGGTTTAAATAAGCAATACTTAAGATAGATTTAGAACTACCCAATTATAAATATAAGTGCTAAATTAACCAACCAGGACTTCAACAAAATTCCAATTTCAATTATAAGTGCGAACGTTGAGCGCTAGTTGGTAAAATTACTAACTTACACTTATAAGGGTAGGTCTGAATCTAGATTTTGATTTAAATGAAGCTTCAAGTTATCTATACGAGTAAGTATTTATAATGTGACACACATATTAATTTAGTTGTTTTCAAAGTGGAATATTGAAAACACAAAACAGCAGAAGATGCAAATCTAGAAAATTAATAATTTCCTTAAAAAAAACACCTGCATCAAAAGATTCATTCAAATCTAGAATTTTAGATTTGGCATGAATGCAAATTCAAGAAGATGCAAATCTAAAAAAAGTTATAGTCAAATCAAAACCGAGTATGTGGGACTCAAGTATGATATTGGGTTGTTCATTTGGTTCATTTCAATCTAATTTGTGTATTTCCCCCTTGTGTTGAAGAGACAAACTAATTTTCTAGATTTGCATCTTCCTGTCCTAGATTTGAATTTTCATGTAAATGCATCTTTTAATGCAAGTATTATTACGTATAAATTTTCTAGATTTGAATCATCTTGTGTATACATTTTCCTGTGTATAAATATTCTAGAATTTTATTTTCTGGCGTTGAATGGTCATATAAGACAGGTTTTGAAGTCAGTGTGCTAGGTTATTTTTTATTTATTTCATCATAATTTGATGCAAAAAACTAATAAAGGATTATTTACTGTTAAAATAACCTACAAATTACAAAAAAAATATTAATGGTTAGTATTATAATTTTATTTTATATATTGTTTTTAATGCCCGCATACGGTGTACTCATTACCACTGCCTTTTCTATCTCTCTCTCTAGTAGCAGTAAAGTAAGTAATAGAGAGGGATAGAAAAGGCAGGCCTCTCTAGCAGCCAATTGCACAAGCAGAGTCACTGCTGTGCGCTCCGTCGATATACCTCTGTCTTATCTTATACTGTAGTCCAAGCGCACCAACGTAATTGAACAAACACGATAATAACCTAATTAACACACTTGCAGTCCATTAAAATTAATTTTATTTTGACAGTCAATACGACACTGTAAATATACACGATACTAAAATTACTAATGGGTGTTTCCACGATATTTTTGTTTTTTATATGTAGGTATACATTAAAATATTAGACCCGTATTTTTTCTTTTTGCCAAAAAGTAGATAATAAGCCAGAAAAAATTCATAAAATTAAAAAAAAATAGATGCCGCGAAAAACGATGCCATGTGTGACGGTGTGAAGTCACCGTCCCTGAGAACTTACGTTCACCGCGCTGACAAGGACCGAATACGATACGTAGATCTTACCTTATTTCCGTAGTCAAAACGACAAAAAATAATGATCTTACACGAACAAATCTACTCACGGTTTGGTTTCAATGTTGTCTACGTGACAAATGGCGCATTTTAATGCACATTTTAAAAGAGTGCATTTTCATTTCGATAAAAAAATAATAAATCTATCAAAATTAAGAATTATTATCACTTTCCTATAACTTATATATGCTGAAAATTGATATCCCGTAAATATTTCTTTAAGAGCCGTAGGCTTGGAAACCCCCATTGTGCACCAATCTGTAGTCAAAATAATATTTTGCTGCCCATTCAATTATAAATCTCAAATACTATAAATATCTCGATTTAAAACATGGTAACGCAATTGCCATTTATCGTTACCGTTAAGGTAGTGTCA
Source organism: Agonum fuliginosum (assembly GCA_947534325.1). Classification (NCBI taxonomy): domain Eukaryota; kingdom Metazoa; phylum Arthropoda; class Insecta; order Coleoptera; family Carabidae; genus Agonum; species Agonum fuliginosum. Next base: position 4,798,146 of record OX384029.1, read on the forward strand.
AAACAACTCTAATAGAAACATCAAGGAAAACATCTTTTGATGTGGAAAGCATCACAAGTTATATAAATAGAAAAATAATATGATGGGGGGCTGGTTTGATGATTGCAGAACGCTGACGTGGCTCGTATTTTATGCGGCCGATGCGTTCCGAATCGTTATTAGAGGACGAATGGAGAATGGCAGAGGGCTGTGGTTGAGCCAGAAGCCCCTTATTACTGCAAGAAATAGCAGAAGCCCTGACTTTCATATTGCTTCTCTAGTGATGAAAATATCATCGCCACTCGCCCCTTCGCTTCATAACTTCTTCAGCAAATATCGGTCTGGAGATTTCAAGCACAAGTGCAACATAGTTTCCAATATCAAATTTCTCAGTTCGAACTAAAATATGTGGAGCTATTTGATTTAGATATACTTTGGAATGCTCGTATTTTCTGAAAATAATCATAAAATGAGATTCCAGTTTACTGCCTCATATTTGCAGAGTTGTAAACGAAATTGAGGTTATTTCATTTGTCTAGTTTATGCAAATTATATTGATGCAGAATAAAATAGAAACACGACAAGAACTATTCTGAACAAACTGTGAACTAAATGAGAAATAGGTGTGAGTTTGTATTATAATTTATGCTGGTTAAATTATTTAAAATTTATGAAGGTAATTTACCAATAGAATTTACGATTTTATTGTCAATTTTAAGTAGCGAGAAAAAATACCCTAACCAATTAATAAACATTTGAAAGCTGCACAAATTATGACACTTTAATTATAACATTCTTACCATCCAGACGGTTATTTTTATAACTTTTTCTTAAAATAAGATATTTTATATCGAAATAAAAATAAAATTATTCTTAAAGATATTAACGAACAAATAAAATTTAATCAAAACATAACTTCGGGTATGTACCTACTAATCTAGTACCTACACGTTGAAGGTATTCATAGTTTGATACGCTACGGATCAAAAAGATATAATTATCGTGCTACTAGATTGATATTCACCAAGTGAGATAAATGAATGTTTATTAAAGAGAAAAAGTTTAGCTTCGAGTGAATAAACATTCATATCTCACGTGGTTTATACAATATTTTATTCAATTTTGACGAAATTATTTCAAATATATGAATTATAAATTTATTTTGACAAGAAAAAAAAACTAATCAAAGTATTCGTCAGTGACAAGTTGTGAGGAAATAATGACAGTTTAAATCAACAGAGTGATTTAAAAATGTGTTGAGTGATTTAAAAAAAAATTCACTAGCGAATAAACAGTTGTTTAAAGTTGTAGCTATGGAGTTAATAATAGCAGTTTAAAACGTCAAAATTTAGTAAAGATATTTCTAATTTCAAAATAATAAAACAATGCAATTATAAAAGAACAAATAGTGTAATTAAAATTATATAATAAATATTAAATTAACCGTTAATTTTGTGATCAGTGCTATTAAAAATATACTCTGGTATAAGTATATACTGACCATAATTGCATAATACGAATTTCTGAAAAATTCCTATGGTACCATTTTATCAGCATACCAAAATATATTATACCATTAATGTATAGCACTCCATGTTATGTTATACCCTATGCACAAACTAGGTAGCTTACAGCTAGCTAGGTTACAAGTAATAGCAGAAAACAGATTAAACACTCACAGTAATTCATTTTATGTAAGTAGTTGTCATAATTTCTACCACTAGTTACTAAATTTCAATATAGGTAACACAAAGTCTTCGCTTTTGTTATCAATATTCACACACACAATAATACACACGTTTTATATTCACGATTTATTACTCGTAACCCGTAACTTGTACGTCTTTACATCATACTGCCTAAATAATAAGCCAAGCCGACATCTTACAAGTAAACAACACTATACAATACTAGGTACTAATTTAATACTAATTATTAACAACTGATGCAATCGCTAACACTTTCAAAAAATACATACCCACTTGACAAAATAAAATCCCCAGAACATTACAAGAACGTAAACATCCCGGCTTGTTACTTACTATTATATATTTATTACTAATATTATCTATGTAACATCCCAATATTAATAATTTGGTAATAATATCCCAATTATGTATCCCATGTAATTCTCTAAGATGTTTGTATTGAGTATGTAATTTTTGATCGTACTCAGGATGTGGCTAGGTTAGACTTACGCAATATCACTTAAAGTACAAGATATTTTAATCATCCCATGGACGATTCATGTCAAGTGGTTAGTTGCTTAATATGTCGGCCACTCACTTTATATAATTTACAACAATTAATGTAAAATTGAAAGCTTCCCACTGAGCGTCCAGACGCACCATCCGAGTTCACTCAATTCGAGCTCGTTTATTAAATTTTAATTGGGAAATCAAGAAGTGAATTGAATTCACAGTTTAATCGATCGCTTCCACTCGCGTAGTTAACACATGTTTCAAGTACGAGGGATAAAAACTTTACACCGCAATATCGCGGATTCGTATCTCGTATAAATTATGTCCTAATTACTTCGCTAACCAAACACCCCAAGCACTATGTATTCCTCATTAGGCGAGGGGTGTGGGGAGATGCTGGAGGTTCTAGACCGTGACCTTTCAACCTCTACGCACAAGGAGGAAATTGTGTCATGCAGATTATTTCAATCTACACCAAGTTTAGTAAATTCGCAAAGACTAGAAATTTCTCGTCTTATACTCGTCTCGTATGGAAGTTACGAATTGATTTTCAAGAAATATGAAACAGTACTGGATATGGTAATACTCTAAATCAGTTAGAACATTTTTAAAGGCAATTCTCTTCTAGGAATTTTAGTAAGAACAGTTTTTTGGCTAGATGTTAGACCGGATGTTAAGTATCCAGGCTGTTAAATTGCTTAATTTTGAAACCCCCTTTATACCCTCAAAAAGGATAAGTTTTGGAATCTGCCTTGTAACAAGACAAAGACAGTGGTGCATCGGCTATGAACGTGTCAAGATGTAATAATTTTGGTCCGCGCGCTTTTGAGCGTTCAAAGTAGATAAGTTTTGTTTAAGTTTATTTAGCACATAATTCGTTTCCGTATAAGGTTATGGTATCAGTTATTTTATTGTATACACGTCGTGACATTTTCTTACAATTATTACAAATATTTCTTGAGAAATTGAGAATCTGGTAAAACCTCTTTGAACACAAGGATTCTTTGAGGATTCTTTCATATTTCTGAATTTTGAGAAAAATAACCTTCAATACATCAATGCGTCTAAGTGAAGAAGAATTTATAATTTATTGGTAAATAGCTTTAAAACAATTAAGGCTCCTTTCGAATGAGCGTGTAGTAGTAGTAGTGTATAGTATAGTTACTTATTAAATTTATAACTCGCCCATTTCGATTGCTTTATCAACCAAATTTTGGTAACAGTATACTAACTGTATGTATTGTCTTTCTAAATTTTCCGGACTTGTTTTCAATAATGGAAAGTCTAGAAAACCATCAAAATTCGAAGTTTACCAACTCTTTTGTCGATTGGAATATTTTTTTCAAAAATATTACACTTTATCTGCAATAATATGTCAACAGTGGTATATCGCTATTATTTCAAAAAACACTACCTAATTATAAATAAAATAATAACAAATTTTTGATTATAATTTTTTACGAAAATTTTAAAAATATAAAAATGTACCGCTGTTAAGTACAACATTTTTTGTAAATAAATGTTTTCTCTAAACTTTACCTCAAGTTATTAGTAAATTACGAAGGCTCTTCTGTGTTAAGGTGAAGTATAGCCTTAATTCCTCTTTTTTAAGGATTGAAAAGCATGAAAGAATCCTCAAATAATCCATGAATAAACAGGGCTTTACTTTATTTCGTTTAGAAGCGTTTAGTTAATAGATTATGGAAGAAAAATATTGTTGTCCCTGTTGCCAGTAACAGTAAAGGGACAGAGCTGATATCGGTAGGTTGGTACTATTGAAATATTCAAAATATTGATGAGTGTAAAACGAACAAAAATATGTTTCTACTATTATAAATTGGATCTTGTAAAACAGGCATAAGATTTTAAGCTTGACAACATAAAATTCCCAGAACATTTCAAGAATGTGAACATCCCGGCTTGTTACTTGCTATAAGTACCTATTTGCCCATTTACATCCTAATAATATCTTTGCGATTGCTAATGTCCGCCCTTGGTAACATTATCTATGTTACATCCCAATGTTGTAACTTGGTAATAATATCACAATTATTATGCATCCCATGTAATTCTCTGAGATGTTTGTATTGAGTATGTAATTTTTGATCGTACTCAGGATGTGGCTAGGATACAGTTACGTAACATCACTTAAAGAACAAGAATAAGATATTTTTAAACATCCCATGGACGATTCATGTCAAGTGGGAAGTCTGTAAAATTGTAATAATTTTTATGAAACACTATGATTCTTGTACATTGTTGTACTAGTTCTTTTATGAAATAGGGCCCACGTGTCTGACTGAAACTTCATCAACTTATAAACAAAACAAGTCTGTCGCCCTAAGCGTTAAAACGTTCCTAATAACAATTTAAGAACACGGCCCTCGTACGGCAGACAATCTGCGAATACTGTCCATAGCTCTTGCAGGATAAGTTCACGAACTATGTTGCGAAAGTGCCCTAAGCTCGACTGCGGGCGAGGCAGAATCTGGACAATTAGGGAGTAATTAGCGAAGAGCCCTGGACTCACCGCGAACTTAACTCGAACTGAGTTAAGCCGCACTCCGGACTCGGAGATTGAATCGTGCCGAGACTCGACAAAGCGATGGAAGCGGACCCGACCCTCGCTTCCCATCAGAACCAGGCGGGCGCCGACCGCGAAAAAGCAGCGCCGAAGGGTGCCGGTGAACGTCAGAGGTTCAAACTTGCCAGCAAAGTTAATATTTTGGATAAATAAAATTTTGACTATAAACATTGTGGTGGCCAGTGGTTAAATCACGAAATTAGAAGAGGTAAGAGCGTGTGATCGACCACGGTTCCAACAATTTAGGTTTTTATGAAGTTTGTGTTATTCACCCATAGCAGAAAACAGTCAAAAACATTGATTATTATTATTATATAGCGTTTATTGTTTTATTAAACATAAATATAATACATAATTTATGTTTGAGGGGGAAAAATAATTTTGGCACCCATATTTGTAAAAAAAAACTGCAATATTTGTACAGCTATTATTTATAAATGAATTAACTTCAAATTTTAATATGTTGTCAACAAAGTTTGGATCTGCGAAATAACCGATCGAATTTTTTAAATTCGATTTAAAATAGAAGATTTGTGTTCAATAACAAAAATTATCATTTATATTTTTACAATAAATTAACAAGATTACCTACGACACTTTAAATTAACACGATACAACATAAATAATAATGTGATAGTAATAATATAATACTTAGTTATTTATATTACAAGTGGAATAAGAGCATTATTACCGCAGCCCAAATGTGATATACAAAATTTTATCCACGACTGTTCAAAATTATTAAAAATTAATATTTTTGTTTAAACGCCAGATTTTAAATATTAAAAATAATATATTTTGATAATGATAAATGTCAGTTATTATAATTTTGAATTAAAATCAAAGCAACATGATACATTCAATCTGTTTAAAAGCAAGACATCATGTCAGTTTTATTTAAAAAAAAATTAATTTGTTAAAGTTTATAAGTAATATTTATTTATGATTCGTTTATAAATTAGTTATTATGGGTCAGTAATTCAAAATTGATTTATTCCAAGAATATTTAAGGAATAAATAAGTGAACAAGTATATTATAACCTCAACACTGCTGTCAAATATTGACAAAAATCTTATTTTTGTTAGTAGTATCCATGGCTACGAACGAGTGCAGTACAGTAAATGCGAGAGGTAATAGACAAAAGCACATCATATTACTTCACTAGTGAGGTAATATAACTAATTAACTCACTCAAATAATGAAAATAATATGACTATTATCACTGGCGTGGATAAATTCATATATCTAATTGCATTCCTAGTACACTAGATTAGACATGCTTGAGATCAAAGCACGGTTTACTAGGACAAGGGTAATCATTTGGAAACACTGCGAGTCATTGGTCCATTTGGTTCGCATGCATCTGACTCTACATAGACCAGTTATATAAAATTAGGATAACTTACAATAATATAAACCATATCTACATCGAATTAGGTATAGAATTTTTCTCAAACCCCTCCGTAATAGTTATACGAGCTGTGATAATTTAAGCTTTGGATAACATTCCTGTTTGAGCATTGTTTTAATATTAAGATTGTAACTGTAATAAAATTCAAATGGGATGTATTTAAATTTAATTGAAATTTATGTGACATACGCGTGTGGAATGATATTTGAGAAATTAGCGCACTCGCCAAAACCCGTTTGCTTTAATTTTTCTGATGTACTGTTATTTCAGATTTCCTAACTTTAAATTAAAACTACAAAACGTATTTTGAATGTAGTTTTAGGTTTTGACATAATCGTATACAAAGTGTTTCCTTTAAGGTGCTTGTATAGTTAGCGTGTAGTAGTTCCTTATTAAATTAATTAGCATTTCGAGTGCTTTATGAACCAAATTTTGGTTACAGTATACTAAATATATGTATTGTCTTTTCTGACATCAAAAATCGTACTTTACTAATAACTCATGCTACGATTGAAATATCTTTTTCAAAAAAATTACACATAATCTACATTAGTATCTTAACATCGGATTGTCAATATTTTTTCAAAAACAATTCCCAATTTCTAATTTAAAAAAAATATCAAATTTTGAAATTTGTTTTTTTGAGAATTTTGAAATTTTTGAATCAATCCGATGTTAAGCATAAAATTATAGAAATTTTTGTAAATCAATTTTTTGTCTAAAGTGCACCTGAATTAAGTTATTAGTAAAGTACGAACGACAATTTTATAGTAGCTATACCCGAGCCTTAAAACAACCAGCGCTTTTTGTTATTATTAATTTCTTAGTAAAACTCGTTATTTTAGACATAAAAAAATAATAGTATCGTAACCTCGGCAATAGTCGTATTAATAGTTGTTTATTGCATAGCCTACTTCAATGTTGTAAAATTATTTCTGATTTGTAATACCATTTTTCTCAAAATACTTGTTATACAACCCCATGTCATATTGTTGAAATCAGAAAAAATTCTCTATCTAATGCACTAAAAATGTATAATAGGTTAGGTACCATTTTAAAAAATATTAATTAATTTTGCTGTTTGAGAATCACTGGTTGAATTTTTTGTTTGTTATTCCTATTAGCCCTTTTTGGTGGTCATTTCTTGTGTATAAAATTTTTCTCTAAAGTTATTAGTTCGCCCAAAAAAGCGCTATGATTGTTTTAAAGGAAAACACTCTGTATATTTGGAAATTTGATAGAAACGTCTATTGTTCTTTAAAAAATATTATATTTGAGTTTAATTCTGTATTTCTTTTATTTCATTTAATACAGAACTAAACTATGCGCTATACGCCTGAAAACTTACTCTATTTATTTTAAAAGTTTATTTTTATATTATGTTAAAGGTCGCCCGCGCCGTCATATTTTTCAACGTGCAATTTGAGATTCATTTTAATGAAGAATATTATTCCCAAGAAGTGAACTAAATTTGCATTAAGAAATTCAATACTTTCAGAGCGCTAACAAGCTCCTTGAAATCCAACACCGGCACGCCGGTTCTAACGAGTTTTTTCATTCGATTATTTAAAGATTCTCTTACTACGCGTTGAAAAATAGTGTTACGTAAATTGTTGTCAAAGCAAGTTTTGGAAAGAGATGGAATATTTACTAGATATTTATTTCAAATTGTATTCTGTTAGAACGAACACATTTTGCATTTAAATGCTGACATTGCAGCATATAAGTTTTTATCGCTATACTTGTCTGAAATGAAAATCGGACAAATGTTGACTTTGCACTGCGTTTGTATGTAAAGCAGCTAACTTAATCTTCTGGAGAACATTCTGCATTGATTTTTATTTACTGAACTAAGTAAACAAGATCTCAGTTTAATAAGATTCCAAATGTAAATATATTGTATTTCAGTATTATATTTGGGTTATGAATATTGTAATTATTCATCGCTGTCTGTTTTCGTTTTCCGGAAAGAGAGAAGTGGTTCACTTCGCTTCTTAAGTAAACATTCCAAATTTGAAACTCACAGATTTTATCCTAAAATGCCATTATGGTGGAGGATGAAATTTCATAACGTACGAGGATAACCTGAAAGAGTGTATACCCGATTTCAGCAAAGAAAAAACAGATGGCACTGCGAATGCAGTCCGTTTTACACTCACGCATTTTATAAGCTTAAAATTTGGCGTGAACTTAAAGAAGGTATTTTTATCAATAAAGCTGTCATCTATCGTATACAATAATGTAGTTCTTAAATGTAACTATAAAATTCAAAATAAGATAGTATAAATAATGCTAACAAAAATGAAAATGTTTGCTGGTGTAAAGCCACCATTCATCTCGACCAATCAGATACAGTATATCATGGCATCTTACCCAAGATTTTTTCTTAGCTGATTTGGGATAGGTATAGTTATTATTAAAAATTGAAATATACTGCAACGAAAAAAAATCGCCACTCTGAAAAACTAGAAAAAAAACGTGAGTTTTAAAACGCTGTAACTTTGAGACATTTTTCATTCAAATCAATTGAAATGTCTCCTCAATATTACAACGGTTTGAAATTTCATGTTCTTTTTTCAAGTTTTCAGGATGAGCAGTTTTTTTGTTGCAGTGTATTAACAACTCATTTGACTTGAATCGGCCATGGGATGTTTAAAAATAACTTATTCTTGTACTTTAAGTGACATTACGTAAGTCTATCCTAGCCACATCCTGTCCTGAGTACGATCAAAAATTACATATTCGATACAAACATATCAGAGAATTAACACTGGGATGTTACATAGATAATGTTTCTAAGGGCGGACATTAGCAATCGTTAGGATGTTAATAGAATGTTAATGGGCAAAAATAGCAAGTAACAAGCTGTTTTGTTTACATTCTTAAAATGTTCCGGGGACTTTATTTTGTCAAGTGGAAATATGACTCAACAGTCAAAGTCAGACTCATGGACTACCTAGTTAATCTATATTAGGAAAGGACCCTCTAGTGGATATTTTTTTAGTTATTATAATTTGTTGTATTTCGTCATATTTCGATTTCAGAACTAAACTAAGAAAAACTTACTATCAAATTCTATTTTTAGTGTTGGAATAAAAAAACTTCTATAAATGGCAACACAAATCAATTTGGTGCTAATTTTAATATAAATTAAACATAATAATATATTAACCCACTTGACATGAATCGTCCATGGATTATTTAAAAATATCTTAAACTTGTACTTTGAGTGATATTACGTAAGTCTATCCTAGCTACGTCCTGAGTATGATCAAAAATTAAATACTCAACACAAACATCTCAGAGAATTACATTGTGTAGTACTGATATTATTACCAAATTATTAACATTGGGATGTTACATAGATAATGTTACTAACGGTAGACATTAACAATCGCTAGGATATTAAGAAGATGTTAATATAGGCAAATACTTAGCAAGTAACAAGCGAGATGATAACATTCTTGAAATATTCTGGGTTTTTTTGTGTCAAGTGGGAAGTATAATTATAACTATTATATTTTAAGTTTGTCTTCAAGCAGGTGGCAATAGTATTGCTTTTATAAAAAGCAACAATAATAATGCCGTGTAAGATAGTTAGTCGTTTTTATCCCTGCGAGAGCAGCAGGTCGAGCAGCCGTCACTGCCAGCGAAACATAAAAGCCACAGTAAATCATGAAACCAGAAAATTAAATCGGAAAATCAATGGTCACGCTTCAACAGTTTAGAAAAACGCGTTTTTTCTACCACTGAATCAGAGCTGTTTTCTGCCGTCTGTTGCAAGTCACAAGCAATTCTCAGATGCAAAAAGTGATAGGAATCAGCACCGAACGCAAGTTTTTTACATCGGAAAAAGTTGCTACGCCTTCACTCAGACTTGAAATTCATTTAGCTGTATTAAAATTGATACTTTTAAGCACATTTTTGTATCAAGAAACTGAAGATATTTTTAATATATAGTTGAAAATTTGCCAGATATGTGATGATGGAAGTACTTATGGCTGTTTTATGATAGATTTAATTTTCAAATTTAGATTTAGAAATATAAAACATACGCATGTGCCTTTAAAGAAATTATGATTTAGAATATACATTTAAAATTAGTGATGCTGTGAGACGAGACGAGACGAGAAATAATCAATTCTCAATTCCTCGAGACGAGAATTTTAAGTACTCTCGTCTCGGTCATTTCTCTGCTATTCAGTTCTCGTCTCAAAGAACTCGATTCTCGTCTCGTCTATATTTCTTGAAAAAAAATTGTTGTCTCTTTGAACAGCTAGAAGTTAAAGATTTTTTTGCACATTTTGTTAAATTTGCACACAATCTTTGTTTTAGAAATTAAAATATTTATTTCAAAGGAAAAAAGGCTGCAAATAAATTTGAGAAAAATATTTTCGAAAAGAATAATATTAAATTTTTTTAAGTTTCATAAATCGAAAATCCATGACTAGAAATTTACTCTCGTAATTTCGAAGCGAGACGAGAACGAGACTAGAAGTTTCTCGTCTCGGCGTCATTATTTAAAATATAACTACTATATCTTATTTTATACGTCCAATCATATCACATTATTTTAGTAATCATAATGGGGCCAATTGGACGAAAAGAGACAGTTGATACGTTGCCAGTAAAAAAATTTGACTTGTGGTTGTGGATTTGTTCAAATGGACACCAGAAATATGGATATAAGATTAATATCATAAAAATAAAAATGTAATAATTTAATTCGTTACATGTTAGAAGGAAATTACCTGTCATTTCATTTATGTCAAACCACGTGATGATGATAGAACGAATTTAATATTTATAATTCACTATAAACGAAGAAGATGAAAAGTTAATTTTAAATCTAAATTTGTAAATTAAATCCATCATAAACCGCCATTAGAGCTACTAAATTAAAAATTACTATAAGCAAGAGAATAGATATAAACAGTATTATTGACATCTTTATTTTATAACAGTATTATTGACATTTTTATTTTGTTGCTGTAAACATTTGTATTGCTTCTCATAAATCAAAGTGCGTGCATTATTTGTTATGATTTGATAAATTAAATTTACTTGTATATTGTATATATTCTCTAACTTGACACTTTCTTTGCCTTTTGCCTCGTAAACATGTCTAAACAATCATATCAATAAATTTACACTCATCAAACTAAATAATATACAGGGTGTTTCACTTAATAATTCAGAAAATTTCCCGGGATATTTTCTGGGAAGTTTTCTGTACACTTTTCCGGGAAATTTCTAGTCAATTTTTTTCAGGAAAAATACGCAAAAATATAAAATTTGAGTTTGGTTTTAATTAAAAATAAGAAATTCCACGTTATGCCCGGAATATTGGCCTTCAGGTCTTCTAGGGTCCGTGGACGGTTGACGTAAACGCGAAATAAAAAAAAAACAACAAAAAATCACCAAGGAGCCAAATCGGGCGAGCGGGCTGACCACTCCAAATCGCCCCTTATTGAGATGAGGCGCCCCGGGAAGTTTTCTCTCAAAACAGCCATCGATGCTACTCCGTGCTCCAACGCATGATGGCGACTGACCGGGTGGGGAACAAAACTTCGAATGAGATCACTATCTCCCCACTACGATCCCTACAGCCTGAATGGCACGCATTTTAATAAAGCAAGTTATGATGAATCAGCTGTATAATTCTAAATAATTAAATTACCGATGCGATACTCACAATATTATTACTACTGTTCGTGAAAATAAATTTTTTAGTTCTTACAAAAAAGTTGTTTTTCTTCTGATGCCCCAAATCCACAATTCCGTCTGCTGTGTGTTGCAGGAAAACAAATATCACGGTTCACAAAATTCAGTGTTATTATTTAAAACTCGGTAAAAAAGATCTCGTTCCTACTCTAATTTTGCAGGAATTCCCCTGGCTTTTACCTTTTCCTTTTAACAAATAAATACTACCTGCTGGCTGCGTATAAGTGTCAGGAGAAAAAATACGGCACATGCAAACCATAAATTCCCGTAACCTAATTTATAAAAACATGTTACAAATCTATTCGCACGATGAAAACTCCGTTATCTACGAGAGGCTCGGATCCTCCGTTGCGTTATTAGATTTGCGCGGATCTGTACCAAGCGCACTTAAAAATTCATGAAGCGGGAGACCGGAAACGGATGGAATAGTTTTCAGGCGCGCGGATGAAGGACAAGCCCAGGACTGGACTGGCCATATTATTTCAGATATTTTTAATGGTCCTTTCTTACTTAGACCATATTTATATTCTAGACATGTAACGCCTATTAAAATGTACAGTGGGTCTGGAAACCAACACTTATTTCAGCGGGGTTGTAATAATGGGTTCAAAAACAAAAAATAAAATTCTAGAATTTTCATGCAAAGGAAAATGAAGCACGTGAAGATTCAAATCTGGAAAATATATGCGTAGGTACCTATAGTCCAGGCATTTTAGATAATGTTTTGGCAAATAGGGGAAAAAAATGATAGACAGCTGAATTTTGGTATATACGCTCATAATGGCTTCTAGTTTAACATACTAAAAGTCCTAAACGATATCGCGTGTGCTTCCATTGCTACGACCTTGTAAAGACCTTGAAAATGAGATTTTTGCGTATAACTCACGAACAGTGACACCAATTAAAAACTTTTTTTTAAGAAAATGTTGGTAATTTAATGTACTACAAAAAGGCCCTTACCAATTTTATCATTAGTTTATTTATTTCCCTCAAAATCGGGAAAAGGCTAATTACCGTTTTGGAATCGTTGAGAGCCCGTGAATTAGACTTCCGGTTTCAGAAAAATAGCTGCCATTTATGAATGGAATATACTATCGACTTCCGGTTTGCGGCATTCAATTCCTTTTATATTTTTCTATTAGACGTATATATTTTTTAACTTCATCAGGCTTTGGTTTAGCCGGAATTTTAAGTTATTTTAATTTTAGTATATTACTAATTTTTTCATTTATTTTGTTTAATCGAGTGTTATTTCTGAACAAATAAAAATACTGACTTCCGGTTTTCGGCATTAGATTCCTTGAACATTTCTCTATCGAATACATTATACTAAAAATGTTGAAACATCTTCGTTTAGCCGAAATATAATGATATTCTTTAAGAGAACACAGCGATATTATGGATTTTTTTTAAATTTGTTGTGTTAAAACAAGTCTAATTTCTGAACGAATAAAAATACCGACTTCCGGTTTTCAGCATTCGATTCCTTGAACATTTCTCTATTAAATACATTATACCAAAAATGTTGAAACATCTTCGTTTAGCCGAAATCTAATGATTTTCTTTAAGAGAGCACAGGAAAATTATAGACATTTTTTTTATTTGTCATGTTTGAACAAGTGTAATTCCTGAACGAATAAAAATACAGACTTCCGGTTTTCAGCATTAGATTCTTTGAACATTTCTCTATTAAATACATTATACTAAAAATGTTGAAACATCTTCGTTTAGCCGAATTACACTTGTTCAAACATGACAAATAAAAAATATTTCTATAATTTTCCTGTGCTCTCTTAAAGAAAATCATTAGATTTCGGCTAAACGAAGATGTTTCAACATTTTTGGTATAATGTATTTAATAGAGAAACGTTCAAGGAATCGAATGCTGAAAACCGGAAGTCGGTATTTTTATTTGTTCAGAAATTAGACTTGTTTAAACACAACAAATTTAAAAAAAATCCATAATATCGCTGTGTTCTCCTAAAGAATATCATTATATTTCGGCTAAACGAAGATGTTTCAACATTTTTAGTATAATGTATTCGATAGAGAAATGTTCAAGGAATCTAATGCCGAAAACCGGAAGTCAGTATTTTTATTTGTTCAGAAATAACACTCGATTAAACATAATAAATGAAAAAATTAGTAATATACTAAAATTAAAATAACTTAAAATTCCGGCTAAACCAAAGCCTGATGAAGTTAAAAAATATATACGTCTAATAGAAAAATATAAAAGGAATTGAATGCCGCAAACCGGAAGTCGATAGTATATTCCATTCATAAATGGCAGCTATTTTTCTGAAACCGGAAGTCTAATTCACGGGCTCTCAACGATTCCAAAACGGTGATTAGCCTTTTCCCGATTTTGAGGGAAATAAATAAACTGACGATAAAATTGGTAAGGGCCTTTTTGTAGTACATTAAATTACCAACATTTTCGCAAAAAAAGTTTTTAATTGGTGTCACCGTTCGTGAGTTATACGTAAAAATCTCATTTTCAAGGTCTTTACAAGGTCGTAGCAATGGAAGCACACGCGATATCGTTTAGGACTTTTAGTATGTTAAACTAGAAGCCATTATGAGCGTATATACCAAAATTCAGCTGTCTATCATTTTTTTCCCCTATTTTTTTTATAATTCCTGGACTATAATAAAATATCTACATCAAAAGATTCATTTAAAAGAAAATTCAAATCTAGAATTTTAGATTAGGCATAAATAGGAAGATGCAAATCTAGAAAACTAGTTTGCGGGTAACCATTCAGCACCAGAAAATAAAATTCTAGAATTTTCACACACAGGAAAATGTGTGCACATGATAACTTAAATCTAAAAAATTTACACGTAATAAAATACCCGCATCAAAAAATTCGTCCACAGGAAAATACAAATCCATAATTTTAGATTCGGCATAAATGCAAACATAGGAAGATGTAAACACAGAAAGATGCAAACACAGGAAGATACAAATCTAGAAATAAAATTTTAGAATAATTTTGCATACACAGGAAAATGTGTGCACATGAGAACTCAAACCTAGAAAATTTATACGTAATAAAATTCCTGCATCAAAAGATTCGTCCACAGGAAAATTCAAATCTAGAATTTTAGATTCGGCATAAATGCAAACACAGGAAGATGCACTTCTAGACAAGATATAATATTGTTGACGATGTAGTGTCTGTCTAGCATACTCTGTCCCCAGCTCAATCCCAGCAACCGAAAATAATAACTCCGGGTCCGCATGATTGGATTCCACTTTAATAGTATCCACAATTCTGTCATTAGGAGTTAATCCTACCACTTGACATGAATCGTTCATGGGATGTTTGAAAATATCTCATTCTTGAACGTAGTATCATACCAACATATTCGTACAGTGGTAAATAGTGTGATCATTGCTGGCTAGAGAAAAAATATTGTTTTTATTCAAGGTCAAATACTATTAAATTTAAAGATCATATTTTCCAAGGATAAGCGGCTAATTTTTACATTCCTTTATGAATTAAAAAAAATATACAGGGTGCAACCCAACTTGCACTTGCACTTGCTAATAAATACTACATAGGTAACTATTGTCTAACTTTTTTGTACTTAAATGTGACAACCAGTGGTACCCAAAATTGTTTTGAAAACTACTGTTTTTACGAATTTCAACAAAATTGTTTTTGATTCATAATCAGTGCGTCCAATACTATACAGCCTTAAATTTGGTACACAGGTTGTGTTACATCCTGTATATCAAGATTATGAAACGTACCATATTGTACATATTTATTATAAATGAATAAAATGAGCCCCATATTAAAGATGATTTTTTATTCTTATTTGACCATCTAAAATCTTGTTGACAATTGGAGGTAAAATTATCAAAAATTTCATGCTTTTTAATTAAATTCACAGTAAATTATTAGGAATTTTTTCTTGAATTCTGACAATTCGTAATGCATGAGTCCAGCAAATGTGTTTTTTTATCGAAGCCAGATTTCAGCAGCTCTGCTATGTTACCAACCATAGCCCTTCCGCCTTACCGATCGTGCTGTAGGCCAGTCCTGCCCTGTGCAGACTGTGATGAGCAGACACTGGTAAGTGGTAACAGCACAAGGTGCAGTTGGGCAAGTGCGATGTTGAAACGAGCGATGCATCAGGCGAGGCGCGAATAAGAGCAAAACGAGTGTTCACTTATTGCCTGTGACAAGTTTATGAGTCGAACGAAATAGCTCATAATTCAGTGCCATCTGTTAGCGTTTGTTGTAAACGTCGTGTACGCTTTGGATTTTCATTTTTGTCACGTTCAATTTGACACTGTCTTAGCGTGTTAGTGTACGGTTTGAAATATCCGTATTAAAATTGTTTTTATTTCGTATTGGTGTCTCAAGTTTTCTGTTCTATTATAGTGCAAAAAGCGGAACAGTATAATCCTAGAACTTTAAAGTAGTATGTACCTTAAAATAAATTGTAGGGTACTGCTTGCTAACATAAAGCAACCCCAAATAACAATCACTGATCGTAAACTTAAAATAAACGTTGTATTTTACACATATTTTTGTCATAATTTAACGATATATATTTTGATGTCGCTTAGAGGTACCTAACCCAAGTAACATAGACTGACCATAAACCAAAAATCGACGTTGTATTTCAGTCATATTTTAACGTCATGCAGACGTAAAATCTATGTTTATATAAACGTTTACCATAGACGTAATTTTACTATCACGTTTGGACGTCGTAATTAAATTATAATATAAGTCATAATCTGACGTCGTATTTTGCCGTTGTATGGATGTACCTATAATCTATATTTATATGCACTTATTTTATGGAAGTAAATTTATGAACTGAGTTAATAATGTCAAATTGTACTACTACTACTACTACTACTATTTGGCAAATTGTCTGGTCCGAAATTAATACAAAATTATTGGAATAATGATCTGAAATAATGTACCTACACATTTACTTTCAATTTTTTTTGTACCAGAAAAATTTTCATCGCTTTTCTTAATATATTAACTCTTTTGAAATCTTTTGACAATTTGTTGTAAAGGTAAAACTTCCGATCAAAGCATTTTTTTTAATTT
This sequence comes from Agonum fuliginosum, assembly GCA_947534325.1. Classification (NCBI taxonomy): domain Eukaryota; kingdom Metazoa; phylum Arthropoda; class Insecta; order Coleoptera; family Carabidae; genus Agonum; species Agonum fuliginosum. The sequence goes on from OX384029.1 coordinate 4,815,133, forward strand.
TGCTTAAATAATTTTCATATCTAAATTCACTCCATGTATCTAATATACCGAATCTTATAAGTACAGTCTATATTATTTACTACTACTGAATTAATACTACTATAAATCACTATATATAGATATTTCATAAAATCAAACTGTAATGTCAGATTGGCTGCGCGGTTAGCAATCGGTTAGCAACGTAGGACACCGTCCCGAAGATCCATGTTCAAATCCAGCAAGATCCAGATAAAATAATAAAGAATTGTTTTAAAGATTCTTGGGACGTTTAATTAAATTAAAAGTAACACCATATTTGCTTGATAATGTAACGTCAATGTCAACTAAAATTATTTCATATAATTATTTTTTAAATCAGATTTTCAAGATTTTTGACTCAATATGTTTTGTCCCACCCATAAATTAATACAAAATAATTCAGTTTGATATGTCGACTTGTGTAAATCCAGCAGTGCTTCAGAGACAATAACAAGCATATAAATCACTCTAGAATTTTGTTTGTATTCTTCATAATTAAAAACAGACTATATTCGTTGTAAAATAAGAGCAAAACCAGACGAGATATACAATAATTTGTCTCATTAAATATTAATTAACAATGAAAAGGAGAAACTTTCTCAACTGAAAAATGAATGAAGTTAGAACAACTTCTGGAATTCAGCTAGTTTTTATTTATTCATGAATTAACGAATTCACCAAAAATGTATCAGGTACTGATAAAATAATTCTCATTAGAAGCACTTCTCGGTAGATAATAATTATTTATCTCTTCAGGGAGTAGTCATAATTTCCAGGTGATGAAATTTGCAGAGTTGCAAATATTGTTTGAATAACCCACCTAACATTCATTTCCAACTCTCTAGGAAATGTACAACCGCTTTGTGTACTTTTAATTATAAACAAATATCATTAGTTTAATTAAATAAAACTTTGCTACGCGAGCGCCCATAATTGGCTACCGACGAAAATCGGAAGCTTGTGGAACAATCAGCAAATTGTGTGTTTATGCCACGTGTTCAAATTTCGCACTGTTAGCTTTACTTCACTTCCTAACACCGTTTAGGATACGAAAACATTTAAATTATACAAGTAAGCTTGCGGGTACGCAGATGATAGTGTTTTCTGTCGTAATATACTATATTAAGTGCACTAACAATGATCGAAATTTATGCATGGAAATATGTGTTGCCTCTAAGAAACTGCTTTTGTTATTTTTGATAGAAATTTTACAAAAAGATAAAATGTTTCTTGTTATATATTTTTGAAGAAGAAATAAAATCTTGGGACCCGTATTTTTAATTTTCAAGGATAATATAACAAGTGGTGATTTTATTGTCGATAATAGGTTGAAAATTTCACAAATGTTAATTTTCTAAAGAATGGGATTAACATGAGTGACATGTTTTAAATATTATCGATTTTTAAGCGAATCGCGAGTTTATATTTAGGAAGAGAACACAATGAATAGATGTCATTATATTATTTTAATAATTATTGATTTTATATCAATACAATTAAAATTTTGATTATTAAATATTAAATGTACAGTTTTAAAATATATTTTTCCATCGTTTTGAAGCATAGAGTAAAATATTACAGGGGTGTAACCGGCATTATGTTTTCGTGGTTGTTATGTGTCCGCAAACGTGGAACATTTTAGAAAGAGAGGAACGAGAGAGAGAGATAAAATGAGTGTCTTGTCAAATCTGATGATTTTTAAGCATTTATTTAATTACGAGTGATTTTGGTGGTTTGCAAATAAATGTTGCGTCGATATAGGTAGAAATTATGAGACTGAGGCAATTTTTGCATCAAAAATTTATTAACAAAACATAATATAAGAGAAGACATTCTAAGTTTTGTGAAATAAGTAATAAAAGAACAGTTGTATAAATAAATACCTAAATGTTGTCATGGATACATACTATATTGTCCCTTACTTATCATACAGATATTTTGAAAGTTGTTGTGAATTGGCTGATTTTATTAAAAATTGTTAATAAAAATTTTATATTTTATTTGTGACGTAGAATGCTGCAATATCTTCTATTAAAAATGACGCCACAGAAAAAAAAATTCCTCAATTTACTAAAGAAACATTTGTTTTTTAATAAAATTTGGTTTTTACATAACATTACAACATTACATACACAGTGATTGAAATAAGAAATCTCATTTTCAGTACCTACTTTCCGTGCAAGTTGCCTATTAAACTTTTACATTCGTCGTTCGACATAATATTATATTTTATGGTTTTGAAAAACATCGAAGTAGGTATCTTTATATTATTTAATATCATTTTACGTTATGTTCTTTACAAGACATTTCATGATTATTTCGTTATAGACCGGTAGACCTATAATATCAAAATAAAACGAGTAAAAGGGTGGGTGTTTTCTCCCCGCCCCTTGGAAGCGAATGATCCGAGGTGGCGGTGCTTTGTGCTTCACCCGGAAATTCCGGACTTTTGCTGAGGTTTGTGGACAGCGAATGTTGGTCGGTCGTGGGCTGAGTTTTTGTGAACGAAATTCGCTGATGTGACGAGAGGGAAAGGATTCCAGATTTACCATTTTAAACGGTTTAAGCTGCGGTTTACTTTTAGTAAAAATAATTTATAAAAAGTTGTCTCGGTTTATTCCAGTAGGATAATTGAAATACATTTCGCTATATAGGATGAGTAGATAACTATTAAGTAACCTTGATCTTAGCAATAATTATTTTAGGATCTATAGATACTATTAAATTAAACTAATTACAAGTTGTAAACATTTTAGTTCTCAAGATCTAAATGAGGGAGCGGATAATTATATTTTTTCATCCTGTCTGAACAAAAATAAACTTGCGATAAAGTTTTCAGTAAAAATATTGTGTGTTCTCATATTACCATTTTATTTTTTATAGTTTTGCAATAATTATCTCTGAAATAGTATCTAAATGTTTGTATACTGTCTTAAATAGTATAAATAAAAATGTTTCTTCATTATTAAAAAATAGGTTAAGCAGAGTGTAAGCTATAGATTATAAATAATAGCTACCTATTTATGTACCAAGTAAGGAAACGAAGGTTGTTACACTTTACGTATGTGAAATTTCTGAAGTTCTGTAAACACATAAGTAAGGTAGCTACTGAGATTCATTACGTGTTGCATACAATGTTTTTTTACTTTTATTCGAATAAATGCAATTTATTTTACAACTATGAAATTTTGACATTTAATGACACTTATAAATTTTGACATAAAACAATAACTTCCGAATAAGGTTATCTGCAAAAAATGTTTTTTCTCGCATTAATCTTAATTTAAACTGCATTGCTAGTCAAAACCATTTAATATTGAAGTTTCTTTACAATGTGATCTATTATATTTTAAATAAGTGTATGTTTTATTCAATAAAAAGAGTGAAATAGAGACCATTACGTGAAATAATGAAATTCATTTGCTAACGCAAAAAGTGTCTATAACCGAACGATAGCAGAAAAAATATATTTACAGGTATATTGAATTAACTGTCATGTTATTGTCATAAAAAATATAATTTTTGACCAACCGTCCGTATTTGATGCTATTATTAAGAAGTCCATTGAGGGATTGTTACGATCACTATAGCAGTTGTACAAAAGGTAAAATCACTTCTCGGATAAATACAAAAATGGTTATTGTCCTGGTAAAAACAAATTGGTATGTTTACATTTTAATAATTGTAGCGCAATATATGAGGATATGTGAATTTAAAAGAAATTTAAAATATTATGTTTCATTCATAAAAAATCGTTTTTGTAATAATGAAACAAATAACTATTACATTGCGATGGGAAATGGTCAACTAATTAATGTTTATGATCGAGACACAAACTTTCGACAAAAACTATGACTATGATGATCAGTGTGAATGAGCCTTTATTGACTAATAATTAATGATAAAGAATAAATTTTCTTTTATTTTAATAGGATTTAAGTAAAGTTTAACCAGTAAACTTGGTTCACAAAAACATGTCGTCACCAACACACAATCAAGCATTGTGAATCCAGACCCGTGTAGATGTAGTAGAAAATGAAATAAATTAATAACAATATAATCGATAAGTAACGTTCCCCGATCTTGGCATGAATCTAAATAACGATGTGATACTTGCGCACCGACACCGAAAGTTATGAAATTTTCAGCGCGAATGAGTTTCAACTTTGATTGATTATTTTAATAAAACATGACGCGTGAGAAGTTACTGCACGTATCGCGCGATGGGCCAGGCCGAGCTTTTCCGCGGCGCGTGGCGTTAGCGGTAACATAACGTTAACGTTTGAAATCTCAAGCTCGAAAGCTCAAGCTCGAAGCTGCACGTTCAGCGCCACCACTTTCATCTCCCGTCAAAAATTGACTTTTAGGAAATTTATTAGAGAAACTCCCAGGAGGCGAACCATAAATCACTAGCAATGCCACATTACCAAACTACAAAGTCACAATAAACACTTGTGATAACCTAAAGTTTTTTTTCGTATCAGGATATATTGGAGACAACGAGACAAAACTTTATTAATATTGCTGGATTGAGAGAAACGAGAAAATAAGTACCATAAGTATACATCAGAATATTTTTCACTGGGTTCTTGGAGAACAAATAGATGTTTTTACAAATTTGTGAAATTAGATATTTACTTTGAATACAACAGATTTTGCACATTTCTCATATAAGTTAAATTTACTCATTTACATTACTAAACATTACATAAATAATTGTATCCCAGTGTATATTATTTTTTGTACTCTAAACACGCAAATGACAATCGGAAATGTCAATTTCCCAGTGTAGTCAATCAGGAAAAATGCAAAGAACACTGGCTTTTCTAGACATTTCAGAGTAAAATCATCTTTAAAATAATAAAATTTAGTTTATAAAGTGTTACTTCCCGGAATTATAATTAATGAAGACCATCAAAAACCGCCAATATTTAAAAATAAAACTTGTGTGCAGCGAGCCATCTGTCGGTAGCAGTGAGTAGAAAAAACATCGTAATTTAATGATCAGACTACAACTTAAATGTATTTGATTATAGTTTTATTCGTTACAAAAAACATTGCACAAATCTCTTGCAGGAAGACACCATCCCAGCATTCGTGTAAATGAAACCCTCGCTTCGCTCGTGTTTAAAGAAATCGCTCATGTGGGATAAGAATCTTCCCGCATTTGGTTCGTAATAGTTATTTACGATACAAATGCGGGAAGATTATTGTCCCACATGAGCGGCTTTTTAACGCGAATGCTGGGACGGGTCTTCCCGCAAGAGTGTGGTACAATGTTTTTTGTAATGAATAAAACTATAATCAAATACATTCAAGTTGTAGTTGTAGTCTTGTCATTAAATTTGAGGTTACGATGCTTTTTGTACTCACTACTACCAACAGATCGCGCTGATCACACATTTTATATTTAAATATTGGCGGTTATTGATGATTTTTGTGTATTTAATATAGCGGGAAGTAACTTTTAAAAGAATAAATTAGATTATTTCCAAGATGATTTTACTTCACATTGTCCAGAAAGGCCAGTGTTTTTGCTAATTTTTCCCGTTTATGAACAATGGGAAATTGAAGTTCCCGTTTGTCAGTAACGTGTGGCAATTGTCATTTCCAATGTTATGAGTACAAAAATAACTATTATTTATTTGTAGTCATTTTTAAAATATCATCAAGATAATGGTACATAAACTCTTTTTGTTCTGTAATCAAAAGAGTTTAAATTATATGTGTTTCCCTTGAATATAGAAAAATATTTTTTCCGCAATAGTGCGAGAAATTTTCCGACACTGACACTCAAAATAAGTGCGGGAAATAGTACATTCTAGCACGAATGCGGGAAATAAAAAATGCTTGTTTTATTTAAATATTGTTATGTTAGCAACCGTCATGATGCTTAAACATTCAAGATCCGAAATCAATAATTACATACATACATACATGTTTAATTCAAAACATTGCTCACGCCTCTTGTTCGTTCTTCAATGCATCTTAAGAAAGTAGTAAAGTAAAACATTCTGCTGAAATGTACGGCAACAAGTGGTTAATATATGATTTCATTTTTTCAGCAATACAATAATTGTTCTTACCATTCGTGATGTAGGAACTTAATTTTGTTTCATTAATGGTTTTTTGACTTTCCATTATACAAAACAAGTGCAGAAAATCGGAAAATACAGTACACAGGTACTAGAAGTTGGAAAACTGTCGTATAAGTAACTATCCATAGTTCCGGTAGTGGCAAGAACAAACTATCGATATATCGATAGTACTATCAATAGTCAAAATTAATCAATACTATCGATAGTTTGAGCCAAATGATAGTTTTTGTTAAACGATAGTTGTTTCTCTTCCGATAGTTTTTGTTTATCGATTATTATCAAATTATTATTTACATCATTGACATATACAAAAAAAAACACTAAATTGTAGGTATGTGTCGAAATTGGAAAATTGTATGAAATATACATTAACTCATCCATTTATAAACGATAAACTATGAAGTTTATATGTCAATATAATTTCGTTTAAAATATCAATAAACTATCGAAAAACTATTGTTTAACTCGATAAACTGTTCTTTTAGAAAATATCGATAGCACTATCGTTACAACGATATATCGCTAGTATTTTTTTTCTAAAACTATCGATCTATCGATACTACGATCGATAGTTTTCCCACCTCTGGTAAGTACATAGCTAATATACTGTTATCAAAATTTGGTTCATAAAGCGATCAAAATGAACGAGAAATTAGTTTAATTAGATACTAGACTACTACTAATACACGCTAAGTATACTGGCTCCTTAATGTTGGAATTGGAATACAGTATAATTTTAAAGTGTACTGCCATGTTCAAAATTGTATTGATCGAAAGCCTTTCTAAGCCGCTAAATACCAAACTTGATTATCAACATTCGGTTAATAATAAGCGAACTGAACCTCAAGACCCTCAAAGCCATATTGCAGTACAAAATGAAACTGTATTTTATTTAATCCGAGTTTACCAATATCCGGCCGCTGATACAACCGCGTGTAAATGTATGATATCCGGTCAGCGTTTAACCGTATTTCCGCGATCCTTGCCTGGAACTGACTCCCATCAGAGTGGATGAGTTTAGCGAAAGGATTCTGTATCAATGTATTGACCAAATGAATAGCAATCACTGGTATATGCAGCAGATTAATTTGTTTTGAATAATTAAAAGCTGCCTTGGCTGTATTAATCAACGTATGGCAAAGGAAAATTTTACCTCTTCAAAATTTTTAACGATGTTTATTTTGATATGTCGAAAATTGGATTCATGACTATTTAATATCTATACATTTGTAGCTTAGTGAATAGAAAATTATAGAGGAAGCATACTCTGATTTTATGGATAAGAGGTTGAAGCAGTGAGACGGAATAGAAGTGTGCTACAGAGCATACCAATATGGCGGATATATTTATACTAATTTTGAAAGTTTTATAAATAGTAAATATACTACGGAAAGAACAGAATGCACAAAACGATATAACTAATCTTACATTTCAAATAAAACATACTTTAAACTATGTTCAAATTGGTTCAAATTAAATATGACGTTTTGATACATAAAATTTCCACAATTTACACTTAACTAATATACTTACATATATTTAAAGTTACTACTAGTTTTAAACGATGACAATTCACTATAATATTCAAGTTTTATTGACATTTTTGATATGCAATGAGTATGAATTTACTATTTCTTCTTATGAAAAAAGTCTAAAGTTATTGATATATTTAATAGAGTAATTTATTTATGTCCTAGGAAATAAATAAGTATACCAACTAATAATGTAGGTATTATATGGCGCACAAATAAACAAAAATGTATTAATAATGTTGTATAAAAACGTGTGTAAAGAGAAAAGTCGTAATTCTAATATACCATAGCGGTCCTAATAGTGAGCCTTGAGGTACGCCCAACTCTTCACCGACCGCGCCTTTCGTTTCCCGAACACCGGTTGTAGTTGGGTATATGATACATTATTATTAATAGATTACTTTTTATCAAAGCCGATTTGGCAAATCTAGTTTTTTATTATTTTTACCTCTCGCCTCATATTCTATAAGAGAGGTATTGTAATGGGTCAAAATTTTCGAGTATGAGTTTTTGGTGGATAAGCACGTTTCAGGGTCTCTAGAATACGAATTTACTATTTTCACGATGATGTCTGTGTGTGTGTTTGTGTGTTTGTGCGTTTGTGTGTTTGTATGATCCGACGATTTTTCGTCCACGATAACTTAAAAAGTATCAAACCGTTTATAACCAACTTTCATATTTAAAGTTTTAATAAGTATCTTAACACCGGATAAGATTTTGGTAGAAATCCGCAAACCGGAAGTAGTACTTTTAGAAGTTTAGAAAAGTTTTCCTTAAATATATTGGTACATTATTTATTTATGACAATTTTTGCAATTAAAAATAAAAGAAATTGTGATTATCTATGTGTACAGTTAATTATAAATACAAATTGCTGAATCTGGAAGTATTTAACAATAAAATAAAGTACAATTAATATTCCATTTTTTTGAAATTTCTGTATCTTGTTGTCCATGATATGAAATTTGTTTCTACATAAAATTTGAATTATTATGACAGTGACAGTACAGTTGACATCTTATGCTTGCATATTGGTTTACATTATCGTTTACATATTACATGAACATGAAACTATTAAATTGTAAGTAAAACTATTTATTAGATTAGTAGAATAAGCAGAATTAGGCGAGAGGTCGTGTGGTGGCCACAGCAGATTTTTTAACGTTTAAAAAGCGTGTTTATGTTGATTATAAATATGTTGTATGTATTAAAATCAATCTTTTTTTACTCACAACATAATTTTCAATTTACCTTATTGCCACCATTTTTGACAGACTAAAAAATATCACAATTCCTTCTCCAGTTTCCAGTGTTTTCTAATTTGATTCGGAAAAAATTGATACAAGAGTTTAAAATTTAACTAGGTACAATCGTACAATACAACATAATTTATCAAAAGTTACCACGCATTATCTAGAAACCTAGTTGTTCGGAAATACGAGTTATTCAATGCCCAAGTTACCTATAATTAATTATGAACGTATATGAGCTGAACTATGTTATCATTGTCTATAGGCAGTCATGGGGATTCGCATAATCATGTACACGGTAGGCTTTCGTTATTATAATTTACAGATAACATAAGGATCAATGTAACTAATAGATAGCAAAGTTGGTGCATACAATATTAGCTTGCTTTGTAAATATTATTGATACGTGTTAAATGTAGTCACAGACATAATTAAATTTTCGCTAATAATTTAGCACAGCAAATTAGTTAATTACTAATTAATTAAGGGAAGTGACGTGAAATGAAGCAGCAAAAATGCATGTAATTGTAATGAAATAAATCAATATCCTCTTGAATTCGAAATAAATAGAAGTGATACTCATCTGAAAAATCAAACAAAGTCGACTCAGTTTGATTTAAAATTTAAATAGATGAGATGACATGACCAACAAAAATTCCTAACAAAAATACTATTATGAATTAAATTTTCGTGTAATAATAATTATGTGATATTATTATGGTAAACGTGGGTCTATAATAGTTCTTAATTATTTGTCATTGTTTCAGTAATTAAATTAATGGAACAATGAAAATAATTACAGTTTGCGTTACAAGTTCATACTCATTACTGGTATATAAATTACTTACATAACAAACTGTGGGTGTTATAATGCTCCTGGAAAATAATTATAAAACGTTATATCTCTTTGAAGTGAACGAGTAAAAATAAACTTTATAATACTAAAAAATAATATTTAATAAATAATAATATCGAGTTATCTTTATAGTGAAAATATTAATTCCATTGATTTAAACATCCCTTTAACTGTTTATTTATTATGTTATTTATAAAATAAAATAATAAATAGTAACAAATAGTCACTTCTTATGCAATAATTAATAAACTGTTAAACGAACTTTTAAACAAGTGGAACTAAAATTTTCACTACCCTTATTTATACGAATTTTGAAAAAAACAATTTTTTTTGTAATCAGTATAGCAAATTATATAACATATTAAAGTTGTGTGCAGAGGTATAGAAACACCCTGTATGTAGATACCTATCTATGTTAGCAGGGGTGGGCACACACCTATAATATCTCACGTACTATATGTTATTTTGTACATTGATCAAATTTACGACTTTTTAACGTAAATAACGTATATGTAAATTATGTACCTATAAAAGACAATAACAATAAAGTTGTGTTGTTTGGGTTAGGTTAAAATATAAAATTATTAGAGATGCAACGAATAGTAAATGTGCGGAATACCGAATAATGAATATTATTTTATTTATTTATTTTTTGGTGATAACCAACCTACAGGATTAACTCCCAATTACAGGATGGTAGATGTTATTATAGTGGAATCCAACCACTTGGACCCAGTGGTATTATTGTCGGTTGTACTGGAGTTATGCAGGACTATCTGCAAAATAACCGAATATTCGGCGAATATTCTGCATCCTTTTGGTGCCAAATGATAAACTTACAAGGATTGACGAGGCTGCTTTGAATGCAGAGAAACTTATTTTTTGCTCCATAATTTGCCGCTTCTAAATTATTTTAATAACGAACAGTTTATCATTTATATTTTTATCAAAATCACAAATCAAAGTTTTCCGATAATTTTTTTTAGTAATAATTAATTTAAAAAATAAACTAGATCGGTAAAGGCAATCGCAGTTCATATTGTATATTAGGTACCTACACCTACATGTATTCGGCCAAATAGTAAATTAATATTCGGTGTTCGGCCGAATAATGAAAAACCTGCCGAATCAGTAGAATACCGAATAGTTGCCTAATATTCGTTGCAACTCTGAAAATTATTATTTATTTAAGCATCGATTTGTTATTTGAACAAAGGAATGAATCTTGTCCCACCATAATAAATTAACTTAATAATTACCATTCACAACGAAGCAAACATACGTTCGTAAGTTTGATAATTTGAATAAAACTAAAATTTTACATTATATAAAAAAACTTCAGCAAAATAAGAACATAATTTAATTAATCTGTCTACAAAATAGAGAGAATGTAATGCGAAGATTAAAACTTATTAAACACTCAACAAATTCTAATTAAAACAGCGTCATACAGCTTGTTATAAGTTAGAATATTACAATATAAAATAAATAGATGCTTATCCATACTTCGCCATCCCACGTTATCTATGTTGGCGCAAGAGGCAGACCTATAAGCCGGACATAGTTAGTGCTCGCTTTATGTTGATATCGTTCTCCGCGCGGTTGTAGATCTCGCTAATGAATATGCTCTCACAAGTGTGCTATGCTCAATGCTATTTTATCTGCAGTTTCCAACAGAGTTACAAAGTGATATCGTATTCATTTTACCGAATAAATCAACAAGCGTAAATGCACTCAATGCAAAGGTCGAGACGGAAATACTAATTCGGTTTGTTCAAAACGAATGTGGGTAGTTTAAATATAGTAATTAAAACATATATTATTCAGAAAACATGCATAATCATTGTTATGTTAATAATTACAAGCGTTTGGCTTTAGAATTAAATTCATACCTACTCAAAAAATTATAACTAATGCAGAGGTACAAATTTAAACAAATTCTAAAATAAGTCGCACGGTTTTGTAACAACCCTAATAAGTCAGCACACAATATAGTATTGGGATATTGCACTACTAAGAGATGGCGCTATTCACTTATGTGGATTTCTGAACAACGGTGCACTTTACTTTGGCTTCCATAAGCATAACATTGCAGTGTGTATTATTTTATTGTTTTTTCTTCTGTATGGAGTTTTCATTGATAGAATATTGTACTCGTGATGTTTTCTATCGAAGTAGTTTTGGTAGTAAATTTGTTTTTATTTTGCATTTTAAGTACATTATTCAGCAAGGGGTTGTTAGGTTATCTAAGTACATAGTTTAGATCTTGCTTGGTGTAGTATTAAATAATAGTAGTATATTAACGTCAATATTAGTTCCACTAACATTTATACAGGGTGTTTCTGTACTTATGGATCAAACTTTATGGGTATATGTAACACGTTCTACTGATAAGGGAACAAAAAGAATTTTTCAAAAATTCGTAAAATTAACACCCTATATTTATATTAGTTTACATTTAATGCATTAGTTCATTTATCTTTCTGGTATAGTTGTGTACAAAATACCTACAATGACTATCTTATCATAGAAAGTATGCAACAAATAGTAAGTTAATTTATATTTATACAACCAATAAAGTTACTATAATTAGTGTTGCCACGAGACGAGACAAACGAGATGTCTCGTCTCGTCTCGTCTCGTCTCGTCTCGCCTACTGTTTATCTCGTCTCGGCGATATTTTATCTCGATTTTCGAGACGAGACGAGACGAGATAAAAGAAGCCGAGATAGGGTCGAGACGAGACGAGAGGACAAGACGTCCCGAATGTCTCGATTATGATAATAAATTAAGTAATTAGTTAGATTTCCATGTATTTGAATGTGCTAGATCCATAATGTGTGTATGTGCTATATTAGACATGTGCTTACGTACTGGAACTTGCAAGCAAGCAAAAGTATAGGATTTTGTTTCTGCAAATAATTTATTTTTTTAATACAAAAATGTTGGAGAACTGAAGCAAATTTAGGTTTGTTTGAAAGGTAAACACTAAAATAAAATGCAGAATTATATTTGTTTTAATTTGGATTATTATTGTCAAAAAATAAACTTTCGCAGATTGACAAAGTGCTATCTTATTGACAGCTGACAGTCTGTGAAGTGTAACTTTTGGTGCCTATAGGCAATAAAATTATTGAAATGCCCAGGCTTACACAACAATTAGTGCGACAAATATAATATACCTAGGTACGTATTTTTTTCATATGCAAATTATGAATATTAAATGTTTATTTACGAGAAGTGCAGTAGCAAATTGTTGTGAAGGTACTGTGGATCATAAAAGTATGAGTAACAGTAACAAACATTATGTAGTACCTACCTACACTTGTAACAACATAGACATGAAGGGGAAGCACAAAAATTGAATATGAGACACCGCGATCCAGTCCCAGAGACATCTAGTGGCAGTGAATTAAACTTTTGTACCAAACATGATTATTATTGAGGAAGAGATTACTCGACTGGATATATGAATAAAAGTAGAGAAGTTCTTGGAGAATTCAGTCAATTTATTAAAATACAATAACACACCAACGTTTCGACTTCAATTAAGTCCTCTTCAGGGTGCTAAGTCAAACATACAAGAAAACACATTAAAAATAAATTTACAATATTCAGGTAGGTACACTTACATAATTGTCAAAAACTAAAATATAGAAATTGTCATTATATAAAATTTGTTACAGAAAATGTTCGTCCAAAGGAGATAAAATAAATTGAAACACACACACACACATCATTCAATCAAGTACAAACAACTAACTTACGCATGATAAAATCAAAAAGTTATGAACTAAAAAAAAACCAATAATTAACCAATCACAGTCAAGAAACTTTTTGGTTTTCTTGGTTTTCTTGTTTTGCAGGAATAGAAAAAATAGTGTTTTACACGTATTGAATTTTTTTGTCGAACTCCAACGATTGCAACCCTTCCTTCGCTCGTGCTGCAATTTTCGCTCGCGTTCGACAAAACTATATTTTCAAAACTTGTTATACAAATAACTATTGTATAATTTCCAATATTATAACAGCGTGGAGAATAAGTGGTTAACGTAAAGATACTTTATACTTTCATTATTATTATACCTGTTATTTATTAATTACTTTGTTAAAACAGTGTCAAAGAGGATGCGAGGCTACTTGGAATCAAAAACAGGAAAACCGCGGCTTTAAATAGGGAGGAATAGAAGAGGAAAATGGAGGAGGGCAGAGCCCGATTTGGGTTTATTATTAATTAATACTAGTTCCCCAGTCTCCATAAGGACTCCTTTATATTGTACACCCAATTTGGGTGATCAACGTTTTGCTACTTGTAGGTACCTGCAGTATATTGGCGTATGTTATTACAATAAAAATATATAAACAACTTACTACTTGTTGATTTCTGGCTATCCCAACTGCTAAATTCCTAAGTCCTGGTTCCAAATCTTTTCCAAAGCACTCCAGACACTGCAACATAAAAATTCCCGTTATCATTAACTGACATAAGTTGACATAAATTGTATATAATCAACAGCACTCAACCCTGCAATATTTATAATATAGCATAGCATACGTCGAATACTATAATAACTTTATCGTCACTAACACAAAAGCAATCTGCTCTAACGAGCGCAATTAAAAAACAAAAAACGAAACATTTTAGAACCTTTTATAATTTGCTTTCAAAACAAGACTGTTCTTTTTCGGTTTATATTCTGCGCGATAACTAATTTAAAAATCCTAAGAACAACAATGGGCTGCAAGAAAAACAACGTAGGCGTATATTACAGTGCTCACTTCATTACGATGAGAATTACGAGCGCGTTACGGGCGAGGCTCACATTAGTTGGCAAGGTCCGATGCGCTTGCACAATGCCTGCGAAACATTGTAAAAAACTCTAATATTCTCCGCCGCGGTTAGACTTGCGAGGGTGACAAATGCGCCGCTGATTTTTTACTGTAATAATTTTAAATCAGAGACCTCTGGAGTAATTTCATTTGACTGAGATTTAAATTAAGGGCGGATGCTGGACGTTAAGTATTTTTGTATGTTCTGTATTTCTACGTATTGAGTTCATGATTTTTCTCATGACCATATACGAAACAGTTTCCATACAGTTACTTAGCTACGAAAAGAAACATGTCAAAAAAGCTAGTACCCCCACTTTACCCAAAACAATTTTTTTAGTCCTATAATTTTGTACTAATTTTGGACATTTTTGAACCATAAAAGTCAAATTTTGAAACATCGTCATTTCAGAGATTGGACAACTCGATATCAGAGCAATAAAGCTGGTACCCCCACTTTGACAAAACAAAATTTTTTTAGGCCGATAATTTTGTACTAATTTTGGACATTTTTGAACCATAAAAATCAAATTTTGACCCATCGTCATTTCAGAGATTGGACAACTCGATATCAGAGCAATAAAGCTGGTACCCCCACTTTGACCAAAAAAAAATTTTTTAGGCCGATCATTTTTTACTAATTTTGGACATTTTTGAACCATCAAAATTTCTGTTTGACTCAAGAAGGGTTTTGTTAGCATTGATTAGTTTCTGTCAAAAAAACGGATTTCTGTTGGACTGAATTACGGTTTTGTTAGTATTGATTAGTTTATGTAAAAAAACGGATTTCTGTTGGACTCAAGAAGGGTTTTGTTAGCATAGATTAGTTTATGTCAAAAAACGGATTTCTGTTGGACTCAAGAAGGGTTTTGTTAGCATAGATTAGTTTATGTACAAAAAACGCTAGGTTCGCGCTAGCGTGAACCGTTTTTTTTACCAAAACTAATCTATGCTAACTAAACCCTTCTTGAGTCCAACAGAAATCCGTTTTTTTGACATAAACTAATCTATGCTAACAAAACCCTTCTGGGGTCCAACAGAAATTTTGATTTTTATGGTTCAAAAATGTCCAAAATTAGTAAAAAATTATCGGTCTAAAAAAATTTGTTTTGGTCAAAGTGGGGGTACCAGCTTTATTGCTATGAATATCGAGTTGTCCAATCTCTGAAATGACGATGGGTCAAAATTTGATTTTTAAGGTTCAAAAATGTCCAAAATTAGTACAAAATTATCGGCCTAAAAATTTTTTTTTTGGTCAAAGTTTATTGCTCTGATATCGAGTTGTCCAATCTCTGAAATGACGATGGGTCAAAATTAGATTTTTATGGTTCAAAAATGTCCAAAATTAGTACAAAATTATCGACCTAAAAAAATTTGTTTTGGGTAAAGTGGGGGTACTAGCTTTTTTGACATAAAAGAAACAATATCACACTGAGAAAAATTTACCTATATTAGGAATATTATATTTAAAGATGAAACGATGATCAACTGTTGTTTAGGAATGGTTGACAAAAAATGGTCGGGAATCAGTCTTATATATTTTTATTTTTTACCCAATTGCCGACGTTTCGACTATACAATAGTCTTCTTCTGGGCTATGAGACGGTTAAATACACATAAAAAAATCGACTGTTGTCAACCATTATATTTAAAACTAAGATTTTAATCCTTAATATAGCATATATTTGAATTTAATAACCGTATTTGTACTCCAATTATACTAAAATATTGAGTGCTAGTATTAAACAGAAATATCCATATTTTTATGCTTATAATAAATAATATATTCGCGATAATTTCACTCCTGTATAAAATAAGCCATAAACAAATCACAATTTTATCGCTTTGACAGCGGATAAAAAGGAAGGTAACTTTTTGCAAGTGATAAAAGCTTATTTACCTTTTTCTTTGCAACCAAACAATAAATAAAACATTAAACTGTCATTTGCTTCATATTCCTAATATTTGTTAGTGAAATGATTAGATTTTGGAAATATTTGTGAAGAAGAATCGAAGGTGTCGTTAAATTATCTCGTTGAGTTACACTCAAGCATTTTATATCCTCAGAATAAATTTCTGTTTAACATGTCAACCTTGTCACCTAACAGCAATTTCACTCGAAAAATTGTTTTAAAATAAAATCACGACACCGTAGGTTCTTTTTGCTAGACAACAAATAGAAAGCTCTTGTGTAATTACAGTTGATAAATCACTTTTAATGTTGTTTTTGGCCATTTTAATGGCATAATGCAATTCATAGTGAAATACCCAATGACAGGAAAAAGTTAACAAATGTCAGAAAGACAACACTCGGCTACTAAAAGGTGAAACAAATATTTAAACCGTTCGTTAAGACCTGTTCGATAATATATCGAACGGGTTGAACGATTGTGTGATATTGTTTATTTTCGTAGCTAGGTAACTATATTGAAACTGTTAGCTTCGTATATGGTCGTGGGAAAATTATTTTTCAATTAATTCATAATTATTTCATCAAAACAAAGCATTTTATGAATTTGAAAATGATTTGAATCTCGTATTTTTACCTCTCGCCTAGAGAGGTATAGGAATCGTGAAAAAATTCGATGTCGAGATTTTTGTCAATAAGCACGTTTTAGCACCTTTAGAACCTATTTTGACTATTTTCACGATGATGTCTGTGTGTGTGTGTTTGTGTATGTGTATGTGTGTATGAAAGTCTGTATGTGTGCCTACTATGCTCTTTCGTTCTTATTCATTATCTCAAATTCTATTGAACATAAAATTCTAATATTTTGCAATATATATATATTTGTACATGTTAATGAAGAGCTGATTAGATTTTGGTAAAAATCTGCCAACCGGAAATGGTATTTTCTTGAAGCATTTTAACATTATTTGCAAAAAATATAGAAAATTCTGCGATAGTTACAATTTGTCATACGACATTTCAAAGAAAAAATTATATCTTACAATATTTATTTAACATCTTGTCTATATCTCTTACCAATAAAGGAAAATTATTTTTCAAAGATATATAATTTTACCTACCACGATTACAATATAGGAAAAAAAATTAAAAACAAAAGTGAATATGTCAATGTGACAGATGACAGACGTATAGACAATTTCTGAAATGTTTGTGGCGCACCATTTTAAAAGAAATGTAAATATTATTAACTGAACATAATGTAATAAGGTAATAATAAAGTTAAATTTTTATCTATAAAGAGCTATTATAATTTAAGAAAGCCTAACTAAAACCAAATTCACATAAATTACAGTGTTAAGGCGGGAGGTCGTGTGCTGGCCACATCAGATTTTTCCTATAGAAATTCGAAATAGTTGTAATGTTGGAAATGGAGTAATTTCCAGTTCAAGTCCAAATTACGCAGAACTTTTTAAAAATGTACATACAGTTTGAGCCATTAACAGAATTCAATTTGTTATTGCACCATAGAACCCATGGGGCATGGAGTTAATAGATTGTAAGCCCCTGTGAATTTACTATTACAGAATTCAATTGCAAAATTTCGCTTCAAATTAAACAATTTGAAGATCAAAAATATATTTTCATTTTCCACATTTCGTTCTCGGATGAATGGCGGTCGTTGATGCATTAATTTAACTTTTCAGTTCTAATGCTTGATGAAAATTACAGAAATGAAACAAGAAATGCCTCCGAGCCATCTAATATTCCAAAATTTAATGTAAAACGCACTAATTAATGAAAGTAATAAAATAAAAACCCCAGAGAGAAAAGGAAAATATAATACCGAAGTGAAATGAAAATATGCTGTTTGAAATATATTCCCTCATTCGTAACCTCATTAAAAAAGAAAGCTTTAAACGCTAAGGCCGAAATACGCAAATGGAAATTCATGATAATAACAATAATCATTTAAAATTTAATGGCCTCTAGAAAAATGATGAAAACACAGGCCCGTTTGAGAGAGAAAATAATGGAAACACTCAAGAGTAGTAGTATCTGTTTCCGTATCTGAGGTACAGTTCGTGTCTTTCACGTTCGTCCCATGCATCTTCAACAAAATGTAGAAACTGAAAGGACTAATTTTATAAGTTTCGAATAAATAAAACACCGGTTACTCTTCGTAATTCGTTCGTTATAAAATATCGCAATGGCAGTTTTGTTTGGAAATTTATTTGCACAATAATGTAATAAAAAAATGAAAAGGATAAAAGAAAAGGGAGGCAAAGACAGGTCGGTAGGATTGATGCTTAAATGATTCTTACTCTCACTGTGCAATTATCTATTTAAACAAAATATAACAGGATTTGCAGGACTGCGCCAGTTAGTTTTCTACAAAACTAACAAAAGATACATGACACACACTTCACGTAACTATATATATATATATATATATATATATATATATATATATATATATATATATATATATATATATATATATTTATTAATGAACATTGGCTAAAAATATAACTACACAAAGCAATATAAACGAAAACACTCTATAACTACTATATAAACGAAAAACACAAAACTAAACTACAATCTGTTCGACATATAGAGTCACACTGACTCGACAGATTACTAATTACGTAATTGTACCAAACTCATGAGAACGGCGCTCTCTCAGCAAAACCCGTCTCTGTACCGATCTGAGTCAGACGTTCACTGACTCTACGTAATTAGTCGAAACTTATTAAACTTTACTCGAGCTCGAGAATACATTTTCTCGAGCGTCTGAACTTAACGACGAACACCTACTGACTGATCATACTTAAATTTTTCTTATACTTCTAGATACAGCTGCGTATATGGATCACCAATTGTAATAACACATTTATCTTCAAGCATAAACAATAATAACCGAACAGTATAATGCACTTATGCTTGAAGACAAAGGATCCATATACAAAACTAACTTAGGTCATCTACACGTGGGAGAAGTAAATATAATAAATTTCGAAGATGTTGATTACTCATCAAAATTAGATCTAAATCATATTGCGCATTGTTACAATAATTTTATAATCTTTTGTTTCCACTCTCTATTTATTTTTTTCTGTAGGAAAGTCGAAATTTTAATTGTTACAGTATTCTAAAGATAAGTTTTATAAACAATGTGGAATATATTAATAAAGTTTTTGTTTGCGGATAATAGGTTTCTGGTCCCAAAAAGTTTTTAAAGTTTCAAATAAAAATGATAATCTTATTTACTTTTTATTTTTAAACATATTTATTCAGTAGCCCTTGTATAGCCAAGGTGTTTTCAATAATTTGAAAATAGGATTATTTTATAAAAGTGAAAATAATGAGAATGAAAATAAGCTTAGAAAAAATAGTGTGCAATGGACCAGTAAACGACTTTTCCATAATTGCTATTGCTAGTTGGTTCTAGATTTATGTAAAAAGGGCAGTAGATTGGATTGAAAAGTTTCCGGAATGACAAATAAAACAAAAGAAATCTGACTCAAATTATTTTTCTTTTTTGATAACAATCCATTCGAAGCTCAACACACTTGGCCCAACATTTGTAAGGCTTTTCGATTTCCTCCCGGAAGTGACTTTCTTCAAGGTTCTCAAAATAGCCGTTTACAGTCTCGGTCACCTCTTCATAAGAGAAAAATCTCTTTCCAGCCAGGATTTTTTAATTTCCGGAATAAGTGGAAGTTAGAAAAATCAGGTAAATAAGGTGAATGCGGAAGGATTTGAAATTCCAATACATTTTTGCTGCGCGATTGTGCTTGAATATGCGGGTGCATTTTCGTGATAAAACAACACCTTTTTTGGCCATTTCTGGGGCGTTTTTCCTGAATGACTGCTTTAAACTTGTTCAAAATTAGTGTCGTGTAATAGTTTTTTTTGTCAATATAGTCAATTAGCAAAATCCAATAGCAAATGCGGCGCGCATCTTGCGAATATTTTTTTCAACCCTAAAACGTTATGTAAAATTTGAACAACTCGTTTATAAGAGATGCCTATACCTTGCTTAATTTCACGGACTCTTATTCGTCGATCTTCCAACACCGTATAATGGCCTTTATCCACCACTTCTCGTGTGGTAGCAGTTTTTGGAAGTCCTGAACGTGATGCATCTATTGTGTGCGTCCTGCCACGCCTGAATTCAGAAACTTAAACTTACGATGGAAAATAAAACAGATGAATCCCCAAGTACGGCATAAAATCTGAATTTGATGTCAGTTGCGATTTTCCCCTCCAAATGAAAGAATTTGGTAACCGCTTGAATTTCATTTCTATCCATTTTTCAAAACAGATGACAGATTGATTTGAAAATTTGTGTCAATTATTACGAACGAATAACACACATAACGACATAAAAATATTGTTGTCCATTCCGGAAATTTTTCAATCCACCCTCGTACATATCGAGTTCGACGAATTCTTTCAAGAAGAAAATAAATAATAAATTATGAACTAACCCAATTCCGCAGGTGTTGAACCCGCGCGTATCGAATCCCCCTATCTCTTTAACGATAACACTCACTACAGCACATTGGCGCGTTCACCGTTCACGGTGTATTTCAGGCTCTGCTAATTTCCTCCTAATTTCCATAGTTTTGCATCTTGGGCGGCGTGGGCCGCCGATATAGTAAAACAAGCGCTACAAGCGTTCTGCCGCCGCGACGCTTCCTTTGTCGACGCCGCGACATTATCACCTCCTGTGTCGCATGCTTAGCATAAGCGTCCCGGCGCCGCAGGAAGACAGGAATTATTTTCAATCATCGGTGGAGAATAATTGGGAGTAATTATACTGGAGGTACAGTTTGTTGAATAAAACATTTGGAGAGTGGGAGTTTTACATGAGTATTTAATGTAAATCTTGTAATACATTATTAATAGGTGGGTAATTGTGCTTATTTTAACACTGCATTTTAATTATACTAGGTGGCGGAATAGCTATTTATGTAATATTGTCCACCTTGTAAGGTTAAACAAATTTAGCACGTATTTCAGAATTCAAACGTAAATTAAAAGGTGTCTAGTAGGTAATTGATTTTGTAGATAAGTAAATACAGGTGTATCACAACTTCGAGTACATACGTGAAAGGTATATGTTGTTTGATATTCTGATTACGAATCAAACTCTACAGAACCATGATCAACGACTTTTTTCTGACGCATTTATTCTTATTCAAAATCATGTGTGCATAATATGCCGGAAGCCTTGTTCTTTAAAACTCATGTAAACATTAATTCTATTAATAACTTTTTAAATTAAATTAAATTCTAATATAAGTAGGTATTACTTATTTCAAATAAATAACACTGAAAACATTTTTTTTTATATCTATAGGTTTGGATGCTACATGATTTTTCACTTAGTCAAAATAATGATTTTCATACTTGACTATAGTTCAAGTACAGAACATCTACCTAATAATCATAAAATGCTTATTGCAGTCACACAATGCCCAAAACCGCAATCGTTTAAGATTAGCCCGCAGATAAGAAATATAGTCGAACAGTTCAGTGTTTGCCATATTTATTAACCCGAGTATATATTTTACCCCCAGTGTTCCACTGGTAGAGTAAGAGATTTTCGAAGCTTATTACCAGGGTTGTATTGTATGCTCTAGCGCATCTCAGGCTTGTGGTTTTGACCATTGTGTGACTGCAATAACCCCCTAATAAACGCTAATGATTATTAGGTAGATGAAATGTATTTATACTATACCTAATACATTCAGAAAAAAATGAATATTCTAAAGAAGGGACGTATATGACCTCCACTAAACTGCAACTAATTAGGTATACTTAAAAATTATGACTCGTTCAAAACAAACATTTCATTTATGTATGTAGGTAATTATTTTATAGAAAAAGTCTAAACAAATTAAAAAAAGAAAATAATTTTATTATTTGTTTCTTCTACTTCTATTAAAACAAGAAACTGTTTATAGCATAATTAAAATTTAATTAAAACAAATTCGCTATACCTACATGCTAAAGTATAATTATATAAAGCAGATTGTTTGATTGTTATAATTTAATCTGTACTCGTTATAAACTTTTAATGAGAAACTGGTAATTAATGCATGGCAAACTTTCGCACTTCATATCACATTTTATAATTTATGATGTATTTGAAAACAATACCTACTGTTTTAATTTTCATTACAATTCATTCATTAATTCAGGAAAAATTGTAATAATTACAAATTTTTACTATAGGTAACTAGCAATAAACATGTTTATGTATCGATTTAAAGTGTGACTTTTAAGAAAAATATTAAATAATAATAAGAGAATAATAAATATCACATTTAACAATAATTACATTTAAATTCGATATTGGTCACTCTGAACAACTTTACAGTTAATTCGTATTTAACGAACTGATTTTTTTTCGGTATCCTGCCAAAATTGAAATAATACAAAAACACTTAGGTACCTTAGTACGTAAAGGTATTGAATATTTTGTCAATAAGTAAAATGTTGTTCTAAAGCAATAGAAAATAATATGGTTCACAATGTAACAAATGAACACAACCATATTTAAATAACAAACTATTAAATTGTTATTATTCTGTACGATTCGAGCACTCACACCTGACTGCCAGTAGGTCTAACAACAGCTGACATAATAACTAAAAACTAATTAATAAATTTTCAGCATAATTAAATAAACTTCTTACAACTTTGAGACGCAAATAGATTACAATGTTTATTATGCATAACAATCAGCCATGGTTTTAAAATAAAACTAAAAATAATTTATGTCGGAGAAAGAGTGGAACAGAAATTAATAAACAATTACTAATAAAGATACATCAGCTGAAATAGTTAACAAAATAAATCAAAATTGTATTACTCATGTCTTGAACCATAATATAAACGTGAAACTCTGATAAATGGAAAGATGGCAATTTTCGTGAAGGTTCTATTGATTGTTTTGTGCTGTTGTGAAGAGCGGTTTAACAAACACAATTCAAATGCTATGATATTAATTTTTTAAATTCTGATTTTATTCTTTGTTAGTAAGTACTGTGCGTTATTTGTTGTTTTGTCGTTTTTTTAAATTTTACATGATTATTTCCCTGTATTATTCTCTTACGGTTTTGTGGAATATTGACGCTTCTTCATATTATTATTATGTGACGTCATTATCTTGAACAAAAGAAAGCAGGGGCGGATCTAGGATTTTCTGCCGGGAGAGGCCCAATGATTTAAAAAATTCAAATTGTTCACTTCAGTATACATAATAATAGAATAGTATATTATATAAAAGGAATAAACTGCATGATTTTTTAATCCTGAGGGTGAAGTTTATTTCACGAGCCGAAGGTGAGGGAAATAATCACCTGAGGGATTAAAGGTACTTTAGTCCTTGGTATATAGGTACGCTATTTTTTACACTTCATCCTCAAACGAATACAAAATAATTTAAAGAATACACATTTAACAATTTTGACAGTAAACTTTATTACTTGACAACGGGATTAATTAATTGAATTCATTGGCAACGGGATTAAATATGAAAAATAATCCCTTGGGAACAAATTAAGAACCTTAGGCCCTAAAAATAAATACTAAAGGCGAGTTTTAGGCCAGGAAGTGCAAAAAATTATTTTTGTTTTACTTGTTTATAGTTTTAAATTTTAAAGCTTCAATTTAGAGCATTACACTAAGATTACTCTTAATTTTTTTAGTCAAATAGAAAAAATAATCATTCAGACTTATTTGAGGGAGGAGCAATAAAATGCGCCATGTGTGACGCAAACGGCCCCGAGAACAAACCGTAAATAGATTTGTTCGTGTAAGTTCGTTTTTTGTCGTTTTGACTACGGAATGGACGACGGATCTGTGTTGAAATAAGGTACTTATCGTATTCGGTCCTAGACAGCGCAGTGAACGTATGTTCTCCGTGCCGGTGACGTCACACCGTCACACACGGCACCAATTTTTTTAAAAACTTTATGAATTTTTTCCTGACTTATTATCAACTTTTTGGCAAAAAGAAAAATCTGACGTGGCCATCACACAACCTTCCGCCATATCTAGACTTTAAACAGAAATGTATACGTACAATCCGGTGCCCATTAAAATATACAAATAAAAATCTAAAATATTCAAACACAGAAATTAGTATAACCTGAAACAAAAGATTCATTCACACGAAAACTCTTCTGTGTTGAAGCAATCCTCCGTTCAGTTACTACATTTAATATCTTACTTATGACTTATAGCGCTAGTATGCCAACTTGTCACCCGTCTCACCTGTCAATATTTTTTATGCAGAAACAAAAATCAACCGAACATGGATTACAAGATTTCAACGTTTTATTTGATAAATTTATTTTTTAAATTTTACTGCAGTTCTTTAATGCTACCAGATAAAGACAATTTTTTTATAACGTAAATTGCAAATAACTTTTCCTCTTATTTTTATTACAAATAAATACTATTTATCCAAATTTATAGAAATTTTTGACACTTAATCTATTCAATCTTCAAAAAATATCACTTCCGGTGAAGATATTTGTACCAAAATCTAATAAGCTCTTCCTATTCGTATACAATTGTAAAATACCAAATATGAAAATTTTTGGGTAATTCGTATTTGAGTTATGCGACATCCGGCATCGGCCCGGACCACACACATACACACACACACACACACACACACACACACACACACACACACACACACACACACACACACACACACACACACACACACACACACACACACACACACACACACACACACACACACACACACGCGCGCGCGCGCACACATACACACATACATACAGACATCATCGGGAAACTATCAAAAATGAGTTGTAAGGACCCTAATTCGTGCTCATTCACTAAAAACTCACTACCCGATTTTTTGCATGATTCCAATACCTTCCTTTACAGGTAAGCGGAAGGTAAAAATACGGGTCTAATGTATAGATTAACATATATAAAAAAAAATCGTGGAAACCCCCATTCAGCACAATATGGCTGGTTTGTTTGCAAAATATTCCCACTTAAAATGTATGTCGTCTTTGCACCCCAAAGTCACCCGCATGAAATGTGGCACATATTACATACTATAACAATTCTCTCGGTTTAACGCAAACAATCTTGGCGTGGTCAAGCTGTGCACCATGCATAATGCATGTGCAACGTTAACAGCTACGGCACAGCGGCGTTAACTTGCAGCGTAGACGGTGTTCGTGAAGGCGATATGAAGTATTGACAAGTTATTAAATTCTGCTGTGTATGACACGGAATTTTAATGGCGGCGGTAATGAGGAAGTTGTAATTATTGCAGTGAAGTATTCATTAAACCAGGACAAAACGTTTCCTAGCTACAGTTTTAATCATATATGTCAGCGCTATGATATGTATTTTATGTAGATTTTATTATTTGAAATGTCCTGCTGTGTTATAAAGTGCATTTATCTATTATTTAGATGGTAGATTTGTTATCTTGTGCAATCAATCTGTTTAAAAAAATATTTAATATACTTTGCACGTATCTGTCTAATCGTTTTTTGCTGCAATTTTGTTAAATTATTAATAGAATACTTCTTTGCATACGGCGGGGTTGTAAATTCAAATCCAGTATCTAATTTGTATAATTAAAATTTCTTTTATAGTTTTTGCTTAGTAGATAAGAAACCCTCCATCCAGACAGAGAGATTCAGTAGATTATTCGTAATAATTATTGAACCTATACTTAAAAATAGTTAGTTTTTGAAACTGCTTTAGTGAAAAACTAGAAAATATCTTGTATTTTTTTGATTTGGAGATAGAGATTAAAAAACATGAGTCTGCCTAATCATTTTAAGGTGATCCTCTGCAAAATGAGGTGGTGCACCGTCATGCTAATTCACTATCGCAAAATCAGTTCACATACTCCATTTTTGAAACAAAACACCAATTCTTTAACACGGTGAAGTAAGTATAATTCACTAAAGAAACAAAATGACCTACTGACCTAATAAGGATAGAATAAAATTTCATTAATTTACTCATTATACAATTAGCAGTTATTTATAATAGATATTTTATTTAATTGTTAACTCTAACATAATCATCCATCCAGTTGCAGTGACAACGAAAAATTTTTGACTGGAAAACATGGAAATTAATTTTTCGATTAACAAAAAAAAATTATTCGTAATCAACATATCAAACAACATATACCCTTAACGTGTATGTACCGAAGTTATGGAACATGCTGAATTTATAAGAGAGTTAACATCAAATTTTAATGTTGTCAACAAAGGTGGATTTGCGAAATAACCGATAAAATGTATCAAATTCGATTTAAAACGAAGATATTGTGTACAATAAACAACAAAAATTAGCTACATTCAAATCAACATAAAACATATTTCGATTTTAAAATTCTATTTGGAAATTGGTTTCTTTTGCTATTCGACAGAAAGTAAGATATGACGGTCTTTTCCTGAATATCTCATTAATTCATTTGGCGCAGTCGGTAGGTACTTATTGTGTTTGTTTTGATTTTAAATTTAATATATTTATTTTATTTATCAATTGAATATTAATATTTCTTATAGGTACTAATTTAATTCAACTCACTAATGGTAGGATGCAACTGTAGATTAAAAAATGAACTGAAAATGCAATAAATACAGTTAAAATCATTTCTAAATTTCTTGACATTATTGAATATTAAATTAATTTAATACCTACATTAAATTATTATTAATATAACCACTATAAAAATTTTGTTTTTATGTACGTAAAGGCCTTATTTCGTAAAAATAAAATTTTCCAACCCGTAGTGAATCACAGTTATAACCGTTAATATATACAACTATTCGTGCAGCAAGACGACGTTAATTTCCCTGCAAAAATAACAAGATTATTTTAATGCGGCCGTTAGTTTAGGGCTCTAATCCTCAATTTATTTAAATGCCACATTCGCAAGATATAATGTTGTGAAATACGCGTTGCTTGTAACGACGTACATCGCAGTAACGACAGCGACAGCGAGTAATGTCAGCCAACATATACAAGTTTTTCCTTGAATTGGATTATTTTTATAGCTGCAATTTGCGCCGTTAGCAGCGTCAGTGTGAACAGGGCTTTACCTAATATCATACGTTTTTGTAATAGCACGCCATTATAATAATTTGCACAGTACGCGACAATATGCTATGAGTGTAAATGCATATACCAGAATTTTATAACTATTGGAGATACTTAATTTTGAGTTTTACTACATGACGGCATATTTGCGGAAAAGATGAATGAATGCGTATGAGAATCATAAAAACAATATTACTCGTTGTTTCTACTAAAATTAAACTGAAAACAAATCAAATGTGCACATAAATTAATATACGATAAATCATAATATGCGAAGCCGTTATAGATTATAGATAATGTATGAATGTATGGGAAATGAGCCTAAAATGACCACTTTTTAAAATTATGATTGCTGAAAAATTTAGTAATTAATAAACCATTTGTACAAGAATACATAAATTTAGTATAGAAACAAACAGAACAGTATCATAATTATTTTATAACAACAATGCTAATTTTTAAATTTTTAAAAATATACCTGCTATGTCATTTTATCTAAGTATACTTAGTAAAATGACATGGTATCTAATTTTGTTTGAAAATCATGACCACCACTGGGGATTGAACCCCGGACCTTTACATAATAATAATAATAATAATAATTAGAAAAACATATGCATCGTTTATAAACTCAGTTGACGCTACTGTTCGAAGGCTTAACCTCTATCCAACTGAGCTATGTTAGTCCTGTCTTCAATTATCGGTGGATATCATGTATTTTTTCCCATTGTTGACTCTTATATATTTGTCATGTTGTGTGATTTTCAAACATAATTTAATAATTAGTCACTATTCCTCTAATATACTTGTACTTTAAGACAATAGTATCTGTTTTAGTAATTCATGAATAGTTCGCAAAATAGAGTTTTAGAGGACGAATCTAAACGAGACGCAAGCCGAGTCTTTAACTTCGTCCTGCTAGCTAATATTATATGAATAAAAATGCTAACCTTATGTATATTCCGAAGAGGCATCCTGTCCCAGTTGTCAGTCTTTCAATTGCATATGGCACTACACTTTGAATTTATAATAGTCGTTATTATTTTTATATTATTTTATACAGTTCAATTACACGCAATTTATACACTTTTTTTCATTTAAATACATCAAAATATACACACAAAATTATTAATTTTATCTTATAAACATTGATACATGCACTACAACAATCCGCGGTGTACTGAACTCGCAAACATCGGTTTCTAATTAAGCGTAAACAAGGTTTAGACAGGTTTCGTTTATTCCTCTATAAGAATCTTGTGTTCAATATACGATTTGATTTTAGTTTGGTAAATCAGTGATACCCAAACTGTTTCTATTAATATTGTACAGGCTGGGCCAGAAAGAAATACGAATTAGAAAAAATCATTAAAAAAAACGAAGTACAATTCACATACAAATTTTTATTTCTATAAAAATGTACATCTGGGAAATTCATTTCATAAAATAACGTCATCCAGGTGTGTACCATCGCGCTGCAAACCTCAAATTGGTAAAAACTCGCTGGCACGGGGAATAGCACATTGCACGGGGAATAGCTGCCATTTCTTCCCGGATATTGGTCTTCAACTGGTTAATCGTGGCTGGGTTATTGGAGTAGACTTTTTTGTGGGGATTAACCAGTTGAAGACCAATATCCGGGAAGAAATGGCAGCTATTCCCCGTGCAATGTGCTATTCCCCGTGCCAGCGAGTTTTTACCAATTTGAGGTTTGCAGCGCGATGGTGCACACCTGGATGACGTTATTTTTATGAAATGAATTTCCCAGATGTACATTTTTATAGAAATAAAAATTTGTATGTGAATTGTACTTAGTTTTTTTTAATGATTTTTTCAAATTCGTATTTCTTTCTGGCCCACCCGTTATTAACATTTGATAATATGATTGTGAAATAATATACAGGGCGATTCACAACTTCATGCATATATTTTAAACTCACTTAACGTAACTGAAAGAATTTTTTTAATTTCGCAATTTCTGTTTCCAGGCATTTTAATCAAACAGTTTTGGGCCAATGTTTTCAAATAACATAACAATAAATTTACTATTTTTTACAATTATTTAAAATTAATTAAAATTTTATTTTATTCCATTCATAGTTAAACATTATATCCATTATACAATCAACATCCAGTGGTTATAAAAATGTGATTCTTGTAAAAACTGCCGTTAAATTTAAAATTTAAAAAAACTATATGCACGAAGTTGTGAATCAGCCTGTATATCAAATATACTATAAATATTAAATCAACATTTATTTTTTACATTCTATAAAGAAAATATTTTAATAAAAAGTCATTAAAATAGCCTTCACAAAAGATGGCTATCTAATTATAATGTAAAATACAGCGCATATGAATTCTGAGAAATAATAATATAACTAATTGTTTTCATTTTAACTATATGACTACACATAGTTTTATAACTACGTTTATCAGAGATATTGTTAATTAAAATACTAATTCATTAATTGACGTCATTATAACTTTTAATGAGAATCATGTAATTATAATGTTAAGCTCTTTACTTCTATTTCAAATTTCAAATATGTTTGTGATATTTTATAAAATATTGTACACACAAATTGGAATAATATACAAAAATATTAATAATAGTTTGATTTATACAATATAATATATTGAAATTGTGGAAAATAGAAATTACATTTGATTTTTGTAATTAAATTGAAAAATGTCCAATTTAGGTTGATAAAATTTTCTTTTGTTTCATATCTGTTTTACCAAACTGTTTTTTAACTGTTTTATTAAAATAATTGCCATTATATGCTCATCCAATTAAAATTTTCAATTCATGGAATAATATAGATGTAAAAAACAAAAATTTTATAAATGGGGCACTTAGTTTATTAAATTTCATAAATTATTATTTACGTTATAAAATAAATACTAACTGTGCAATGCTTTTTATTTTTATAATATATTATACCTACAATAATTTGCTAATTAGTAAACATCACAATCAGCATTTCACATTTTATTAATTAGCGAGATGTTACAGTTTCATTATTTACTTACTTAAATAAATAATTTGTAGTTATGGAAAACACTTTTTATGAAATCTATCGTTCATATACCTACTATTAAATTTTATCTAGCACCTATGAACATTATCATAATAGTATATTATTTAACGATCACATAATATAGGCTATAATTCAAGAGGATGAAAGTTTATACACGAGCTGAAGGCGAGTATATAATCATCCGAGTGAATAGGGTACTTTACCAAAGTAGCAAATTAGTAATCCAGTCAATTATATTGAAAGCAGACCTCAAAAATGAGTTATTGCCTTGAAAAAAGTTTTCAAAAAGTGAATTCTTCTTTAAATATTTGAGATTTTACGTATCGATACATCTACGTCACAGTAATGCGTTTTAACGTGTATTCTTACTTACAGTAATAAAGAAAGTACCAAATTGTATTTTATATTTTGTAATATTTAGAACATTTGATTTTACATGGAGTACATTTTAATTCCAGCCCCATTGTTTGAGAAAATTGCAAATATACATCTACGTCACACAAACTTTAAAAATTAATTACAGCTTTATTAAGAACAATTTAGGCTTATCAGTACTCTCAATCGCTTTCAAATAACATGAAGTTTCAATAAAAAACTTTAAAAATGGTAAACTAGGTAGGTACCCTATTATAGCCATTTATGCGAGTCAAATACTACGACGTTTTATACGACTAATATTTCTTTACAAAATGTATTTATGTCGTAGATAACATCCTTAAATTAATAATCAGAATACAAAACAAAAATAAAATTAATAAATTGTAAGCACAACAAATAATTTTAGTGGATTCTTTTCTTGAAAAGAAGCACAAAGCAACTGCTATATTTATGTAAGTATTAATTTTATCAAAATATTTCCCTTTCTCATTCTTTTATATTAAAATTATTTGCTCTAGTGCTTTTACGATTTACTTGTAGAGATCA
This sequence comes from Agonum fuliginosum, assembly GCA_947534325.1. Taxonomy (NCBI): domain Eukaryota; kingdom Metazoa; phylum Arthropoda; class Insecta; order Coleoptera; family Carabidae; genus Agonum; species Agonum fuliginosum. The sequence goes on from OX384029.1 coordinate 4,846,730, forward strand.
AAAGACGCGATCCAAGTGTTTGAAGTACAAAAATATCCATAAAACCCGGAGAAATATCGCGGGAGCCTCATAACATAATCAATGTGATATTAAACCGTATATCAGTCGATCCAGCTGAGTGGTAACTCTGTGGTTTACGAGCGGAATGGAGGGGAGGGAATGAAGCGACTTCAAGCAGGGAGCTACTCACCAATAATTTCACAATTTTTTACACAAAGTTGCGTTAGAGATATTGTCACATTATTACAATTTTTTTGTTTTTTGTTAATTTGGTACCTACCTCTGCACACAACTTTAATAGGTTATATAATTTGCTATCGGTACTGATTATAGAAAAAAATATATATTTTTTCAAAATTCGCTAAAATTAAGGTTAAGATTTGAAAGTCCATTTAGCATACTAGTTCACTCTTCAAAATTCAAATACAAAATGAAAATGACAAATGAAAATGAATATTCAACAATCAACTTCTAACAAATATCGCTCTTTTACAGCATCGAACAACGAACTTGAATTATACATTAGATCGCACAGATGTTTTTAAATATTATAAATACCTATAAGAAGTAATTGTTGCGATCGCGTTAGAAATGCTCGTTGTTGTGTTACTTTGTTTATCAAACACCTCTTAATAAAAGTAAAAGATCGCTCACTAGTGACTGATCAAAATTATACCCACTAGTGGGTAAATTGTTACTTTGCTTCTTGGAAGTCACCATAGTAACGATGTTTTAGGTTGGATCTTAATATTTTTTAAATATTTAAGCAGTTATTAAGAGGTGTTGGATAAAATTATACTTCATACGTAGGCAAAAAGGAATAATCCACTCGAGATAATTATTATTAGTTAAGATTTCTCTCCTGGGTAACTCCTTACTTTGCTCACTTGTAAATAAAATAACTATTACTTTTGTCAACTTTGTCATCTACAGTTGATGTTAAAGTATTTCTTTATCTACTAAAAATGAACGCATTTTTAATCTACAGTCTACTTAAATAAAATAATAAATTGTCGACTGGCGAAAACTAGTTCATCAGAAAATGATGTACAAAACTTATTTTTTTCAATATCTGCACTGAAAACGCCACCTGTTATTAGGGACGAAAGTGGGGAATTTCTGACCGGTCAGTACTTTTACTTCGCTTTATGCAGGATTTCGAAATTGATTATTTAGATTATTTTTATTTATTTTATGGAATTATTATACATTTATTCCAATTTTATCATTATCCGGTTCATCCCTTTGTTCAACTTAATTGCATTTCGGTGCAGATATTGAAAAAAATATCGTGTGTATCTCGGGACAAAAGTGATTTTCCGACTCGTGCGGTGGCAGTCCTCACTTCGCTCGTGTTGCCAACTCCGCACTCGTCGGAAAAACGCCACTTTTATGCGAATGTTGGGATGGTGTCTTCCCGCAAGAGGTTTGTACAATGTTTTTTGTAACGAATAAAGCTATAATCAATTAGAATTTGAGGTTACGATGTTATTTCTACTCACTACTACCGATAGATGGCGCGCTAGTCGCACATATTTATTTCAAAAATTTTATATATCGATGATGTTTGTGGGTTTTAAAACATGAAAATCGAGGGAAGTAACATTTATTAAAATAAATTTTGTTATTTTGAAGGTGATTTTATTGTAGAATGTTCAAGAAAACCAGTGTTCTTTGCATTTTTCCTGGAAAATGGACATTTCAGATTGTCAATTGCGTGCTTCATATGTCATTGCCTAGGTGATGAGTACAAAAATTTCATTTTCAATACCATTTCTGCAGGCCCGTTTGGAAAACTTCAGCTCCGTCCCTGTGCCGGGAGGTCAAAGGAGCGCAGAGCGGTGACAATTTCAAGCGAGTGAGCTGTAAAAGACAGCGCAGAGAAGTCGCTAAGGGCGCGGCGCCGCCAGATTCGTCGCGGCGTGGCTTGGGACTGCTCGTGGCAGTTTAATTTCACAGAGCAAGAATTATAGAGCTGATTTCGAGCGGATAAATAACAGCGGTTCACTCGGCGAGTCCCGCCGCTCCGCCTCGCCTCTGAGGAATGGCGACACCCTTCAGCGTTCGCCCCAACCTGCTGTACTTAGCCGAGAGAACAAGACGGGCGAGGCGTTCGCGACAGTAAATAAAAACAATTAGTCTGAGACACACGATTCAAGACTATCTACCTTTACGTTTACTAGCAATACTACTGTACTAATAATTAAAATTTAGAATCAGTAAATTTGATTCCACTATGTTTTGTAAATCTATTTTAGTACCTCCCTACCTGTACAAAGAAGGTACCAGTATTTTATTCTTTATTGCAAAAAATGAAGTACCTACCTAGATAATAAATGTGGTTTAAATTTAAATTCTGTGTAGGTACAAAGAATAAAGTATTATTTTTTTAATAGGCGTCATTGACACTGACAGGTGCTCATGGTATGGTTTATTAGTTATTACATTAGTGAAGACGATATTAATTTACTAAAGGAAAGATTTTTCTGTTTCAACAACTGTACTATGAATGGCATATTCATATTCCGTTTTGAAGCTAGAAGTATAAACAAGTCAGGTTTACCCTTTTAAAAAATATAGAAAAACGCACTTAAATTTTTATCCGTTAAGTTTAAATTTCAAAAATGAAGCAGATTTATGAAAAACACAAAATGCAGAGTAAATTTCAAAAGCCCGTAGCTTCGATTAAAATCATCATAGGTAGGTAATTGAAATATTTAAAAATTTAACAAAAAATCTGACGTGGACACCACATGACTTCCTTGTACGCCTATTAAACTGTTCATACTTTTCTTAATAACTAAAATGTAGAAATATAATAATAATATAATACTCGTATTATACAAATATATTAACATATAAGTACTACTACTACTGCTACTATACTCACAAATATATTTTAGTCAGTTTAGTCAGTTTAGTCAGAAGAAGATATAAAGCATATTTTACTATTGTCACTGTCATGTCATAATCATTTAAATTTTACGTAGTAACAAATGTTAATCGATCATGGACTACAAGATACCGAAATACTAAATTATAAATATATACTTTAATTATTCTTAAATGATACCAGATACAAAAATATTTATAAAATACCGATTGTAGGTAATATCACAAAATCTTTCATTTAAAATTTAAAAAATTGTCTCAAATTAAATATTTATCGAAATATTTGAAAAAAGTACTACTTCCGGTTTATAGATTGAAACCAAAAATAGGAGGTGCACAACTAGATGCTATAACAGTCCTAAATACAAAATTTCAACTTTCTACGTCTAACCGTATTTGAGTTATGCGACATACATACGTACGTCCGTCCATACGTCCGTCCGTACGTACAGACGTCACGACGAAACTAGTCATAATGGATTCAGAAAAGGTCAAAACGGACATTTCCATAAAATCTGAAAACCGAAATTTTTCGCGATTACCTACAATACTTCCTTATTACTCCGTACAAGGAAGTAAAAATGAATGAATTTTATCGCCATGTTGTTCATTGTCAAGTGATGCGTTTTTTTTGTCGTGTGTATTTATGTTATGATATACGGATTATTTTTCTCTAATTAAAATTAAAATAAAAACAATTAATTATTGTTACATTATTTTATTATATTTTTACTCCTCTTAGTTTACATACTGCTGTTAAAGTACTTTTCAAATATTAGTAATTAATTTAATAGGTTAATAAATTTATTTTTAACAATGTTAATCTGCATGTATGATAAAGGGATTTTTTTCTGATTTCAATTAAAATAATAACAATTACAATATTTAGCGAGACCACAGATGTAAAATAAATAAAATTTGCATTATAAAACACAATGTATTTCGCAAAAAAAAACCATCAATTTTAAATGAGCATTAAAACCCATTATTTTAATCCATAAAAACAAAGTTTAAAACAATTTAAACATGAATATTAAATTGAATGAATAAATAATGAATGTATGCCGTACAAAACGTTACAAAAATTGATGCGGTTTCTATCAAAACCAGGGGGCTTGCGTTGCCAAGTAAATTGAACAGTAAAATCATTATTTAGTCCTCAGCTGGTTATTTAATGCTAAGACAATTTCTCATTTCTTGGCAAGGCCTCTCGATGTGTGTGTATGAGTTTTAATCTCGGGACTAAGCTTTAATAAAAGCCAAAGATAAATTGCCATAATTTTCTTTGTGGTTTCCTGGCGAATTATAAATTACAGAACTGCCAGTCAAAATATGGCGCTGTGAATCCGGCTGCTGTTGACTTCTGGCGCACAACAGGAAAATCGAATTTCAATTATTCCTTTCTTGTCATGAATAATTACCGCATTTTTAACTGACTGCGCGGTCGTGTTTGTGATGTAATGCGCAAATTCCGATGGATCAGAAACGATTGCTTTAAAGAAATAATAATGTAATAACTTTCTCACAATAATATTTAAGAATTTTTCACAAGAATTATAGTTTACTACACCAGTTTCAGATTATTGTTCTAGCCAATTGAAGATGTAGCTATAATAGTGCCCTTCACCATTTTAAAAATGGTATTTAATTTTTTATACATTGTATTGTATTGTATTATGAGTTCGGGATTTGAACCTCATTTGGGTTATATATCCCTAGTGTGACTTGATGGCACACACACACAGTATTATACTTTGTGCGCCATTTTCTTGTTTACTTTACTACCGTGTGTTGCCAGTCAACCCAGCGCAAGCCCTTGTTACAGCCTTTAGCCGGTGCCCGATAGCTAGAGGTCCCAACTTGGAATGGTAACGGGAGTAGGTACCGATCCAAATCAGGCCGTGAAAATTTCCTGACCTGACCGGGATTCGAACCCACGACCTCTGTAACCAGAGCCTAGCATCCTAACCACTATGCTATCCCGCATGTTAATTTTTTTAATACACAGTTTAGGTATATCATGAAATAATGTGATACCGGGATTTTCGCGAAAATACATGTTTTGAAGTCCTCTGAATTTGTTTTGACCATTTTCTCAATGATGTCTGTGTGTGTAGATGGATGGATGAGCGTCCGTTCGTTCAATAGTTATTCATGATCGGGACAGATAAATTTATGAAACATGGTGTTTATAAAGTTTAGGACATAAAACACACAATAGTCAAATATGGGCAGTATTAGGAAATTTATTGGTCGCAATTTAATATCAGATGATAGCAGCGATATTGGTGGTAAAGTTGTCTTAATCTGAGTCTTGCTGCTTTTAATTTAGACGTTAGGGGAGAGCGGATACCATCGAGACAGCGTTAGCCTAGGGACACTGCTTAAATAATATTTAAAATTGTCTTTTTGTTATTGAATTTACCTCCAACACTATCGTTCATATATAGCTAACTTCACTATGTAGTTTCATGCATGTAAGTCCATGAGTACAGGTTTTATTTGAAATTTCGTATTTTTGGTAAGTACGACTAAATTTTTTCACAATATATCGAACTATCTGTACTCTTACACATAACGAATTATTTAATATAGTAATGTTTTCCGTATTTTCATAAGTATTTAGAATGATGCTGTATATTTTATTTCTAAGTTACATTAACTTCTCTTTTTTAAAACGATGTAAAAAATTTAATGGTGCAGTCGAGACCTTTGGGACCAAGAACCGCGTCATGTTTGGGACACCGTATTCCAAATGGCCATCAATTCTAGAAGCCGAAAAAAAATTATATCTTAATATTTTGGAGTGTATGCATTATATAGAGGAAACATGTAGGTACCTTTATATATACACAAATGTACCATGCGTGTTCTTAAAGAGCAGAAAAAAAATATTTTCCACAAAGTGTCCCAGGGATGTCCGCTCTCCCCTAAATGTTCTTAAAACTTTAAATCTATGAGTTAGTTTTATATCGTCAAGTACTATTTCAGGAGTCTCATTTGTACCAAAGATTATAAGTGAAGATTTATCAGCGTTTATTCTATGTCCATTATTCTTTATCCGTAGTACTAAATAAATATTAATGTCGGTATTAATTTCTCTGCTCATTTAATCAATAATTCTGTCTTTATCAACTGTAGCTAAAATCTGAGTATCATCAGCCTACGAATGTGCAGTGCAAAAGTTCAAAGTAGATGTATATTATATAATGCTTATTTAAAATGTATGAAAATCTTTAAATCGCTCTCCTGCAAAATTAACAAAACTGACTTACGTCGTTTCGTGATACTGACTACGTTATGTACTATCTTTAAAGTTGAACGGTAAATTACGCTGCTCAATTTGGAACCGCGATCTTAAATTGCCAGTAGCAAAATTAATAAAACTACGTACGAAGAAATACATAGTCTTCCACTTGAAGTGAGTTGAATCCAGCAAAAACGGCAATGGTCCTTAGAGGACACGCCACATCCTTTCCGTCTCCTCTTTAATTTATAACAACAGCAGCAAAGAAGAGATGCATAAATCAGGCGCAGGAAATCGTACTAAAGTTTGTACAAGTCGAGAAGTTGGCCGCGCGACTCCGCCGTACCATATAGCGACTTAGAAGTGCGGGGAGAAATGGAACTGACACAAGGGCGCACGTAGCGGGCCAAGACGTTATAATATAGATGTGCGATTTAATATGTATGCAGCACTAACTCAAAACATTTAGCTAAGACAGTGTCTGAACCTAATTTTAAAACAGTTTAGTTATTTATTAATTACCTACGTAGATATTAATGCTATTTTATTTATTATTAAATATCATTAAATAAAGAAATACTGAGCCCTTTCGATAAATTGAAATCGTCATACTAAGTTGTTAAATAATAACGAGTAAATAGGTAGGTACCTACAAAAATTTCGATATTATTTTAAAGGGAGTCCGGTAAAAAAATACAAGTATCGAAGCATATAAAAACGACTAATACTACGACTTTAATTTTTTTGCATCATCACTAATCAATATACACTATATGGGACATTTCACTTACAAATACACAGACACCGATAAAACTGAAGGGAAATTACAAGGCAAAAAATTGAATAACCTTATTACATACATAGATACATACATATTCAACACTTTACATGCATGTTCTATATAATATTCTCTTGAGTCACCCGTAATTTAATAAGATTTATAATTTTTTGGATCAAAAGTAGGTGCCTGAAATATGGTCCAGCCTCCATATTCTCTTATCTTACCAGAAAAGAAAAATAGGGAATGTTTTAGACAATATAATAAATCATAAATATACTTTTTCTATTTGGCGTTCACAAAGTTAACTTTGTGAAACGCAACTGAATGTCGCCAACATATTTTTATAGAAGGTTGGTTTTAGCAGTATCAGATGACATTTACTTCAATTATTGTCAAACGTCAAACCTCAGAACCGACAAATTTCAGTATAACCTATAAATCTGTTTTGCTTAATTAATTACTTTTTATTTAATAAAATTAATGAACATAGTAATGGAAAACATATAAGTTCAATATTTTCTAAAATGTTTCTATTTATCACCTAGAATAGTTTATTACTTATTACACGTTTACAATGACATTGACAGTTAATAAATGGTAATATTAATGTCACTAACAAAAACGTTATATACATAAATCAACTTGTATATATTGTGGAAGTTTAATTTAATTTTAATATTAAAAAGATACCAAATAGAAAAATAGCATAAAGAACTTATTTTATAAGACTTTTGTCCTTTAGTAAACTCGCCCGAGGGCCCATTTTACAAAATTTGGGCGCGCGCAAAAAATTATATCTTATAAAACATGTTCTTTAATATACCTACTATTTTATATTAACATTTTTTTTCACGATGGACACGATTTTCTGTCTATTATGACATATGACCAGAATAAACTAAAACTAAGCGAATAATTATTTCTTAAAATTTTATATCCCTGTCGGCCCAAATACATCGCGGCCCAGTGGGAAAAATCCCACTACCCCACCGACCCAGTCCGCCCCTGGGTTTAAACCCGTTTCAAAATAAATTTAGATATGCAATCTATTGTTCAGTCTTTCAGTACACGAAACTGAGAAATTAATATAAGGTTAAGTAGACAATAAAAACAAACTTCAAGTTATAATTTCAAAATAATGACGTTAGTTAGTTTATACATTATCCACAGATATAGTTTACGAACTGAGCTTGACTGTAGCTATAACATAAGCATTAAACTATCATTCCAGGAATATATCGCAAGAAAATATACTCAAGATCCCTAGGAAAAACCTCTCCCCCGCCTATGTCTTCGTACGCGTGCTACATGGCGCGTTTCGAATGCACCATTCGGGCCCAAGTTTTATTAGGGATTTAATTGATGTGCCGGTTGGTAACACACCAACGACCAACTTGACGAACTCAAACTGCAACTTGTAAAGTTTTTATTATCTATTATTCCCTTGGCTGCAGCACGAGCAATGCTTTATGTTATTAGAGCGATATATGACAATCAAATTTAGGACGGTTCATGAGTTCTGAGATCCAGTTCATGTTTTATGCATTCGTAAGAAGTTGCAGAAGTTTAAAGTTTCGTTCATTTGCCGTCAGGGTGATGAGTTTAAAATTACTTATTTATTACGTTATATGATTTTAAAATGTTAGGATAGGATACTGAGCATGCAGAAAAACTTGTTATAATGGGACCCTTAGCGCAATATTTTTCTCACGATAGGTGCGCTAGTGAGCTAGCTCCTTTTAACCTTCAAATGACTTAGAAATGTCAAACCTTTGCAGTCATAGAATGATGAGTTTAAAATTACGTATTATCTTATATGATTTTAAAATGTTAGGACGGGATACTCAGCATGCAGATAAGCTTGATATTCGCTGGATGCGAAGTGTAGGGTGAGGGTAACAAAACTGATTACAGCGCTTGATGCGGACTAACTTAGCAATAATATAGGCTGCCAAATGTCAAATATGTACTTGTGTGTTTATTCGATTTACAAATAAAATTAATTGGGTCAAGCATGACAGTTTTTGTGATGTTAATTGCTGCCTAATAACTGGTAGAAACAGTGAAATTTAAATTTTACAGATTTCCAACAGCGAATGCTGGTTGCGAAAGAATATCTCTTATGCCGCTTTGGATTTCAAAATTCAAAGACCGTCGCACGAATTGAGTTTCTGGCTGCACCAAGATAAATCAGTTACGAAACTAGTACTACTACGGTACTCGTGTCATTGAGGCCTAGGCTCGCAAAGCGCTGTTACGCCGATAATGATGAAAAAGGTCACATAATATAACTACATTATTTATTAAAAAATTATATATTGTAATAGCAGATTTTATGCAGTTTAGTTTTTAAAAACTCGAATAAGACCGTCGTTTGTAGATAACCTAAATAAATGTCAAAATTTAATATTTTCAAAAAATTTCACTTACTCAAAACGAAAGAATAAAAATATTGTATGTAACACCGAAGAAAGCTCGGTACCTTCATTAGGTATGTGTTTACAGAACTCTGCAATACCTCGTCCTGCAAATTTTATATTATATAAACCCTACCTTCTTTTCCTTACTTGTCACATAAATACTAATTTTGTAAAATATGTTAATTATTCTGTATTTCAACAAAAAAAATTCTACTGTTTACTATCTTCAAAAACGTATTTGATAATAGAAAAGTATGGTACAATTATTGAATATTTTTCTTCATTTCCCCCAAGACTATCATGTAACACAACATTGACAGAACCTACAAAATTGTAAACCCTAGGTGGCATTGTCGTCGTGCACCTAGCGAATAATGGGACCCTTAGCGCAATATTTCTCACGATAAGTGCGCTAGTGAGCTAGTTCCTTTTAATGTTCAAATTACTTAGAAACGTCAAACCTGTGTATTCGTTAGAAATCCGTAATATGAAATCGTGCCTGATTTAACCCTTTACCAGAAATGTCTTGCCTTGAAGAAAAAAATATAAAATTTGCATCCGGGGTATTTCAAACAGGGCGCTATTTTAAAGAAGTGTTTTAATGTACTAAGTGACTTATTTTACTACTTCTGTTACTTGATATACATAATAAAGTGAATTCAAAGAAATTATTATGCAGTAGGTACGCCAGAAAATTTTACCGGCTATACAAGTTTCAAAGTGCTTCGTAGTGAGCAAATTGAAGGACCTCGGTGACATGTGTCAAAAATATTAAACGTCGCATGACGTTTCCCAATATTATGCACACTTCGAAGCACAATAAAGCTTCTGGCAGACATAATATACAACCGGTTATTTTTTTGGCGTGGTGCTTGGTGATCTTGTTTTGAGGTCCTACATTACGGTGACCATTCGTATTGTATCTATTATACAGTACAGTACAGTATTTGAAAGTGTTGTACTTACTGTATTATTTTTTGTACTGTATTTGTATTGAATTTTATTTTTAGTACTTTATTTTACATGAAAATTGTATATTTTTTAAATTACTGAATATTAGCAAATGTGCGATTTTGCGAACAAGCCTTGCCGCGTTGTCAAATGAAGGAAACCACAGAGTAAAACATAACATAACCTATAAATACTCATACTCTGGACTCGGTACCTTATTTTTTAAAGTTACTTAAAATGTATGCTTTATTTTGTGTAATTCTATCTTTAAATGGACAGTAAGTATTTGCAAACGTTTTAAGTTTAACTTTTTATCAATTATAATTATTTTTTATTAGTTTGGTATCTCCTCGGTATAAAACCTAAAAGACGAAAAGGTATATTTAACAATTAATTTTTTAATTTTACTTATCTTGTGTACGGCCAGAACACTTTCCATTTCATTTTTTAAATTTTTGCATTAAAAATGCTTTAAAATAACGTTCAGAAATAAAATATTCTACCGGAAGTCTCACTCTCGGGCTTGTGCGAAACGCACGTCTTTTAACGTGCTTCGCACGCTTCGTTTCTTCTCATGTACAGTATATTCATGTGTAAACAATGGTCACCGTATCCTACATACATATTTCAAATTAGGAAACTTAACCCTGAAACACCCTGTATAAAACTCTAAAGAACATTTATTACGCAAAAAGGTGTTGAGCTCAGCCTATTTTTATTCACCCAGCAACCATAAACTCCAGTAAGTATATTCCAAAGCAGTTTATATAGATTATAATTTATCAAAAAGTTTCCGCACTCTGTATGCTTTTAAAGTTCAATATGTTTTATCGCGGAAAAGTTTAGCATTTGATACTCGGTGGCATGAAGCAAAGGAAAGTTTTTGAATGAATCGCTGATTGACGTATGACGCGTCGATGCGTGCAAAGTCGTCGCGGCGGTCGAAGCGCTCGCTAAATGTAATTATAGTTGAATGTAGCAGATGAAAAGGTGACGAAGTCATAACAGGGACAGAAATGGTAACTTCAGACTTTGAAACTTTCCAAAATGTACCAGGTAACTTCTTACTGAATTATATAGACCGGAAGTTTTCCCTTCACACTGTAAAATGGTGTGTACGTTCAAAGAAAACAAAATGGGATTCTGTCCGAATGCCAATACGAAAACTGTATACATGAGTTTAGTTCGGTGGTGACAAAAAACGCATTACACTATAATATGGTAAAAATGGAAATATTACAGGTTTATATGCAGCAGCAGAAAGTGTATGTATAAAAACATATTAGATTCTTTTTAAAAGTTATACTACTTGGTCTATTCTTCAGACATCTATTCAAAAATTCAAGCAGACTGGGAACTATTTTATGCATTTGTAAAAAATAAATAACTAGGTTGGAATATGCATTATTTTGCTTTTAGGTTCTATTGACGATTTGGAATAAATAAATAATGTGTTAAGGTCTCGGTTCAGGCATTTATGCTAATTCTATTTAGAGATAAAGCCGTTAAATTTTGTATTATATGTATGTATGTATGCGTCACTACAGTAAACTGTACTTAAGAACTTAATTTTCATATTAAAAATTAACAGCAATTATTATATATTTATGGAAGACCTTTCCAAATTGTTGCCCATATAGTAGGTACTCGTATATAGGTTATTATTTATTATATGTGTGCTGCGAAATGACTATATTAAGCGCCCGAGAGAATTTTTGCCGAGGCAAAGGCCTAGGCTAAAAAACACATTTCGTAGACGAGGTATACCTACCTACTTACACAATTATTTTTTTTGTGCAACTGCAAGGCATAATATAATTAAAAACACCAATTTTATTTCACTGTCATAAATGATTGACACTGACAATTCAGTACTCTCAGTAACGGCTGCGACATTGTATATCTTACAGTTAAAACTCGAAGTTTCTAAGGGTATTTGTGGAAACTAGTGTTGACTAGTCAAAACGCGAAGATGCTAAACGCTTTTGTATAAACCCGAATTAATTTTGTTTTCAAAGAAAATCACTTTACAAAAATGACATGAGATGATTATAATTCATTTCTTAAAGATGTTAAATAAAATTAGGTTAGGTATGGTTAGGTAAGATAAGGTTAGGTTAGGTTTAAATCTATTTATTGTTTTTTTCGTGAGAGTTGACTAAAGCACGTACTTTAATTCGGCTTTTTAATAACAAATAATAGTTTAAACTAGTTCTGTCAAACAAGTAATTAATAAGAACTAATTCTTACAATTATTTTCAGTTAAAACGGGGATTAAAGTAAAACAAACAAAAATTCTTCGGGTTTTTACAAAAGCGATTAGCAACTTCGCGTCTTAACTAGTCAAAACTAGATTCTAGATTTGGTAACTTCGAGTTTTAACTAGTTTAAACTAGTTTTGACTGATTTCGGGTTTAAACGGTATCATTCAAGTATGTTAATTTTATTTATATACTTCGCGGCTTAAATTGCGTAAGTCAATGTCTACTTTTTTTGATAAGTGCGCAATAAATAATATTTTTTTAAATCTAATAAAGTCAAAAGTCTGTGTCCAGTATTTCAAGCTTCGTTAAGGTCTGGTCTCACATAAAATTTATAAATTTGGGTTTTTAAATATCTATAAAATTTAGTTTTTGTAGGCTTCATTTGAAAATAATTTATGTTCAGTTAAATGATATAAAAATATACTAAAATAAAATCCAACGCAGTAAAATTGCAAACCAGTTTAGAATCTAAAAACAATTTGCACAAGAAAATGAATCCAACTCCCGACTAAATATTATGACTTTGTAAAGACACTAAACTTCTTCTGTATGCAGTATAAAAATACAAAAAACCGAAAAAACAAAATACAATAACAAACTACATGCACATGGCAACGCTCAGATACTCAACGGTTACCATGAATGTAAAAACAAAAGTTTGTTGAAAATTGTATGCAATTCGAAAACTTGGCAAGTGGCGAATGCACAAATGTACGGTTGGGGGCCGTGGAGGCGGCGGCGGATGACAAGTAACGTGGGGCAGAAGAGGCCCACATTCATCTTTCCGTATTCGCCCGAATTAAAAAAAAGTTCTAAGAACTCAGATTCGAATATATTAAGACATACGATATTAAAACAAAAGGTTTTTTAAAAACTAGAATTCAAGAACATAAAAGAAATGAAAATAAAATAACTTCTAACACTAGTACAAGCGCCTGCTCATTGGTACAACACGCCAAATCGCTCAATCACAGTTTTGATTTCGACAATGTCATAATACTAGACACGGAAACAAAACAAAAACGCTTAATACTAGAGATGTTACATATTAATAACGACAACAATTATGTCAATTTCTGCAGTGATATTGAGGATTTAAGCGTGGTTTACAATAATTTTCTTAAAAAAATTAAAAAAAGATGAGTTGCGCAGATTTTGCACTCCCACAACATCCAATTAGACGCCAACGCAATTGGTCACGCACTGGATGGGTCTTGCATTTTGGAAATTAACAGCTAGTTTGTCTCCACAGTTGGGTTCGCCTTGGCCGTTTTTTGCCATAAGACGTGAAAAATGTATGTATCTTGACCCATCTACATGTTTCTGTAGAGTTTTAAAATTATTGTATACATTATTTTGTAAAAGAATTTTTAGAATCTAACGATTAACTAATGTAAGTAATTTTTACTTTTCGTTTCTGTAACAAATTGTTCTCTTTTTGTACTTGTAGTCACCCTGATGAAGACACCAGGGTGTGACGAAACGTCGTTTTTTTAGTAAAATAAAAATATACACACTGCATTCCCGAATATTCACGTCGGTGGCTGGTAATTGCACACTATATCTACGAGCATATTTTTTTTATTTGGCTGATAACCATTCAACAGGATTTACTCCCAATTACATAACTAATGCATAAAAATTATTAGTTTTATAACTAACATAAATTCCAGTATTTAACTATACAGTTTCTTTGTTATAATTATAATTAATAATATATTATGTTGGTACGTATAGAATGTATATTATAAAATTATTGTAATTCTTGCTACTATAATAAAATATGTTTATTAACAATAACAATAAACAAAACTAAAATTGTAATTATAGTGTTGTGTTGTACTAACTATAATAAAACTTTAAATACAGGTGTTCTATAACTTATTAAAGGGTACTGTACGACGTGCTGATTATGAAACAAAAGATTTTTTAAATCCGCAAAAAATTGCATCTTATTTCAAACAAACATTTTTTTGCACTGGTCGGTAGTTACTTATATTTAATAATTTTTTTCAAATCTTCTACAACGAAAGTAATTGTTTACATAATATCTAGTATCCCAGTTAGTGTTGTGTTTGGTTTTTTGCATTGAATCATACATTTTATCGATCTTTGTATCAAACCTTACACCATACACTAATCTGGATACATTACTCATTGACGAGTTCATAAGCGGAACGATTTTGTTTTATATTATAATATCTAGTACTAATAAATGTCAAATTATCAAATATACCATCAAAACAGTGATACTTAAAATGTACACACGTAAAGTAAACTACCCTTAAATTTGCGAATTTAAAAAAAAAAATTGTTTCATGATCAGCACATTAATTATTTGTTGTCCCCTAAAATATTGTAATTTAGACGAGCCACTAAGACGAACCTCGCGTTAGTCCTATGCATTTGTGTGACAGCCTGGCAGCCTGCAGGGCATTGTGTAATTTGGTGGTTATGATTTTTTCGAAAGAGGTTCTAATGATCTTATACTATGTTATTACCCTCTGCACTATTTTTACTCGGGGGAATACGGAAAGATGAACTAGACGACACCGGCGACGGCGACGACTCCGCGCTGTGTTGTATTTTGTGCATCTGGATTGTTAAAGTTCGCCAGCTGCTTATAACGACTTTCTCAACTTTTCTCAGAACTTTTAAATTTGCATCCCACTTTCTTGAATAAGAGCGCCTTAAAGACGTATGTACCGGATATCATTAAATATGAAATACTTAAAATTATTCAAGATTTGGAGTTTATAAGCCTTCGCCAAAAAGGTAAATACATTTCACTGGAAAATTGTTCCTTAAATAAACTTTACTTCTCCAAATAATTCTATAGGTAGGTACCTAAGAATAAATTAGGACAATTTACAAATAAAAAAGTTACCTATATATTTTTCGTTTTTGTGCAATGACGGACAGTCAATACAAAACAAGAACCTATAATATGTACATGTATTCTTACACAACATCTATTCGGGAGCACACAATTTGGACAAATATAGTTTTGTCAAAACGTAGTTTGACCAAAAATAATGAAGCCAAACTGTATTTTAGTCAAACTGTAATTTGTTCAACTGGAATTTTGTCAAACCGTAAATATGCCAACCCGTAATTTGGCCAAACTGTATTCTAGACAAACTGTAATTTCACATTCCGTAATTTGACCAAACCGCAACTTCGACTAATATTATTTTGTCAAATCGTTTTCAGTTAAACCGTAATTTAGCCAAAACGCAACTATACCTAACTGGAATAATTCAACACGGAATTTATCCAACACGTATTTTTGTCAAATCGCAGATATGCATAATCGTAATCTTGCCAACCGTATTTTAGTCAAATCGTAATCTTCCCAACTCTATATAAAGACATACAGTTGGGAAGATTACGATTTGAGTAAAATGCGTTTGGCAAGATTACGGTTAGGTTATGCATAACTGCGATTTGACAAAAATACGGTTTGAATAAATTCCGTTTTGGATTACTCCAGTTAGGTATAGTTGCGTTTTGGCTAAATTACGGTTGACCTGAAAATGATTTGACAATAAAATATTAGTCGAAGTTGCGGTTTGGTCAAAATACGGAATGTGAAATTACAGTTTGTCTAGAATACAGTTTGGCCAAATTACGGGTTGGCATATTTACGATTTGACATAATTCTAGTTGAACAAATTACAGTTTGACTAAAATACAGTTTGGCTTAATTATTTTTGGTCAAACTACGTTTTGACAAAACTTTATTTGACTAAATAAGCGGACGCCAAATATTCAAGTCTACCCAAACTGATCAGGGTTGAAAAAACAAAACATGTTTTTTTTTAATTTTAAACAAAAAAAGCTATGGCTATGGGTGTAGTAATGAACTACCTCCTAAGAATATAATTTTTTTCTAAAAATCTCAGAAAAGTCAATTTGAAAATACTGGACCTTGAACTAAATAAAGATTTCGCCTGCGGCGCATTTTAATTGCTCTTGTGTTCTCATATTTTGTATAAGCCAACTTCATTTCAAAAATCCTATCATTATAACGTGCATAATAATATTAAATTACAAATTTATTTCTTACCTTAAATCTCATTATTTAACTGTTGTGTACATAAGAAAAATTTTGCTTCCAGCTTGCAACCATTTAATTCTGAAACAAACAAATATCCAAAAAAATTTAAAAAATTCTTTTCTTGTTAGAAACTATACAGACTTAAACTATACAATACAACAATAGGTACGAACATCAGTATTACACTTACATACATATACATAACATAATTGCACACATAGGTATTATGTGTAGTGTAAGTATAAGTATGTATGGTGTACTGAGCGAAAAGCAGATTTTTTTTTAAAAAATCGAAAATTAAGGGAGAATAATTAAAGTACCTAGCGTATTTTATTATAAGCAACATGATTGAAATTGCTTGTCTAAGTTTGGCATTTATTTGGAGTAATGTACAGTATAAAAACATCTGTATAGTAAAATAACCTATTTTAATAATTTTAGATTTGCACAGAAATTTATTGTGTTTAATTAAACTGCTCGTTGTTTTTAAACAGTTTTTGTGAAATATAAAAAATGTAATTTTTGCGTAAAGAGAATTAAATTCCTATTACTCATATTCTAATTAACACCCTTTATTGTATATTGTACGATGTGTAGAAGTAGCGTTATTCTTGTATAATACCTTCATAATGTATGGATGATGTAATTTTGTAATTACGTAAACCTGTAAACACTAGGCACAATTCTGTTCTACACTAATCAATTATACGTTCATATTCCATCTCCAGCTATCTACGTGTATAATTAATCTAAGTAACCATCACATACGAATTGATAATTACCATTACCTCGAATGTAATTATTACCTATGAGACGTCATTTTCATTTTATTAATTAATACAGTGATGACAGTCTACTGTGTATGTATAGAGGTAATAATAATTAGTTTTGTTGTTATCGACGTCTCCTTTGAATTAGTAAATGAAAATTTATATGTTGTACACCAATCTGATATTAAGTGTATCGACTCCACGTAGCTCAACACTGCGTTTGTCGTATGGTAACGCATGGAAAAATACGTAAATGCAGTCTAGCAATATTTAAAATGCTCACGAAGTTTTGCATATAAAGCAAAATTTTAAAAAAAATGAATTTACAGACGAAGAATGAACTAGATTTATGCCGAGTTACATTCCCTAATAAATCTCTTAATCATATGATAAAGCATGTAAAAAACACACTTTTTCATGAATTTTTTATATGGATTCCAAAGATTTATTTCATTATTTTATTTTAACTGTTCATTACACTAGATTTATTCATTCACAAACATCTACTACCTGTTTTTCCTTCAAATTTTTAATATGCAATGAGTAAAGCAGAAATTGCTACACTTATACACGCAATATTTTGTTACGGAGACGGGACCCTTAAGTAAAGATACTACCTATATCAGATTATAAATAATTTCTTGATAAAGATATTTCAAAAGAAATAAGAGTTATTGTAACAGTATATAGGTACGATTATACGAGTAAATGATAGTTTTCTAGACTTTCTATTATTCAAAACAAGTGCAGAAAGTCGAAAAAAGGTGACACATAGTAAAGACACTGTTATCAAAATTTGCTTCATCATGTTAAAAATAATAAAGTGCGTGTAGTGTAAGTAATAAGATTTTCTGAGACATCTTAATTTTGAACATGGAAAAAATAATCAAATAATGAGTTCAATCGTTGCTATGGTTTCACGGTCGTTCATTGACAATTCAACTCATGTGTCATCTGTCAAAAATGGACCAATCAATTTTGAGGATTTATAAATTTTCCACCAATTGAAACGAATTTTTTCGACGATTTATCACTAGTGCTCGCAGCGACATAATTTTTCGACAATTTTCACTAGTGATCCAATCGACTATTTTAAACAATTGAATATAATATCTTTATTAATCAAAATCCTATTGTTATAACTGTTGTAATGGAAGTGAAGCTATTTATAAATCATTTTCATAAAGAAAGAATACATTTTTATTCGGTGAATTGTCCTCCGAATACCATTCGTGTTCCAAGTTATGTAAACAATTTTTGTGGCTGCATCACTCATGATTATTACGCTTAAGAAAATAGCACTCGTGCTACGCACTCGTGCAATTTTCAATCAAGCGTAATAACCATTCGTGATACAGCAACAAAAATTGTCGACATAACTTGGAACACTAGTGGTATTATATATGATTCTACGCCACATATTAATGTTCAATTTTTCTTAATTATTTTTGTGCTTGTTTATAAAAATTTCGTCAAAATAAAAATTCATGTCCGAAGTTTATATTTCTTCTTCAAAAATATTCAGCTGAAAAATCATTTAAATAATGTGATAAAAAAGTCAAATGACTAACCTTTCAGAATTCATATTTCTATTTATGTCGAAATACGAGTGGAGCGGACTATAGACGATCAGTTACGTGATCAATAAAACTACTAAAAGGCGCAATTAATAAAATAGTTAACAAATCGAATCACCAAATAAATCACACATTCACCACTCAAATTATGGACCAGTTATACGTGATATACAAAATGTGACGATAAGGAAATATGGCAATTCCCGGGCACGTGCTACTCGTATCAGAGTGTATCGTTCATTATTTTTACAATCAACATGATTGCTAATTCCATCCAAGAATCATACTAGAAACGTCTTTTTCCGACATAAAAAATAGCTCCAGTCCTATTTGATTTGCATCCAAGTTTTATACTAGACCTGCGCAGTAAACGTACATTTTGCATTGCCAACCTTACATATTGATATTAACAATCAACAACCAGAAGCGATTTCACAATGTTTTATATTTTTTTGTAATTTACATTTTTTGCATTCATATTTCAAATTAATATCAAAACGTCAATATTACGGTTTAAAAATTTGGTATTGGTAACATTGATTACCGGCTGATCAAGAAACTAGTACAAAACTTGGATGTGATTCTAGACAAAAAAATCTGATGTGGCCAACACAAGACCTTCCTCCATACCTTACTCTTTTTACTACACTACAAATATATAGGTACTTACAAATATATTTTAGTCATTTAGTCAACTGAAGAACTGTAGAAGAAGATATAAATGATGTGTCACTATTGGCACTATCAATCTGTCACTGTCGTAATCAATTAAAGTTTTCTTACTAACAACTGTTAAACAATTATGGTACATGGAGAACACAATTCTGAAGTTTCATACTCTAAATTATTATAAATAATACTTTAATTCGTAAAGTATTATGACAGAAAAATTTACAAAATTCTAAAAATTCTTTCATTTGAAATAAAAAATATTGCGATATATTTATAATTATTAAAATATTGAAGAAATGTACTACGTTCGGTTTGGGAATTGCTTTCATAAAAATAACTGGGTTCTTAAGATTTGTATTAAGACGTTATATATATTTGGTTGTTAAATGTTTGTAACTTTTTGAGTTATAAAACTTTTTGAGTTACAGACATATACAGACATTATCTCGAAAATATTTTATTCGTATTCTGTGGAACCTAAAATGTACTTATCCACTAAAAACTCACACTCGAAAATTACGACCGTCACAATACGTCCCTTATAGAATATGAGGCAGGAGGTAAAAAGTCAGAAAAAGTTTCTAAGAACTAGTTTCTATTTCTAGTTGGAAAAAGTATAATGTAAAACAGGCTTTATAATACTATTATGTATTATAAATGTTTCCCTAAAGATTTTATCCACCATATCCATTTGAATAACAAATCAAACAAATTTCTAAGTATTTGTTAATGAAACTGGCGAGTAGATGGCGTATCCGGACCCGAGTGCGCGTTCAGAATATTCATTATTCCATTAATTATCGAGGTGAAATCTCTGGAGATAGTTCGTTTACTGTTTTGCCCTCAAAATCAATTATCACTTTTTCCCGGCACAAAAAGAGTGGAGCGAGTAAAAACACTTCCTCACTTCCGGTCACTTCATCAACAGCAGTCAGCGAAGAGTCGAGAGGATCCGAGGAGGCCGAGGCGGAAAGATTCGGTTCGAGATATCGAGAGGCGACTCACGTTCGCGACAGATAAACTCTAAAATGTTCTTTAATTAGCGCGCTGTGTTCTAGCCCCGTGTCCGACAGCAGGGTGCGTTTGTTGGAAGCCTACTTTCACGAAGATTTTTTCAGTGTTATGGAAAACTAATTCTGTTTTCACACTTTTAGTTTAGTATGGGAAGGATTGGCAAAGCTAGACGTATCATCCTATTTGACATGTATCCTCCATGAGATGTTTAAAAATATCTTATTCTTGTACTATTATAGCTATTAATATAACAAGAATATTATGCGATTTATAATACCGAGGATGTTGCTAAGAGACGAGGTGAAACCGAGTCTCTTTGAACATCCAAGGGGGCTTAAATCGCATATATTCGCGTTATATTCAAAGCGTAATCGTATCATCAAAGATAGCGATGTTAAAACAAATCAAAAATTTTATTTGTTAATTAGTTGACAGTTCGCATATTATGGAAGGTTTTGATGTCATTATGGTTGTATCTAACGTATGTTTAAAAATATCTTATTCTTGTACTATTATAGCTATTAATATAACAAGAATATTATGCGATTTATAATACCGAGGATGTTGCTAAGAGACGAGGTGAAACCGAGTCTCTTTGAACATCCAAGGGGGCTTAAATCGCATATATTCGCGTTATATTCAAAGCGTAATCGTATCATCAAAGATAGCGATGTTAAAACAAATCAAAAATTTTATTTGTTAATTAGTTGACAGTTCGCATATTATGGAAGGTTTTGATGTCATTATGGTTGTATCTAACGTATTAAGTCCGTAACTAATGAATTATAAGTATCTAACGTATTATAAGTAACTAACGTATTATGTTGTTTATAATTATCAAAAAATGTTGCATGTTATAAGGTAATAACAGTTGATGTTACTATTAAGATATTAATTTAGTTAAATAGAAATTTATTTATTGTAGAAGAGTGTGAGAGCACTCATTTTTGTAGGTAATTTCAAATATTTTAAAATAGTATCGAGGCAGGATGCGAAAAAGTTCTCCAATTTGACGGTATTTACGAAAAAACAAAAACCAACCCTCACTTTTGACCTTTGACCGGCCATTGTCATTGATATTGTTGATCTATGGCCTTAATTTTCTTATTATAAGAAAGATTATTTTATTTTCAACAAATTTCATCTGTTGAACTTAAATGTACAGGCGATAGTAACAAAGATAAAAAATAAGAACAAATTTACCCCCATATTGACAGATTGTTGTACATTCCCCCACCCTCTCAAATACGAAAACTCGGTTTTAAACTCAGCACATGCACCTGCCAAACACCCCCTCAAAATTTCAGCCATTAAGTATTTTTTAAGTAAATGGGATTTTTGTGTCTTTATTTACTGTAGGTACTATAGTTAAAATATGAAAAACAATATTTAAACGATGGTCAATTGTGTTTTTCACATGTTATTCAAATTATACCGAGAGTGGTAGTTGGTATGAACCGGTATGAACCTTAATCTTTCGGGGAGATAAGTATATATAGTCAAAATATATAAAATAGTATAAAACGAGTAAAAATGTTATTTGTAAGAGTTTGTTATTTTAAATTTTTTTCAAATTTTGCAGAATGAAGCATAAAATAATAGTATATTATATATTGAGGGACTAAAGTGCATGATTTAATCCTGAGGGTGAAGTTTATTTCACGAGCCGAAGGTGAAGGAAATAATCACCTGAGGGATTAAAGGTACTTTAGTCCTGTGGTATATACGCTATTTTTTGCACTTCATCCTCAAACGAATGCAAAATAGTTTAAAAGAATACACATTTTGTAATTTTGACAGTAAATTTTATGACAAATATTTATATTGTTACCATAGATACTATGTAACAAATAGCACATATTTACTTGACAACGGGGTTAATTAATTCAATTCCTTGACAACGGGATTAAATATGAAAAATAATCCCTTGGGATCAAATTAAGAACCTTAGTCCCTATAAATGAAGACTGAAGTAGAGTTTTAGTCCCGGAAGTGCAAAAAAGCCATTAAGAAAGCAAGATATAAAAACTTATAGTCGGAAAAGTACCTACTATGGTGGCCACAGCAGGTTTTTTATTTGATTTATTAAATATTATTTTTACAAACAGGGATTAGCTTAGCGTAAAGTGAACAAACCGAAAATAATACCAATTGTTCCGAGTGGTTGGATTCCTCTATATAACATCTACTATTCTGTAATCCTTTTGAATGGTAAACATCAAAATAAATATGGTTATTCTTTGCTCATTTAACCGAAGTCGTTTTGCTTCTGGATTCATATCTCAATAGTGGCCCAATAAAATCTCTTTCTATATGCTGAGAAAGTAAAAATAATTCATAAAAACTTTATATCGATCGTTCTTTGATAGTAGTTAGAAAGATACTAAAATTCCTTAAACCCAGTGAAAATTTGCGGCATGCGATCACCGTACATTACTTCGAAAATATTCGACAGAGTAGAACTACCCAAACTTCCTAACTGAATAAAACTTTCGCACTAGCAAAGTTATTGAAATCTTCGATAATTAATCTCATTACACATTATAATATAGTTTCCAACATCCATAAAACGTCATGTAGTTTTCTTGGAGAGTTTGGCGCTGGAAGTTTGGTAACTATATTAGGCCGAGTACCGGAGTCGGAGCCCGGAGTGGAAAGTCCGGGGTCGGCGGGCTCTCCGGACCGCGCGGTCGGGTCCGGCAATTAACGACTCCGCGATTCTCTGCTCTGCTCAACGCTCGATCGCGCAGATGTGTCTGAAATACTTGAACACGTGTTCACTTGTTTCCAGTAGAGTTTTACGTTCTCGTACGTGGGCTATGGCCGGGAATCGCTTCACTATTGTTTTACATCTTTGTTTAATTAGCAGGACATAATGTTTTGTATTATTATTTTTTATCCGGGCTGTACCATAACTTGAGGTACGTTTTGTAATCACATATAGAATTTAATGTACTGATTCCGAAACAAAAATATTTTTTTCGAAATTGCTATAAATAAGGGTAGTACCCGAGTAACAATGAGTGAACATAAACCAAAAATAAACGTATTTTAGTCATATTTAAATGTTATATTTTGACGTCGCACATACGTCACATAGACTGACCGTAAACCAAAAATCGACATTGTATTTTAGTCATATTTTGACGTCGTGCAGACGTAGAATCTATGTTTATATAGACGTCTACCATAAACGTAATTTTAACATCACGTTTGGACGTCATAATTAAATAATAATATAAGTCATAATTTGACGTCGTATTCTGCCGTTCTATGGATGGATGTTCATAATACTTCTTTTATGGACATAATTTTATAAATTGAATAAATAGTATCCATTCTATCGTTAATAAGTAGCAACTATTTTGCAAATTATCTGATTTGAAATTAATTCAAAATTATTGGATAAAAGAAGAATTGTAGGTACATGATTATAAAAATTTTCCAATTTATGCAAATTTTACACGGTTATATCTCATGATAGCCAGGGAGGGCCAGGCAGGGGTAAGCCCTGTTGTAAAACTCTTGCCCTTACTGGAGCTAAAAAGTTGATTTGTATCTACTTTCATCATTTTTTTAATTTTTAAAAAACATGTAAAATCAATATTATATTATTTATTTGCAAAATAATATCACCGTCCATATTCACATATTACCGTCGCATTAGACTTTCTATTATTTATTTTTGCACATAAAGTAGGTGAAAACATGCAGTTTCAAATCCCTTGAAAAATGTAACTTTCAATTATATACTCCAGTCAAAATACGGGTTTGGTTGTATTATTACTGGCAACTACCAGATTTGGTCTAGTATAGGTTTTTTGAGTCGCTGAACACGAATTTCGGGGTCATTTTGTAAAGAAATGTGCGGAACACCCTTAAATTTGCAAAAACTACCCCCAAAATGGTTTTTTTTTAAATATATTCGCACTTTGAGTGCCCAGATTTCGCACAAAGGGGTTTTTAGGGTTGCTGATCAAGAATTTCGGGGATTTTTTTATAAAAATTAATACTTCACCCTTAAATTAGCTCAAACTAACCCCAAAAAGGGTATTTTTGCTATTTTCGTACTTTGAGCGTCCAGATTTAGTCCGTATAGGTTTTTTGGATCGCTGATCAAGAATTTCGGGTTTTTTAAATAAAAATTAATATTTCACCCTTAAATTACCTTAAAGTACCCCCAAAAAAGGGTGTCTTTGTTATTTTCGCACTTTGTGCTAATTTAAGGGTGAAATATTTATTTTTATAAGAAAAATCCCCGAAATTCTTGATCAGCGACCCAAAAAACCCCTGTGGCAAATCTGGGCACTCAAAGTGCGAATATATAAAAAATACCCAATTTTGGGGGTAATTTTAGCAAATTTAAGGCTGTTCCGCCCATTTCTTTACAAAATGACCCCGAAATTCGTGATCAGCGACCCAAAAAACCTATACTAGACCAAATCTGGTAGTTGCCAGTAATAATACAACCCTCCCCCGTATTTTGACTGGATATAAGGCATTTGACTTTGAGTAAAAAAAAATTTTGCCTTCGGCGCATTTTCTTTCTACGAACAACAATGTTACCCTTTCTACAAAATGTTTGCCCCGCCCTAGAAACATAACCTGGCTACGGCCCTGGTAACTAGTTAAATAAAAGAGAGTGGGTTTCTTTTCCTTATTTATTCCTTCATGAACAATATTAATTTTATAGTGTTTAGAAACAAGTAAAATTAATGAATGCAGAGAATATAATAATATGAAAAAGTTATGTAAGCTTTCATTCTACTACATTATAGTTGTAAGTTTATTATTACAAGTTCTACAGTGTTCTCATGATTTATGTATCGTATTACAGTTGTTAGTAACACATACATTGTATCTGGCTTCAGCACATTGCAAATCAAACTTCGCGTGACTGAAGCACCCGAATACAACAAACTATAAAATTAATTTACATAGGTCATCATACTCACTCATATCAAATGGGTATATCTCACGAAATCTAAGACTACCCTGTATTTTCACTCGAAACCCTATCAAAATTTATTATGTAATTGCTTTTGACATTCAAAACAATGTAGAAAATATGAAAATTATAATAGCATATTGTTACACGAAGATAAGGATAAACAGTGAAAACTGGTTTTTCTATTTAAAAGTTTTAATTAAAATGGCTCAGCAACATACAAACAGATTTAGCATAACATTAGTATAGCGTTATTTTTGTTTTAATTAAATGTAAACTAATTGAAATAAGGTGTTTGAGTTTGCATTTTTAATAAAATGAATGTCCAGTGATAAAAGCTTGCATGAAAGCAAAAATCTGAATGTAAGTTGTAATATATTTATTTGTAATGCAACATTTTAGTTTGATAGTTCAGATAAGAAGTAAAAAATCTGACGTGGCCATCACACAACCTTCCGCCATATCTAGACTTTAAACAGAAATGTATACGTACAATCCGGTACCCATTTAAAATATACAAACAAAAATCTAAAATATTCAAACACAGAAATTAGTATCAAATTAGTATCAAAAGATTCATTCACACGAAAACTCTTCTGTGTTGAAGCAATCCTCCGTTAAAAAAAATATCACTTCCGGTGAAGATACTTGTACCAAAATCTAATGAGCTCTTCCTATTCGTATACAATTGTAAAATACCAAATTTTTGGGTAATTCGTATTTGAGTTATCCGACAGACGGCATCGGTCCGGACCACACACATACACACACACACACACACACACACACACACACACACACACACACACACACACACACACACACACACACACACACGCACACACATACACACATACATACAGACATAATCGGGAAACTATCAAAAATGAGTTGTAAGGACTTTAATTCGTGCTCATCCACTAAAAACTCACTACCCGATTTTTTGCATGATTCCAATATCTTCCTTTACAGGTAAGCGGAAGGTAAAAATACTGTTTTACAGCTGCATCTAGAGTTTCATTTTATTTATTTTATTTCATCTGTATTTTCCGCCATGTTAAACAAATTATTTTCTCGCTGATTGTAATTAGTTAATAATAATTTAGTATTCGATATTTTGACAGGTATCGCCATCAAATTATGTTGCTGTGCGCGATTGTGGAACGGTTTGTTGGGTGATTGGTATTTCTTATTTATATTTTCATAAAATTTTATCGATTCATCATAGCAACAATTGGTTTTATTGCCTAGAAAAAATAATAAAAAATAATTGTATTGCCACTATAAGTGGCACTTCACAGTGCCAAGAAATAGCTCATTTAATGTCAATCGGTTAAAACAATAATTTTTGTAATTGTGTTGTACTTGCAAGTAGGTAGTAGGTACCTACCATAATAAAAGTTGATTTAGATTTATATTATAAAATAAATAAAAGAGTTATCATTCTTAGCAATAATACCTACAGTTTTGATTAAAATTCTGAAACCAGAATAATATAAGTTTTCTACGCCTACCACCGAAATTCGCACTTCCAACATTCACTGCACTCTTCGAAAATGTCATCTTACAAACATACAAACCGTAGAACGGTCGTGTGGAAATGTTCGAAAGCGCAGCATGAGCGTATCGTAATGATTTAAACATGCATGTTTCCTATCTGTTGCTATGATACCGCATTATTCACCAAAAATAAATAATGTCAATGTGTCAAAGTGAAATGTCATATAGTGCATGTAAATTAATGAAAATATAAGTAACGGGTTGTAGAAAAAGTATAGTATGCAACACTAGTCGAAAAATGTTCTTACTTGCTCATGTTTCTTCCCTTTGGATTGTGTCGCAAATGAAACACTCGAAATTGTAAGATGCTTATTTCGATACTTGATACACATTATACTATTCTTTCTTCGTATTTTTAGTATTTAAACCTCATAGGTAATTTCATTGAAATTTTTAATTCTCTTTAGCTGTTATAAACATGAATACAAAACAACTTTTAAATTTCAGTACAATGACGTTATTTCATACTGAGTATTAAACTCGTATTGTTTTAGCATTTGTGCGTATTTTGCTATTGTTCACAGTTTCATAACGGCCACAACCATAAAAGTATTAAAAAAACAAAAAAGGAGCGTGTTAAATGAAATTAGAACACTCGATACACCTAAATAGGGATAATATGGAAACATTGTTTAACGGAAAACAATCAAATTTTATGAGTGTTATGCTTTGAAGTTATTTTGCGTGCAGAACAATTTTCCGTATATAATTTTAAAGTAGATTATCATTAACAGTACGGAGTACGTTGATCATTTACGGTTATTGGCTTTCCGGCAACGTTGACGTTGTTATGAAATTTTTCGCCATTGACGCTCAATTTTCGGTATATAAAAAATCTGCTTTAATCCACCTAGCTTTCCAAACCTTATCGAACGAACTACGTTTTGCGACATTGTTTTTCACGCGCTTTAATTTTTAATTGCCGTAAATACAAGTAGGTATACCTTATATTCAAATTTATAGAAATTTAAAAATTAAATAGGTACGGGCTTTTTATTTTGCCGGATAAATTTCTGTTTGTATTGAAACCTTGTTGCCTAGCGATTTGAAAAGCAAAATTGTGATTTATTGTTTATGGCTTACGTTGTGCAGGAGTCAATTTATTACCATTAAATTCTTCGTATCGAATCTAGAAAGTTCATTATGTTATAAAATACCTGCATCAAAAAATTCATTCACAGGAATTCAAATCTAGAATTTTATATTCGGCATAAATGCAGACACAGGAAGATGCACACACGGGAAGATGCAAATCTAGTAAAGTTATAGTTATAACTAAGTATGTGGAATTCAAGAATGATATTGGGTTGTTTATTTAGTTTAGTTCAACCTCTAATTTGTGTATCCCCCTTGTATTTTTATTTTATAAATTAGGTTAGTTAGCAATGGTCTTGTTATAAGACGTAAATAATTACTTAAAAATTCTAGACCTTTAAGATAAAATTATGCGGCCTAAGCATTTTAAGTTATATTTTGCGGTCTATAGTACGAAAAATGTCATTTTATGTCTCAGTATGAAATAATATTTACATTATAAGTGCGGTATAGTTCTTTATTAAAACCGAGCGTTGTACAAATACCTAACGCACACGTTATGTATTATATTTTTTGGTCGACATACCTATTCATTTAAAATATCATATTTTATCTGAGGTTAATTAAGTGAGATGCATTTGACATTTGCACTAAAATTTCTTTTTGTCAAGTAGCCTTAAAACAACTGCTCTGAGATGTCGCCAGTAAATGTCACATTTAAAATTAATCTATTTTATTTACAAATTGTGTAAAGTAGCGTTTTTGTAGGCTCTCAATTTTATTTTTAAGTTACCTTTTTATTTAAGGACATATTATAGAAATAAAATTCGGTGCGTATTAACGAACCATATGCGGAAACAGTTATGACTATATAAAATCGTAACTACCATAGACGTTAACGATGTGTGATTGTTATGTTTACAGTTCAGGAGGCCAAAAATAACTAATAAAGTAGAAAATTTGAGTAAATTGTTGTAGACACTTGTATAAAAAATTTAATTAATGATTTACTTAAATTTTGTAAAATCAGGTCAGTCAAAAATAATACTTTCCTAAAATAAAGACTGCATAGGTAAAACATTTAAATAATTTAAGAATTAAAAACCCAAAACACACTTTCAAACTTTAAATAATTCTGGAAATATTCATCCTTAAATTAAATATCCATAATCCTAAAAATAACTCCGGGAAATACATTTTAAATGGGGTTTCCTGCGTCAGAGTCCATTTTCGCAGCTCTGGTTTATCTGGGAAGCGACCACTAAATTTAAATCTGCAGGAAAAAAAATTCGTCGACGTCTCGTTCACGTAATGACGCTGTGACGTCAGAGGGCGCAGAAATGAGTTTTATAAAACGTGGCAGAGGCGGCCGCTGCCAGTTTATTGGTACATTTTTGTGGGATTTTTTGCACCGTGTCATACAAGTTTTTACTTCGCCGTTTAGTCATAAAAGTTAATAAGCCAAGGTTTGTTGATCCCCGGGAAATTGCCCCGCGCTTGGCTCCTGCGAATCTTCTTGCAACCCCAGGGCCGGATTCAGTCGTAAACTATGAATTTACTCATGTATGAATTATATTTCTGCATTATATTTCATCAAAAATAATTGAAGCCAGTTTATATTCTACTAAAATATCTGTATCTTTTTAGAGTTGCTCGGTAAAATTTAAAGAATACTAAACAATTTCAGGTGTTATTAAATTTTATATAAACTAAAATACCTTACAAGCTACGACGACTTGGAAGGGTCCGGGAAAATATTTTATTAGGTATATTGAATTCCTGACTTTATATAAATTCGGGATTTCGACTTTTTAATCTCGAGATCCCGACTTTTTAAACTCGGAATCCCAAGTTTTAAGAAAGGGTTATCAAGAATTTAGAACCTAATGTATAGTGATGCAACAGATAGGTAACTAACATAAATGAAAAGAAAGCTTGGTTTATTAATCGTCCTAATTTAGTTATATAATAATCCTTAGATAGCAAAGTCAAGTAACTTATTTGAGATGATCTCGAGTTTAAAAAGACGTGATCCCGAGATTAAAAAGTCGGTATCCTGTGTTTATAAAATTGGGGTCCCGTGTTTATAAAATTGAGGTCCCGAGTTTAAAAATAGGAATCCCTAGTTTAAAAAGTTGGAAATTCAATATAAAACAAAATTATTCTGACCCTTCCAAGCAGTCGCTGTACTATATCTACCTACCGATAATTTATTTTAACGTGAAACATGGCATTTTCCATATTCATGGTTACTAATTTGACAGTAATGCATTAGAGCGCCCTTTTAAAAAAACAAAGGGGATACATTTGAATTTGTTAATTGGTGTCACATTGCCTACACTTTAGAACAATTAGGTACTTGAAGTTCAAATAAATTGCAATCGTCTTTGGAGCTATTACAGCTGCTTATATATCTTATGTTTTTGTTATTCAACAATAATTCAGTTTTTATTCTATGTTTCATTTTAAAAAGAATGGTCTAATATCTCTGTCAGATTCGTAACCATGGACATGAAAAAGCCCATGTTTCACAATAAAATTAATTCCATTTATATTATACTATTAAAGTAACTTTAAACACCAAGGATATATTTTTTTCTTGACCATATGAGTAGGTACATCAGAAACGGATGTTGGGATGTTTCATCAAACGAATTTGAGTTAAGGTGTTCGTCTACCCTAAAATTTTACAGCGTTACAGAGGTGTCTTCCACATTTACTGTAGTTATAATATTAAAATATGTGATGCTTTTACATAAATATGATGTCTTAATGCCTCTATTTTTTTATTTTTTGTCTGGCCTACGAATTTGAAGTAAAAAATATTTAAAAATGACGTTTTTTGTCATTATTTGATTTGATTTTTTTCGGTCATTATAACTGGAAAGAAAAATTTAAAAAGCAAGAAGCCTGCAGCAGCTAACCTTCATTTTTCAAATAATTTTTGTTTTACTTAATTTATTTAAAAAATACAAAAGTTATTATGGAAATACTGGAGCCATGTTTACAGTATTTTTCAACTTCAACGGCTGGTAACCGCACACACGGTATATTATATATCTAGGTCCCGATGATGCCCAATAATATGAAGCTATCATATACTTAGATAGAAAGGCTCGGGATTAAGGTAAGTAAGGTACGGAAAACGAAGGTAGTTACCTTACGTATGTAGGTAACTACCGAGATATCTTACGTGTTGCATAGAATATTTTTTCTACTTTCGTTCGAATAGGTACATTTTTTTGATAATATAAAATTTTAACATTTGATATTGAATTTTTTTTATATGTGTACGTTTTTAAAATAAAAACAGTGAAATATAGACCATTGCGTGAAATAATGAAGTTACAGAAATAAAGTACCTATTGTCTAACGAAAGTAGAAAAAAAATATTCATATTCTGTTAAAAATAAATCACTTACAATTAAAATTAAGGGCGTTATAACTGCATTACATTCTACAGGACGCCCAAAGTGCACAAACATTTGCAGCATCTGGAATCCGCATGCCTGGAATAGTGATGAGGTTTATTACTCGTGAAATTGAATGATTGATTTAAAATTGAATAGTTTGCCGTCAGGGGGGGGGGTCTAACGGACTGATATATTTACAGGGGCTCTGTCTACAGGCTACAGGGCTGAGAATTTTTCCGGTCTAGTCCTGTAAGCAATATACTGCTCAGCGCGGACCTCGTTTTATCTTCCTCCGGCTTCGACTTAGTTCCCCATTCACGCGTCCTCTATTGCTGTTGGTGTAAACGGTCTTCCCGCCTGTGTCTAGCCCAGTAGCGGGGGAGAAATTTTACCCTAGGGGGTTGTTTAATTAATTTTTGCATCAGAGGAAAACTCAAAAAATAAATGGTTTTTATTTAATTTATTTAGGTGGGTAGTAAGTAATTGCTATAAGGTAATAATGGTTCATATAGTAGTGGATTTCCAGCGACATTTTGCTTAATTAAGCTTAAAGCCGTTATACTAAGAAAGGGTAAGGGGTCACTGTACCACTGTACATCCCTCTTTAGATATTTACTTTTACAGTACCTATTGTATTAGGGGAGAAGTTCTATTTTATTTAAAATTTTAACAACAGTGGAACAAAATCTCTCAAGCAAGTTTATAAGTGCTAAATTAACCAACCAGTGCTTCAAAAAAATTCCAATTTCAATTATAAGTGCGAACGTTGAGCGCTAGTTGGTTAAATTAGTAACTTACATGCTATAATTGCGTAGGCCTGAATCTAGCTTAAGTCTGATTATTCAACTAGAATTGGGAAAATTATCGTATAAGAAACTATCAATAATTCGATAGTACTGTCGATAGTAATAATTAATCGATACTATTGATAGTTAAACGATAGTTTGAGTAAAACGATAGTTTTTATTAAACGGTACCTACCTAATTATTCGTTATCCGATAGTTTTTGTTTATCGATAATGTTATTATAAAACCATTTTTGACTTCATTGACATAAAATATAACATAAAAAGACACAAAAAAGAATATGTGTACTTATATTATTTTAAAATTGTATGAAATATAAACTTAAATGTCCTTTTATTAACGAAAACAATCGTTTTGCTAACCGATAAACTATCCGTATAGTTTACATGTCAATAAAATATCGATAAACTATCGTTTAACTATCGATAAACTATTATAACTTATCATTCGCTATAAATAATCAACAAGCCAGGATGGTCGCGCGGACTAAGGCGCTGCCGAGGGCGCTGCAGCTGTCAGCAATGAGATCGCAATTTAAAATCCCACTGAAGAACGAGGACGTTTAGAAATTGTTGTAATTGTCTAGATTTAAATTGCAATATATACGTAGTGCCTTACTAATAAACATACAACTTTAGGCCGTAAGAGTGTCTCCTTTTTTAAAAAAATTGAAAACAATCCAAATTAAAATCAATTATAAAACTACATAATATCTATATAAGCGCTATATAATTATGACGTAAATCTGGAATATGATTATTATATAATTGTTATATAGGGTTGTGGCGGACATTTTTGATTAAAAATAACAAGTTTTTATATGTATGAGTGACATCGCAATTTACTTTGATATAATGGCTGCTACATGATATATATGTAGTACGTATATATTTGTGTTTCCTGGGTTTCCATCCGATAATTATTGATAACTATCGATAGTAGTAGTTTTTTTTCTAAAACTATCGATTTATCGAGTGTACTACCGATAATTTTCCTACCTCTATATTCAACGCCAACCAAATAATAATGTGGTGAAACTACAATTATTGCAAATTTCGCTCTTAAAAAATTTACAATAAAATTGACTCTATTATCATTATATAAAATAATACTCACAGAAACTAGAATTTTAAATTTCATAAAACCATGTAAACATAAAATATCTCCCTGTTTTCTTCCAGCATCCAGCCCATTTGCACGTCACTGCCTCCCCTTTTTATCCTTCTCAGGAGTCGCTTCCTCACAAAACCAACATCAAATCTCACCTCTCGTACTCGCTTCTACCCCCCTCCCCGACCCCTGTCATGTCACTTCCGCCTAAGTCGTGGCTAATGCAAAGATTCCGCGATCTCTGCGCGACACCGCACTTTTTTATTCGCAATTCGCGAGTCGCGACATCGACGCAACTCTGACACGGGAAAATATGCGTGAGATACGAACTTGGTTTCAATAACGTACAATGTGACTAGATCAAACGTCACAGTGAGGTTACAGAGAGAATATTGAACGTAACGACGACGTACGATGTCGACGCACAGTAAAATCTAGCGGAAAGTTTCAATATATGGACAAATCTATTGAACGGACTCATATCTATTCGGTATCCCGGCTTTGAAGGATATCAGACTAACTATGAATGGAACACAATTATTTACTCGAGGAAAAAAACGCACCATTTGAAAATGCACAAAAATGACAAATATCCATAACCATAACTCGGTTGCATTTTGTCGAAATTGGATTGAGTTCTAATAGTGCGTTCTGCTGTTATACCCTGGACGCCGAACATATGGAGTAGATACTCCTCCCACAAATGTGCGCGAAATTGAAATACTGTATTGCTATTGGTAGGCCAGTTTTACACTGAACGGCGAACTCGACAGCTGATATCGGTAATAACGGAAACTACTATAACCGCGTAACCGCCATAACGTTTTTCTGTCATTTGGGTTCGTGTTGTTGGTTTTTGTTTTAAATTACATAATGTCATATACCGTATGAATGCATAAATCGCATAAATACGTCAAATCTTTCATTTCTGCTTTAAATTTCTTTTAAATTATATCGTAGAATTAAATATATAATGTTTTATTGTAACTTCATAATTATTTTGAAATTATATATCATGAAGTTATAATATTATTAAATAGATAAATCATGTTTAAATTTAACTTTCTATTTTTTTTAAAATTATATTTATTTTAAATAAATTGCTTCAATTCTTCAGCATTTTGAAATTTATAGCTTGTAACGCAGTTTAGGCTCTACCCATTTATTTTATTACTCCATCTGTTCGGCTTCCAGGGTATAGTCATTTGATAGTTCATATTTGGATACCAGCATGAAATTTTGCACAGACTATCTACACAATGACCTTTGTCAAAAACCGTGAGACACAACTCACATTCCCCCGGGAGGGGGGAAACAATGTTTTGCTTAATTTTAAAAACTGTGCATTATATTAAAAAATATTTTGCACAAAAAATGTTCCTCGTAAAGTTCCCAAAAAATTCGAGTACCTACGATGATTTGGCGCGAAGTTATTAATTTTAAGAAAAAAGTTGCAACCTAATTGTGGCACTCTGAATATTTGCCATTCTTTGGTGCATTTTCAAGTGGTGCGCTTTTTTTCCTCGAGTATAGTTTAATTAATTAATGGCAAGAAGAGTCAATGTATAATATTCCATATGAAAACATCAGTAACCAGCAGTAACTTGTGTTATATTTGAAGGCAGTATAATTCATAGACTATTTTCTGTAATGCATATATAATCAGACCATTTATGCCATAAATATTATGATATCTTGGTTATTAGTGCTAAATACGGTATTTTAAAGTAGTTATAGATAAATAATAATAATTTGCTTGTTTACATTAAAATAATTACAGATAATAACGTATTATATATATAAAATGTTTTAGGTATAGTAATACTCTGTACATTTTGAAGCTAGTTACTTAAATAATATAATTCAACACAAGAAAAATGTGCATTTCTTTAAAAATTTTCGCCATCTTCGTTATATTTATTCACTGTAAGTATTATTCTTTTCATTGTATTTTAAAATTTCTTTATAGGTACCTATATAAGTAATTAAGTTGGGTTATTTTAATTACGCACGCACTCGTGTTTATTTTCGACGCAACAAGCAGTCGTGACCAGACGGCAAAAATTGCCGGCAAAATCATAGTCACTAATGGTATTATATATGACAATATTTTATTTTGATCAAAAACACATAAGAGTAGGGAACCTTTCGTATTAACATACTAAATGTTCCCTACGGTCTAAGTGGTGTATCAGCCTCCATATTGAAAGATAGCAACCGTCTTCAGTTTTTTGCATTTAACTTTACAAAAACAGCTGTAACTCTTTAACGGGTAAAAATATCGACTTCCGGTTTCAAACATTCGATTCCATAGACATTTTTATATCAAAAATATTGGCCCTATTTTAACCACCTATTTGAACAAATTTGAATATTTTTACATTTCTTGTGATTAATAAATTCTTGATTCGAAATGAATAAAGACATAGATTTCTCCAGTTTATGGCATTAAATTTCTTGGACATTTCTTAGTAGGTAAGATATATTAGGTATTTTTAAAACTTTTAATAAGGGCGTAGGTTAGGCTAAAATTTAAGATTTTCGTTTAAAATAATATAGGAAAATTTAAGTATTGGTTAAGTCAGGACTGAAATTTTTGAAGAAAACATAAAATAAGCATCTTTAAACGCCCCTCGCCCTCGAGGACTTTTAGTATGTTGTACAGACACCCGAATGAATAACTGTCCCAAGTTTCAAAACTTCGGGATTTTTTTCTCCTATTTGTCAAATTTTTGTCTAATTTGTCTGGAACATATTTATACCGCTGGTTCTAGCACATGGCCGAAAGAATATGTAAGGTCGAACACTCCGGCTTCATAAACTCGTCCAAGCCGCGCATGATGTCACTTAGAGCTCACAACTCTGTACAATTCAAATGCGCGTTCGGCTGCTAGGCTCTAAGTGACGTCACGTAGTCACGCCCAAAGATGCGCAGTGTTCGACCTTACATATTCTTTCGGCCATGGTTCTATACTCTGGACGCCGAACAGATGGAGTAGATACTCATCCCACAAATGTGCGCGAAATTGAAATACTGTATTGCTATTGGTAGGCCAGTTTTACACTGAACGGCGAACTCGACAGCTGAGATTGTCTGTTGTTGGTCGGTGAGGTTGATTGTTGTCGTTTGTGTTTATGAATAAATAAATAAATCATGTTTAAATTTGTCTTACTATTTCTTTTAAAATTATATTTATTTGTAATAAACCGCTTTAATTCTTCAGCGTTTTGAAATTTGTAGCTTGTAACGCAGGCTTCTGAGCACATCGTACTTCGCAGTTTAGGCTCTACCCATTTATTTTATTATTCCATCTGTTCGGCGTCCAGGCTATAGTAGTTATTTTCACTGGAATGCTCATTATTTTTAATTCATAATATTAAAATAACATACTTATTAAAGAACTTCTCGTCTCGACATGTTTTTATATCGATATTTCGAGACAAGACGAGACAGATGATGATTATCTCGTTTCGTCTCGTTTACGGCAACAATAATTACATTTGCTGTTCATGATTATGATTTTAGTATCACAGGCATTCTCAGTGATAGTGGAAGAAGTAGATGATAATGGAAGCATTCAATCTAAAACTATAGATGGTCTCAGCTCTACAACCACTGTTAAAGAACTTAGACAACATGCAGCTCAGGCCTATGACCATTCACCGAATGATATTGCACTTTTCTATAATAATGACGAATTGTACGATTCATATAGTCTCGAAGATTACAAAATAATATCGGGAAGTATTGTAAACCTTGAGTCAAACTAATCACTAATCTAATGTAATCACTTTTTGATAAAAAAAATTGATAAATGCGCAAAGGAAAATTACGTTTAGCACAAACCGCATATACATCATTGCTCATAGAAAAAATTCGCACACGAACAATTGCGCACAAGAAGTGTTTACAACTGAACTATATGAAAAACAACTTACTATCATATTCATCATAATTATTATAGTCAATTGGGTATAATACTTATAAAAAATACAATGATATACGGTGATAGGATGGCACCACTATTAATTATTGCACAAAAATGCATAATATCTTATAATAATATTTAAAAATATTAAGAACTATTAATAGTAAATATGGCCCTAAGTTACAATTTCACTTGGAGAGGAAAATTCCGCTGCCTGCTCCTCTACTCGCGTCCTCTGCGCTGTACGTCAGCCTGAAATCAGATTACAACTAAGAGCGGTCACTCAGTGAGGCGTCGCGAGACAAGAGGTGTGATATGATCTAGATATGATATGGTATGATTATAGTAGAACAGTCTATACAAGACTCTGCGCTCAACCCAACCACAGGGGAGTACTAGCATCCAATTACCGGTATGCTCTGCCACGTCAATCAAGACGAGTAATAGTCTATACAAGACTCTGCCCTCAACCCAACCAAAGGGGAGTACTAGCATCCAATTACCGGTATGCTCTGCCACGTCAATCAAGACGAGTAATAGTCTATACAAGACTCTGCCCTCAACCCAACCACAGGGGAGTACTAGCATCCAATTACCGGTATGCTCTGCCACGTCAATCAAGACGAGTAATAGTCTATACAAGACTCTGCCCTCAACCCAACCACAGGGGAGTACTAGCATCCAATTACCGGTATGCTCTGCCAAGTCAATCAAGACGAGTAATAGTCTATACAAGACTCTGTCCTTAACCCAACCACAGGGGAGTACTAGCATCCAATTACCGGTATGCTCTGCCACGTCAATCAAGACGAGTAATAGTCTATACAAGACTCTGCCCTCAACCCAACCAAAGGGGAGTACTAGCATCCAATTACCGGTATGCTCTGCCACGTCAATCAAGACGAGTAATAGTCTATACAAGACTCTGCCCTCAACCCAACCACAGGGGAGTACTAGCATCCAATTACCGGTATGCTCTGCCACGTCAATCAAGACGAGTAATAGTCTATACAAGACTCTGTCCTTAACCCAACCACAGGGGAGTACTAGCATCCAATTACCGGTATGCTCTGCCACGTCAATCAAGACGAGTAATAGTCTATACAAGACTCTGCCCTCAACCCAACCACAGGGGAGTACTAGCATCCAATTACCGGTATGCTCTGCCACGTCAATCAAGACGAGTAATAGTCTATACAAGACTCTGCCCTCAACCCAACCACAGGGGAGTACTAGCATCCAATTACCGGTATGCTCTGCCACGTCAATCAAGACGAGTAATAGTTTATACAAGACTCTGCCCTCAACCCAACCACAGGGGAGTACTAGCATCCAATTACCGGTATGCTCTGCCACGTCAATCAAGACGAGTAATAGTCTATACAAGACTCTGTCCTCAACCCAACCACAGGGGAGTACTAGCATCCAATTACCGGTATGCTCTGCCACGTCAATCAAGACGAGTAATAGTCTATACAAGACTCTGTCCTCAACCCAACCACAGGGGAGTACTAGCATCCAACTACCGGTATGCTCTGCCACGTCAATCAAGACGAGTAATAACACAAACACACATGTACATGTACAACTATTAGGACATACGCAAACAAATACAAGACGCATAGATACTCACTCTAGCTGTCGACCAAATCCAAATCACACTAATTATCACCTGTCAGTAAACAGCTCTTTACTCCCTGAAATCTTACTCTAAACTGACCCGAAGGGGCCTGTGGCATGAACATAAATAAACAGTTACATTACCTAATACATAGTCATTGTGTCACCTGTTTGTAAAAGAGATTAAGTTAATGAACCTTACGTGACTATGAAGAAATATCGCTAACAAAAATTCTAATTTATTTCGTTTATATTTATATGTTTATATTGTATTTATAATTATAATATTATAGAAAAAATATCTATGTTAATCAAAATTAAAAATTATTATATAAATCATGTACAATCTTGTTAGCTAAGATACGTAATAAAAATACAAGTTGTCAAACATAAACCTACTGTAATATTATAGTTGCTAAGATATTTTGTTGTAAAGTTATATAGTACTTACTCTACTTGTGTACGGATACATTTGACAGTTGTTGTGTTCTTTGTTGCAGAAATTAAAATTCTAGAATTATATTAATGTGATTTGTATAGGTATATGCATATGTAATAGCAGTAATAGTATAGGTAAGTATATTAACTATTATATATCAAGCGCGATAAGTGCAGCTTACCGGTTGAGGATAATGTTTGGATTATCCGAAACCGGTATAAAATGCACATAATGTACGTGAGGATTATAATATTTTTGCCCGATCGATACAATAAAAATAAATTTGAAAATAATGTTTTCGCCTTGATTTCTGTTTTGTTTGGTGCTTACCGCCTTCTTCATGAGTTCTTACCGCCTTATAAGAAAACCTTCCTTGGAAACAAACGCGAAAAATGACCGATCGTGCAAAAATGATGTTTATTTTATCAAAAGTTTCTAATATTATTTTCTATAATGTCCTTACCTAAAATAAAATCGTTACTAAGGAGGTACAAGGTAGCACAAAGTCAAAAAATTTATTATAAAAAGATCAAAATAAAAATAGCTGATAAACAAAGATAATATTATTGTCAACTCTAATAATTTTATAGTAATGGAATTTTATTTTCATACTTTAAGAAAATTAATTAAAATTGTAAGAGTTGAACCGATTATCTTATAAGAAGATAAGATAAAACGAACATTTATATTATCCTATTTTAAAAGATTTTTTTACATAATTTTTTGTGTGTATATTTATTAACACGTTTATGTTATTTTAATTTTGCTGCGATCATAAAAGGTAAGTTCGATTTGATTTTATTCATAAAGTTATAAATAAATTTGAAATAAATTCAAAAAATGATTTATTACACGAAAATATTCAAACACTTTCTTGTAAAATCTGTCATGAAAATTTGAAAATTAAAAATAAATTTAGTTTGAACACCTAAATACTAGAATAACAATAAATTTGAATTAGAATTATCAATTCGATTATGTATTAAAATAAAAATAATTAAATAATTATCAATTCAATCGTTTTATTAAACGCCTAGTCGTTTTCTAAATGACTCGGTACCTATACAGGTTGGTGGAGGTGAAATGCGAACATAGGGAACATACATGACAATCGAACTTTCATGCCAGGTATCTTGATATATTTTGTAGTAGTGTCACAAAACGAAGTAATGTGAATGTGTGTGGTAAAAAGAGTAATCAATAACAGAAATAATAATAAAATCTAAAAGTGTATGTAAACTTTCTCATCTGCTCGTACACATACCATTGTTATGCAAAGAAAATATTTTAATGAAAATAAAAATTTCAATAATATGACACCTACTTTGACATTGACAGTACTTATTCCACGTATATCAAGATGCCTAGCATGATAAATCCATTGTCATATATTTCCCTATGTTCGCATTTCACCTCCACCAACCTGTATAATGCCAATATGACAGGGCTTAATATAATAATTATATTAGCTAGCCGTACGTTGTAGTAAATGGTAAATAGAATAAAACGAAATGATTTTGACCGTTCTAGTCATATATTCACGTAATATTGATGCTCTGCAATATCAATTGTGACTAACCTAACATATTTGTCATGAAATAAAATTAGTTTTTCTCTCTCCAAAAATGTATAAAAACAGTGACAATCTGTCACTGACGACTACTTGGATACATTTTTGTTGTTGTCAAAATAAATTTTTATTTCATATATTTGAAACAAATTCGTCAAAATAAAATATTGTATAAACCACGTGAGATAAAAAGAAATTTTCTTATCTTGAATAATCATTAATATATCTCACTTGGTGTATAAATATCTGTTATGAAATGTTAGTGTCATTTAAATATATTTTTTAATTTTTAGATGAAAATCTTACTGATCACATTACTAACTCTTTCAACATGCCACTCATATCCTGCTTCAAGAGCATCACTATATGGTCTTCGGGAAGATTTCACAGATTTCCTGCGTTTAATTCCAACCTACGACATGCTGCAACTCTACAAAAGTCTCTCTAACCAAAAACACATCGTCAAAGCTTTCGCCTATTTTCGTTCCGCGGACTTTTCCGCTGCCGTGGAAGCTCTAGCGCAGCTTCCAGAGCTTAAAGAAGCTGTAAGCTACATGGAACAATCCGGAATGCCGCTACCAACGCTTTTGAAAGACACTGCAGCGAGATTAGGTTATGAATTCTGGAACGCCGAGGAAATAAATGCAGAGAAGACTGATTTAACTATGCACGATTTCCTTGAAGATGCGGAAAAGTTACTTGACACTTGGGAAATCGAAAGTGAACTACAAATGAAGTATTTGAATAGTAAAGATTATCGTGGGTTGGTTAAAATTATGCAAGAAATTGATCTTGGCAGTTTGGCGAATAGTGCTTCGCAAGATTTTAAAATTGCAAAGGTTTATTTGAAGTTATCTTTATTAAAAGTTGATCCCAAAGAATTGGCTAAGTTTGTGCAAACTATATTTGTAGGACATTATTTTGATTAATTTTATTTTACAATGTACATTACAACTATTAAAGTTTGTTTAAAACAGTGCTATAATTGGCAAAATATAATAATGTATTTTTTATAACAATATTTAATGTTTTTTCTACAGTGCGACGTATCAATACTACCAAATTTTGCCATAGTATTGTTTAAAAGCAATATCGGCTTTAAAAGAAAAGTACTACTTTTACACGTTAAATTTAGGACAGCTTAAATAAAAAAATTATCAAAATGAATAATAATAATAAATAATAATAATAATAATAATATAATTTTATTCGGCAAAGACTTCAGCCAGAGGCTGCTCTTCCATCTAACCTTTACATCAAATATACAATAGAAATATCAAAAATATCGATGATTTAAACAGTAAATGGTAATACAAAGCAACTTTATAATATAAATTAGATCAATTAACATGGTACAATTTAAGGTACAAGGTCAAATTTATGCAAAAAATAAGACGCAGAACAAAATATAATCAAACTAGATAAGTGAAATGTGGTTATTAATTAATAGTTTTTTAAGATTTGAGGCAAATCTGGCGGGTGGTAGAAGCGTTAAATCTATTGACAATTTATTTAATATCGTAGGGCAAAAATAGCTAAAAGTTTTTTTAAAAAGAGCTGATTTGTGTGAAGGAAAATGGTATACACAATTGTTTCTCAGATTGCAGTGATGATGATTACCACGCATAGATAATTTGCTATAGAGATACTCCGGACATCTGTTCTGAACAGTACGTTGAGCTAGACATGCGATATGATAAAGTCTGGTTCTCTCCATGTTTAACCATCCTATAGGGTTTAAATAAGTACTGACATTGTCTCTCCTGCGTAATCCAAAAATAAATCGTATACAACAGTATATGCTTCGCACTGTAGGTATAATACTAAACAATCAGGGCTGGGCAAGTATCGAAATCAAAATAGGTACTTAAGTATAAGTACCAGTACTACCTATGGTCAGAAGTTGTTACCAAACTTCACAGTACTTAAGTAAAGTATAAGTTTTTCTTGTCAAAAGTACTTAAAATAAGTATTTTTCAAGTACCAGTATTTTTTAAAATTAATATAATAAATTGCATGGTTGTAACCATATAACTAAAGTGCGGATTATATGCATTTTGCATATATTGTATTATTGTGCATATTAGTATTTTTTAACAAATGTTTCGATTTTATTCAAAAATAGATCAAAATATGGTGTATTTTTTGCATATTTTGCATATATATTTTAATAAGTTATGCATATTATTTATTATAAATGCATATAACTGCATATTTTATATCTTTTAACCTAAAATTTATTTACGATTATGAAATGAAAATAAAAGTCTTAAAGTAGTAAGTATCTACCTAAATAGTATTTTGTGCACCTAGGGAGGGAAGCGTGCTATTACTCACGCGGGCGAAGCGGCGGTCCGAGCGAGGGCGCCGGCTTCGCTCAAGGGTGTAATAGCTATTACTCCCGCGGGCGAAGCGGCGACCCGAGCCGAAGGCGAGCCGCAGGCGAGTCCGAGCGAGGGCACCGGCTTCGCCCAAGGGAGGAATAGCCTTCCCTCCCGTGGGACACACAATATTTTACGTCACGAGGGCCTCGAAATCACCTTTCTTGCAAGCGGGAAGAAAACAGTGTTTTCCTCCCGCTCGGGAGGACCGTACTTGCTTTCCTCCCGCGCGGGAGGGAAAACTCGCTTCCCTCCCTCCATTAGCAAGAGGAAAACACTGCTTTCCTCCCCCGAGTGACGTAAAAATATTTATACTTATGTACAAAGTATTAAAAACTAGTTATTAAAAATTGATACTCAAGTACCTAAATATTTACGTAATGCCCAGCCCTGTAAACAATATAAAACAATACTTCCTTTACTCCGTACAAGGAAGAAGGAAGTAAAAATGTTAATT
Organism: Agonum fuliginosum; assembly: GCA_947534325.1. Classification (NCBI taxonomy): domain Eukaryota; kingdom Metazoa; phylum Arthropoda; class Insecta; order Coleoptera; family Carabidae; genus Agonum; species Agonum fuliginosum. Next base: position 4,890,647 of record OX384029.1, read on the forward strand.
TTTTTAAATAGTTAGGTAGGTATTGTAATATAATGAAAACAGTGATTATTCTAAGGTGCAGCTGGACACAAAATGTGCAGTGGAAATTTTAAATTTGTGCATGATAAATATAAGAACTTTATTTTTCAATTGGTTCTATTCAAATTCGTTATAAAAATATACAATAATTGAGAATGATGATTCTGAAATGCGTAAATTAGCTTAGTTTTTATTTAGTTTTGCACATGAAAGAGAGAAAATCATGCTGTTATTCATCTTTAAAAATTCAATTTGATCTTGACCAAATTTTTTCTTTCCTTTTCTTATGCAATCTTTTAATAACTGCATGATCTTTTAATGAATACCTCCCTCGAAAGAAAGTTTAAAATATAAATATTTTTATTTATATGGCAAATACAAATTTGAAAAAAGACGTAGTTTTCATTTTGTAGTAGGTATGTTCAGTGGGGAAAAACGGTTAGAATAAACCCTGAATTAAAATAAAATAATACATTCATAGTTCATATAAATATGAATATAGATGTAGCTGTAAGCTGTAGTCCCGCCCACAGACTTCTTGTGAACGGAGAAAGAGATCCTTGTACTACCTTCACGAAAGCGCAAGCCATGGAAAGCTTTTTTTACATTTTGAACAAATTTTGCTTATAGCTACATTACCCCCTTAATACAAGTTTATATTTGACTTAAATTAAATTGGTATAATATAATCGTATATGAAACTACAGCACCAAAATACTGAAATATATAATTATGAGTATTATTGTTGAGTATTTTTTGAAGTCACAATAAAATACTTACAGCAAACATCAACGTTAAATTGAGACTGGTTATCCCACAAGCTTGAAATAATTGTTTATCATGTAATTTAGAAATCAATAAAAATCGGATCATATCTTTTTGATCTGATATTTTATAATAGTTTTGGAGCAAAGTCCGAAATTGATAAGCCTTAAAAACGAAATATTAAGTTTCTTAACAAAAAAATTGATATAATGGTAAAATTTTGTGCAAATCATCATAGTAATAATTTTTTTTATTTTACAATTTTACGAACTCTTTCTGTTCCACGCTTAACACGTCATATAATGATATACCCTTATTTTTTCTCCGAAGTAGAAACTACACCATGTATAAACAAAAAATTACAATAAAATTACGTTTTATTTTGAGCAAACACGCTGTTATGCAATTATTTATATAATATTTTAGGATCTTTAGAAAAATATGTAGTTTATGTTTAGGCCTTAAAGTTGGTATTTATACCTATTTTATTACATTTCACAATTTTGTTTTATTATTTGTAGGATAATGTATGAGATTTGCACAAAATTTCTCAATAAATGTCATAAGTACCTCTTTTTGAACCGTAGTATAAGAAAGTAGCAAAAATAAAACAATCAATAAAATAACTGTACATATAAATGCATAGTTTAAAATTTGAAACATATTCACATTCAAGTCCAATAAAATCACAAAATAAAAACTTGCAGATACAGTCTTATAGAAATTGATAGCAAATGTTGATATTATTTGAATGCAGTAAAATTCATCAATATCTTTAGCAATTTCAAGCAGCTTTCTGTAAACTTCAACGAATGTTTTAACATCCTTGATCTTTCTATTTTCACTAAATATTTTGTTAAATTGTTTGTTAAAATTCGCAAATTGTTTTCGTAGTTCATAAAGTAAGGCTATGACTTGCAGGTCTATTAGATATTGTAGTTTTCCTGTTATGATAAATAATAGAGCGAAAATCATATCTTTTCTGGACATCCACATAAATACAACGTATGATACAGATGGAATTACCAAAAGGATTAGACAACAGATAGAAAGAAGTATCAAAAACCTATAAAAAAACTCAATTTAGTTGTATCATAAATAAAAAAAATACAATTGAATAATTTGTATGTCTTACTCATACATTTATTGCTCTATGGTTTATGCTACAAATATATCAATCACGTCTTTTACCCAACTTGTGTGTGGCAGTTTTATACAGGGTGATTCATAAATTCGTGCATATATTATAGTGGCATAAAGAACTCCATATTTGCCACGAAATAACAACAATTTTTTTAATTCGAATTTTATTTTCAAGGTTTTTAAATCAAACAGCTTTGGGGCACTGTTTCCATATGAAACTTAATTTTCCTTGTTTTTAAATCTCGATTTCAATTTTGCGGGTATACAAGTTATTCTTCCAGTGTAGGTTAATTAAAATTTAATTTAATTCCATTTATATTTCAATCATTAATCCAGTGGTACCAACATTTCTTACGAAATTTACCCTTAAATTTATTAATTAACAAAATCAGTACTTAGTTTAGTTACTAAATTTTCAAAAAGTTATACATATTATAGATTAAAATTTGAATTGTCAATTCGAAATGTTAATTTTGTTAAATGCGTCTTAACATAAACCATAGGTATAGTAAAATACCTTTACGTCACTCGGGGGAGGAAAGCAGTGTTTTCCTCTTGCTAATGGAGGGAGGGAAGCGGACTCGGACTCGCCTGCGGCTCGCCTTCGGCTCGGGTCGCCGCTTCGCCCGCGGGAGTAATAGCTATTACACCCTTGAGCGAAGCCGGCGCCCTCGCTCGGACCGCCGCTTCGCCCGCGGGAGTAATAGCACGCTTCCCTCCCTAGGTGCACAAAATACTATTGCAACACAGACATTACTTCATAGTTATACTCGTATTTTATATTCATAATTCCCTTGGTAAATAACTAACAACTATATTAGAACAGAGAATACTAACCAATTATCCGATTGCACTTGGCAAAGAAACGGCTTCAGAAATATTTCAACATCTCTTAAATTATACAATATACGAAAAAACTTTTGCCTGTAGAGGTAAATAGATAAAAAATTCAATATGGTTAGAAGTAACGGATTAACTTTCAAACAGGAATTAACAATTAACACAACAGTTGTTTTCTTCGCGTTCACAATATCGTCGAAATAAAACATGTAGATTGTGCCGATCAAAATAATTAGAATATGTAGCAAAGAAATCAGTACATCTTTAGTGGATACCACATATGTAGTTCCTTTTAAGGAATAAGGTGCAATACCACAAATTCTATGCAGTTTATATATTACTTTTAGAGCTTGTGCCATATTTACCTCACTTTTTATATTCGAGTGTCACTATAGTTATAAAGATCATGTTTATATACCAACCACTATTATCATATGGAAATAATGACATACTTTTTTATAACTGATATTTTAAATTACAAAGAAAATAAAGATCCCTATTTGATCTGTGATCGACAGTAATTGCATATTATAATGATAATGATAATTATAATAATTTGTATAAATACTGTAATATATGTTTATTATACGTTCTCTTTTATTCAAATTGAAAAATATAATATATTAAATCAGTGCTACTACAATAGATAATGGAATGAAATAAAAATTATAATAATTTACGTCTACCTGAAGTTAAGTAATACTAAAGAAAAAAGCTTTCAGAACTCATATTTTAAACATAAGCATTTATTGATTTCCAAATGTGTAATATGTAATTGGAGTAATCAGTTTGTTATGCTTTAAAAACAGTTTCTTTTCGACAACACTCATGATCTGTCATCCAATGAAATCATAGTATTCTGTGTTTAAACGAGGAGATACAATATGTATTATGTAAAAAGATTCATAACTAATTGTAGGTACTTGTGATTTGCAAAACATGGTATGAATGTAAGTATAATAATCTATATCTATTGTATAATAGTATTTTGTGCACCTAGAGAGGGAAGCGTGCTATTACTCCCGCGGGCGAAGCGGCGGTCCGAGCGAGGGCGCCGGCTTCGCTCAAGGGTGTAATAGCTATTACTCCCGCGGGCGAAGCGGCGACCCGAGCCGAAGGCGAGTCCGAGCGAGGGCACCATCTTCGCCCAAGGGAGTAATTGCTATTACTCCCGCGGGACAAGCGGCGGCCCGAGCGAGGGCGCCGGCTTCGCCCAAGGGAGGAATAGCCTTCCCTCCCGTGGGACACACAATATTTTACGTCACGAGGGCCTCGAAATCACCTTTCTTGCAATGTTTTCCTCCCGCCAGTACCGGGAAGAAAACAGTGTTTTCCTCCCGCGCGGGAGGAAAACAAGTACGGTCCTCTCGAGCGGGAGGGAAAACTCGCTTCCCTTCCTCCATTAGCAAGAGGAAAACACTGCTTTCCTCCCCCGAGTGACGTAAAAAATATGTATTTTAATGAAAGCATTTAATATAGCAAAACAAAACAACGATATAAAATGTTATAAAAACCTTTAAATTAAAAGTGCGATGCTTAAAGATATTGAAATTAAATTTGAACTTCAGTAAAATAAATTATTAATAAAATTATCAACTGTAATTACACAAGAGCTTTTTATTTCGCCGAATAAATTTCCGATTGTATAGAAACCTTGTTGCCTCGCAATTTGTTTAATTTATTTCATTTTAAAACAATTTTTCAAGTCAAATTGCTGTCAGATGACAAGGTTGAGATGACAACCAGGACTACATATAAGACGCTCAAGTGGTCAGCTTGAAATGCCCGAGTGATATTTAATTGTAAGATGTTCTTACAAATTTAATCACGAAACTCTGAGTTCATACGTCATCACATGCAGCTACTGCCTCGACAAAATATAATATATACCAATCAAATACATTCAAACACGTAATTTCATTTTTTTTTGTTCGCTCATTTCATCATTTCAACTTGGTTTTAACATTAATTAAAAATTAAATCTTATAATTCCAGAAAAATGCTCAGAAATTTCGTGCATTTTTCATGATTTCTATTATTTTTCAGGTTGGGAAGATCGCTCGAAAATTATTGTCTTTATCTTCGACTAAATATTTACTTTAAATGTGTGATGGTTGCTAAATATTAATCCACAGGGAATAATAGTCAGTATTCCCTCCTCTGCACCAATCAGAAAATTACAATCTCTCTGTGCAAATAATTTTTAAAAAACATTGCAATGTTTTATGTTGTAACTATGGTGATAGAGAATTGACATTTGGAAATGATTTTTTTTTTGCGTATTGGTATTTGTTTTAAAAAAATCTTGTATGTAATATATAGGGTGGGCCAACTAGTGGTTTCTTTTTAAATCATAGGTTATTTTGAAACTGACAGCTTTTTCCCACTCGAAATTTTGATAGAAAGTAAGTATCATACCTCCGCGGTACGAAATGAGTCGCTTTACGCTTGAGCAACGTTGGGAAATATTGCAAACTTATTTCCAAAGTGAGTGCTGTGTAGCCCAAACAGTGCGTTTATTGAAAAGAAGATTTTTACAGAGTCATGGTATCAGACTTTTTTTTAACTGAAATTGAAGACATGGATTTGGACTACCTCTGGTTCATGCAGGATGGCGCGCCATGCCACACAGCCCATGCCACAATCGATCTTATCGGCACCAAATTCCCAAATCATGTTATCATCCGTCTTGGCGATGTCAATTGGCTGCCTCGGACCTGCGATTTGACCCCTTTTTTGTGGGGAACCGTGAAGGACCGATGTTATGCTAACAATCCAGAAACGATTCAGGCCAATATCATCCAAGCAATCCGTGAGCTACAGCCCGAAACAATCAACCAGGTCTTGGAAAATTGGGTGACAGAATGCGCTACTGTGAAGCCAGCCGAGGCAGCCACTTGAACGAAGTTGTGTTTGCTCTTACTAATGAAGTCATAATACATGGAAAAAAAATTAATTTTGTTCATTTTATTGCATTTTCAAAAAAACTTTGTATTTGGCCCACCCTATAAGGTACAACTCGCTATAATGGCTATTATTCCCTCAGATGATTAAAATCCTTGCTCGCTCGTGTTATAAACTTCATCTTCAGGAATAATAGCATCCATTATAGCGTCGTTGTATAATATACTATTATTATACATATATTTTTTTAAATAAAGTAGGTATTTAATTTTATGTTGTGCGTTGGACACTAGGACTTCATCTTCTAACGTTAAAAGTTAAAATTAGTGTGAAAATTCCCTACGTATAAGTCAGGGCGCCGTTAGTCGTTTATTTGTACCTGGAGAAGTTGGTATTTGTGTTCCTTAGTGCTCATCAGAGACCGAGGTTGGCAACCCTGGAAACGACCGACGACTGCGAGCGAGAGGAGAGAGATTGTTTAATCAAACTGTCACGGTTAAAACATTCGTAAATAAATTGCGATTTTACTGTTGGAAAATACAAATAAATGTCAACGTAGATTTTCCGCTCACATTCATATTGAAACTTGTCAGTCACAAAATAAAATGAATTGCTTTACGAATGTTACACTGCACGTAAGCACGTGTGGTTGCCAGCGAACGGACAAATACGAACTTTATTGCAGCGTAATTTCACTGTAATATTCCTTTTATTTGTTGTTGACTTGGGACGTTCGTAATATCTGCTTGTATTTCTCATTCCATTTGAAAATTAGTTCAACCAGTAGACGCAATACAAACTTGTGTCAACAAAATTCGTCTTTCATTTTAAAAATATTAATGCATGTGGTCCTTACTAGTTTCATTATATAAAATTGTCTACAATACTATTTTAACTTTTTTAAAACGATGGTGGATAGCTCAGTAGGTTTCTGTTTCTAGCAACTCACATTCGAACAACAATAACAAACTTGAGTAGGTACCTGTAAGTTGAAGGTTTATTAGTAAGCGCACGGTATCGGTAGGTACAATATCAATGTGGCGACAGATAATTTTTAAAAGGGTCTAGATCTTTACGTCAAATACGATCTAGATCAGATCATAGATTAATTTTTATGATTGGACCATTTTTCAAGATCAGATCTGAGACTAGGGATCTTTTTTAAATCATAAAAAGTCAGTAAGTACTAAGTAGCTATTTATTATTAGTAAAAATCATTAACTGTTGAATTACATTACATTAAATTGAAAAATCTAACCTTTTTCTAAGTTCATAGATTATATTATTTATAATAGATCTAGATCAAGATATAGAACTTAAATAATAAGATGATCTAAATCAGACCAAAGATCACACAATTTGATCTAGATCAGTCACAAGACTAATATACAGTTTATATCATAAATTCGAACAAAGTACGTGACATTGATATGTTGATTTGATTACAAATCATTAATTTCAAATTAAAAAATCGTTTTCAACAAACCTTAAAATGACAATTGATTATTATTATTAACTTCTAGTAATTTAATTAGAAATGAGTTGAATAATGAGTAAATTAATTATTGTTTATTTATTATTATGGTATTATTCCAATTTATTTTCAATTCAATTCAATCAAAAATGGTCCTCGCAATTTAACTGTTCATAATTATTTTCTTAAAAACCAATTTCCGCAATCGTGAGGAAAATAAATATTCTGACACTAAAAATGTATGAAAGGAAATAGCCAATTCTAGAACTAGTGCGGGAAATGATAAATTCTTGTTTTATTAATGTACTCGTATGTACAATGTAAGTACATAATGAAAGAGTAAATCATCTTTATATTGAAATATCTTGAAAATATAGTTTTCTAATTTGTCAGTATGATGAAGATTGTGGAGCTGTTACCGTCAAATCTCCAAGTCAGTTAATACAAGTTTTACGAAAGTTTTAGCTAGTAAAAATTGGAAACTAATCTAACCTTATCAAACCTCAGTTTTCAATAGTCAATACGCGAAGTTAGTTTAGGTTAGGTACAAATAGCCTAAATTTTGCGAGTTTTTACTAGTTAAAACAAGTTTAAACTGGCTTCGGGTTTAAACAGTAACAGTATTAGCTTTTGTAGCAAACATATTTAATTTCACCGAGCAAATAGAATTCGGATTTAGGCGTAGAAATAAAGCAATAATTCACGTTGGCGAGGACAATTTTACGTAGGTGCAAATTTGGTTAATTGAACATAATCCAGCGCTAGTGTCCGGCAGCCACTCAAAACGGGGTGTTTACAGCTGACAATATTATCTTGCGGAGTGCGTGCGTAAAACCAATTTACAGAAGGAAATAAATAAACAGTCGCTTTAGATTGTAGCCCGTTGGTTTTATCACCAGCAGTGGTGGGGCAAGAGGGGTCGGATTGCAGCCGTCCGGGGTAACAAAGCCCAGTTTACACGAGGCTAAAATTAAATCATAGTAGAAGCAAACGATTTTTAGGACATCAGTGGTGTGCCTTGTCAACATAAACAAATTGAAGAAAAAGTATTACAGTGTTTTTAAAATATTTTATAATTTACGTTAGGAATGATAAAACTTAATCAAAAATGTTATGTGTATAAAAAATTGGACTAAGTAAGTAATAATGTTTTTATTCTGTTACTGTTTCTGGAGTTTTTAGTTATTTTTTCGCAACCTATAAGCATTAAGCTAACCTCTAATGAACATCTATAAAATGTAAGTAAGGAGCTGGTTTCTGGATTGGGTATCTGGTATCTCTAGAAGTGTAAGTAAAGTAACCGTTTTCGTGGCTGTTTTCGTGCGAAAAGTGGCTCATTTCTGAACTATGCGGATATGCGTGCGCAAAGTAGAAGCGTGCGGGAATAGGCGTGCGTGCGGAAAAATTCACTTTGCGCACGCAAATTGTATTTCCGTTTAAAAAGTATACAATTTGCGTGCGCATAGTGAATTATTCCGCACGCTTCTACTTTGCACAAGTATAGGTTATACAATCAAAGCACTATTACAAAAATTGAGCACACATGTCAATTAGTCCAGCTCTATACCTCACAACGTCACAATTGAGATAATTCAGTCTTACCGAAAACTAAAATTACAAAAAGTTATGACACAAGAACGACATTTATGCTCTCTGTTTGCGAGATTCTGAGTTACAGATACGACGTTCTTACAGTTGAAAGATAAAAGTGCAAATTATTTGTGTAAATAACTCAAAATTGCTATTTTTACTTCCTTGTACGGAGTAATAAGGAAGTATTGTAATCGCGAAAAACTTCGGTTTTCAGATTTTGATGGAAATATCCGTTTTGACCTTTTCTGAATCCATTATGACTAGTTTCGTCGTGACGTCTGTACGTATGTACGTACGTACGGGCGTACGTATGTATGTCGCATAACTCAAATTCGGTTAGACGTAGAAAGTTGAAATTTTGTATTTAGGACTGTTATAGCATCTAGTTGTGCACCTCCTATTTTTGGTTTCAATCTACAAACCGGAAGTAGTAAATTAAAAAAAAATTTCGATAAATATTTAATTTAAGACAATTTTTTTATTTTAAATGAAAGATTATGTGATTATTACCTACAATCGGTATTTTATAAATATTTTTGTATCTGGTATCATTTAAGAATAATTAAAGTATATATTTATAATTTAGTATTTCGGTATCTTGTAGTCCATGATCGATTAACATTTGTTACTACGTAAAATTTAAATGTTTACGACAGTGACAATAGTAAAATATGCTTTATTTCTTCTTCTGTAGTTTAAATAAAATGACTAAAATATATTTGTGAGTACTAGTGTAATAAGTTAAAAGAATTTTTTATATTATTCTACATTTTAGTTATTAAGAAAAGTATGAACAAACAAGGCGTACAAGGAAGTCATGTGGTGTCCACGTCAGATTTTTTTTTACTTATGTCGTTGTTAAAATTATATGAGCGATATATAACCGGATTATGATTTATGAGTATAATAGCAAAATATCTTAACATGAGTTCGTCAGACACACATTGCCCGAACAAGGCTTAAAATGACGAGACGTTATGATATGTTGGCCATATCAGATTTTTGTATCTCGACAACATTGATTGGTATTCAGTGCCTAGTGGTATAGCGTGAACCAGTCTTTTTCCTCGTACGCGTCGCACACCTGCCCCGGCCCTGGCCGTGTTAAGTAAAGCCTCCCCTGACTTTACTGCGCCCATGAATAGCAAGCAGGCCCGGCGCTAAATTACTTGTGTTCCGCAGTCCAATGTAGCGCCGTCATTTGTTTCTCACTTCGTGCCCCAACTCGGGATCATCCGTCTACAACTACCAACATTCTGCTTTGACAATGCCGCCATTTTGTTGTTGCTTACGAGTAATAGCGAGTATTTGCGCCGTGAATTGTTATTTGTTTGCACTGCATGAATATATATTTGCTGGGGTATTTTGTTGTTCTCTGTACTTCTGTAGATCTGTATATTTGACAGTAACTAAATTTATTTTCGCAATCGAAATGCCCCATAGGTCAAAAATAAAAGGGTATATTTACAAGATGATTCACAACTTCGTGCATATTTTAATAATTAATGATGTAGTAGTATTTAAATTACTGATGGAGACCATGAACATTCTTTTAAAAAAATGCAAATATACTATAAGGCAAATTTTTACAAAGAGTAAATTTTTTGAACCACTGGATTGAAGACTGACTATTGGATATATGATTAAGTATGATAGAAAAAAAGTGACATTTTTATTTTTTGCAAGTAAAAATGAAGTGAATTTATGAAATTTTATACGACAACAGTGGTCCAAAACTATTTGATTAAAAAATCTGAAGGATATAATTGGCAATTAAAATAAATTTTAAAAAAATTACTAATTTTATTTCTTGATATACGAGTAGGTATAGTTCGTTAGTAGAGTGCGGATTATATGCAGGAAAATATGATTAAAATATGATGCAATATGCATTGAAATAAGACCAAAATATGCTCAATATATGCACAAAATTAAACAAATATGCAATATTTTACAAATATATACAGATATGCAACATAATTTTATTCATTTTTACTAATAATTTATTTTTATAAATCAGAAAAAAACTACATTTTGTCAACAATGCACAAGAATGTCAAATAAAATAAACAAAACATCCTACCTACCTTTAAAATAAATGTAAAATTTATTGTAACTAGGTGGTGTCAAATTTGAGCGATTATAAATTTTAATCATTTTAAATCTTTAAAAAAATTTAAATTTTGAGTTAAAAGGTATCATAATTACGCTGACCACTCGTACTGTATTAATACAAGTAAACGTCAAACTAACTTGCATTATCTACCACTTAAGCTTTTTAATAAGTTACCTTATGCAATCAAATCTCTAGCTTTTAATAAATTTAAATCAATAATTAAAAGTTATCTCGTCAGAAAAACTTATTATTCCTACGAAGAATATTTAAATGAATGTATACCATAGGACTGCATTTATCATGAAAATTCTTACTTATTTTATCGCAACATTGTTCATTGTTTGGTTCATTACATTACATAACATAGCATTATGTAGCTCTTGTAACTTTGTATTACATTTTAGCTAATAAATTAATAATAATAATAATAAGAGACTTGATTCAAAGTATCCTGAATACTACTCTTCTTTTAAACTGACTCTAAATGAAGTTAATCTCTCTAAAGTTATGGTTGATAACATCTGGCCCACTGGGGCGCGTGTCAGCCGTTTTTTTCACAGACAGCGAAGACCTACGGTAATGAAATAAACTCTACCTGTGCTAATATTATAAACAATACTGTCTCTGATACTACAGTGAGTATTTTTCACCTCAACATACAATGTCTGTCAAATAAAGTAAATGAATTAGAACTCTTAGCTGATAAACATAAATTTGACATATTCTGTATCTCTGAGCATTGGCTCAAAGACTCAGTGCTTAATCTAATTAATATTTCAGGTTACAGGCTAGTAAATATGTACTGCCGAAGCCTTGCAAAACATGGTGGTGTCGCTATTTTCCTTAAAAATAGTGCCAATCTAGATACATATCCATTAAAACTAGAAAAATTCTGTACCGAGTTTCACGCTGAATTCTGTGGTGTTGTTTTGCGCCAGCTTGACACTGCTGTCATTACCCTCTACAGGTCCTGTTCGGGTGAATTTCATCTTTTTCTTGACAAATTAGAATCTTTATTGACATGTGTCTCTCAAAAGTACAGTAAAATAGTACTTCTGGGTGATTTTAATTTAAATTTTTTATGTGATTCTTCAAATCTAAAAGAATTATCATATGTTATTAACCTCTTTAATATTAATGTTACTATTTTACAGCCCACAAGAGTGACTGCACAGTCATCTACGTGTATAGATAACATTCTAACTAACTATGAACAAGCCTGTTTTAAAACTACTGTGATGGATCCTGGCATATCTGATCATGCTGGTCAGCTTATTGTGTTAAATATATCTAAGTCTAAAGTTAAAGGTAAACCTACTCTCAAAAGACTCATAAATGCTGATAATATGAATAATTTCAAAATGGCTTTCCAGCTCATTGACTGGAGTATTCTTGAGCAGGCCAATGTTGACTGTAATGAGCTATCAAATTTCCTTATTGATAATTTAACCAAACTTGTGGCTTGTCATTTCCCTCATATTAAAATATATGATAATAAAGGGAAGAAACTAGTAAGCTGGTATAGTGACTCTCTCAGAAGATTTAGAGACATGCTCCATTATACTAAAAACCTATTTAATCTCACTAAAAACCCAGATCATTACACAGCATTTAAATTAATTCGTAAACGCTACCAAATTGAAATTTCAAATGCAAAAAAAACTGCATATGAAAATTTCATTGGCAGCTCTACTAATATGGTGGGTAGCTGTTGGAAACTTGTGAATCTGGAAAGAAACAGTACCGGAAACGGTATATGTAGTGACATCTCTCCGGATTCCTTTAACAAATACTTTGCAACAGTGGCTCCCAAAATAATAGAATCATTACCTACATCTAAATATGAACTCAATGCCTTGCTTAGTAATATTAAACCTCAAGTTACATCTTTCTATCTTACTCCGGTTACTCCAGAAGAAGTTGGTAAGACAATTCTTAACTTAAGTAACTCTAAAGCTTATGATGTTCATGAACTAAATAGTCACATCATCAAAAATATTGCCGACTCTATAGCTTATCCATTGTGTACCATAATTAACAACTGTTTTCAATCAGGCATTTTCCCTGATGCCTTCAAAATTGCGAAGGTCACTCCGGTTTATAAGAAAGGGGATAGCTCTAATCTGGACAATTATAGGCCGATCTCGATCATTTCAGTGATTGGGAAAGTAATGGAATATTTGTTATCGGTTAGACTTACGTCATATTTTGAGAATCAGGAAATTTTGAATTCTAGTCAATTTGGTTTCAGAAAATCCCGTTCCACTACTCAAGCAGTAATGCAACTCGTAAGAGATGCTGCCGAGGCCTTGGAAATTGGTAAACATACTGCTGTTATACTGTATGATCTTTCTAAGGCCTTTGACTGTGTCTCGCATGATATTCTTATAAAAAAATTGGAACTTTACGGCATCCGTGGTTTACCCCTGCAACTTCTTACCTCTTATTTGCATAATCGCTTCCAGTGTGTTAGTATGGGTCAGGATTCATCGACATTTTCTGCTATTCAGCATGGCGTGCCTCAGGGTTCAGTCCTGGGGCCGCTCCTCTTTATTATATACATCAATGACCTTTGCCAATTTATTCTACCTAATAAAAGTATACTATATGCCGATGATACTACGATAATTGCCTCTGATTTCAATTTAAATAACCTTATTGATGCTAAAATTGAAATAACCACTGAGTTAGAGCAGTGGTTTGCCTGTAATGCCTTAAAATTAAATCAGAATAAAACTCAATCTTTATTGATATCTTCTAACCATAGGTATACTGATGGTAGTGTGGTAAAGGTCCTTGGAGTAGATGTTGATGATAAACTGAATTGGATTCCTCATACTGATAGACTGTGCAGTAAACTCTCCACAATAATCTATCTCTTTCGTAATCTTATAAAGTTACTAAATGAGAACTATTTAATCACAATATACTTTGCCTTATTCCACAGTCATCTTACGTATGCTGTAATTCTGTGGGGTAATGCATCTAATGCACTTAAAGTATTTAGACAGCAAAAGAAACTGATTAGGATCATAGCTCGAGTTGATCGTGCTGAGTCATGTAGACCACTTTTTAAGAAATTTGGAATCATGCCCCTGCCATGCTGCTACATATTCGCCACTTTACTGGAGATACATTCTAATAAGGATATCTATGTCAGGGGCAGTGATGTTCATCAGCACAGGACCCGTGCTGGGGAACTTTATCGTCCTTTATATTTTAAACGCACCACAGCGGTACGAAACTCGGTTAACATTAAACTGTACAATCATTTACCTAGTAGTATTAAGGAACTGAGTCTCAAAGCTTTTAAATACAGAATTAAATGTCTCTTATTGAATCATTGCTTCTACTCTACTCAAGAGTATTTAGATACTAAACTTAATCCCTAATTGCTATTTTGAGGTGACAATTTTACTCGTTTTATTTTAAATTGTTTTGTATTCTTGACCTGCTATAAATGTTGTACTTACGTAATATAGCTAATAAAATATTCTTCTTCTTCTTCTTCTAATAATAATAATAATACTCTTTAAAGTTACTTAAATTTTAGGCATTATTTTGTTTAATTCTATCTTCAAATGCACAGTAGTTCAATCAAATTTTGTTTAGTTTAAAATTTAATCAATTATAATTATTTTTTTAAAATTTTTGCATTAAAAAATCGTTTAAACTAACGTTCAAAAATGTATGTTTTCAAAAAATTTCTACGGGAGACGGAAACCTGCGCGAAACGCTCGTCTTTTAGCGTGCTTCTTTTCTTCTCTTGTATACCATAACCATATTGTCATGTGTATACAATGGTCCCCGTGATTATAATATACTATTAAATTACATATTATACCCAGTTTACACTAGGAAAACTTTACACGCACTGGTGGCTAACATTTACGCTGCACTGAACTGCTATTGCATTGATTGCATTGTGATTTTGAGTCGGCCATTTTGAAATAGGTACATATTTGTTAATGTTAAAGTCATCAGTAATTGAATAAATTAATTAAAACATATTCAACTGATTTTGTTAAACACAAAAATATTATTAGCTGTGTTTATGGATACACATGATTAAAAATTCATACAATACATACAAATTTGAAAGAACCACAAATGTATTTTATTGAATTCAAATTAATAATTACTTGTTTGTTTTATGTTAAATTTATTCATTAATTTTATGTGGTCAATAATTAATTAATTTACTAAATGAGCAACAAATGGAATTTTAATTTTAAATAGTTATGTCTAATACAATTTACATCTGTTGACATGTTAATATTTAACATAACTAAATGTAATTTGTGCGAAAATAATATTATACAAATCAATTTTATTTTCACGCTTATTGTTATAGTCGTAACAGATAAAGTTTGAAATACATATTAAATAAGCTTTTGCGAAATAGGGATAAATATAATATTTGCCTATTTTGAATTGAAAATTAATAAGTAAAATATTTCATAATAATATTAAATCGAAATTAATTTATATTTAATTAAAATGATTTTAAATTAAAATTCAAATGATATAGATGAAATTATATTTCCGCTAAAAGGTAGGTAGGTACTAACTTTAATTAATATATTATCGTAATATTAAAACAAAAATTATGTTTACATTACTGAAACATGTTAAATTTTTAATTAGAATGATGCAGCATACGAACTTGAAATTAATATTCGGGGTAATATAACAAGTGCTAATCATAGCCCGAGTTATATTTGGGGAAAATAATGAATGAGTCCAATATAGGAAATACAATGTTAAAATTTTAATTTTGCTCTAAGTTTTTACCTATTGATATTAGAGGAAAAGTGTAAATACAAAAGATGTTCAGAATAAGAAACTGCATCGAATAAGCTTCAAATAGATTTCTTTCACGAAATAAACATTAAATAAAAATTAACAATTTAGGCTAGTTTCAGACTGCCATGTAAAATTAAACAAAACAAAAATATTTATTCCGTCACTCTGACAGTTGACAGATTTGAAATTGTTGTTCTAATTGATTTACTAATCAAAAAAAATAATTAATAATTATTTTATTTTCTTTCTTTTCTTCCGAAGGTACATTTTACCATAATAAATTGAAGTGTTTATTTATTTTTGATCCGACTAATTCATTTTACTTTTCATGGCACTCTATAAACAGCTCAAATATATCAAATTTAATTTACGTTTATCTCGTGACAGGAACGTTTTATATCTATAATTAAGGGCTCGTTGAATGCAGTTTTTTATTCTGGACACCTTTTGTATTTACAGTTTGGCTCTAAAAGCAATAGGTAAAAAATTAAAATTTTAACATTGTATTTCCTATAGGTCAGAAAAAAATTCTACACCCGTATATTTTGTAAATAGCTATCAAAAACGTTTTAAATTCTGTTTATCTTTCTCAATTTGGCGTGTTCTTTCCTATTATCTTTATCCTGACACATTTTAAGTCTGATTTTTGACAAAAAGCATTTTCAAATTGAAAAACTGACAGTTTAGAACTAATAAACAAAACAGTTGATATGTAACAGCAGAGATAAAAAATATCTTCGATTTGATAGCCTCTTACTGCCCTATTTCAGCCAATCAAATTAGTCAAATATATACCACGTGATACATGAATTATATATTCATTAAAATACCAGGAAATTATAGTAAATAATTGACAAAATGTTCACAAATTTGAAATACATGAAAACAGCTTTTACTGATTGAAACAATTATTGTTATTATTATTGCAATCATAGGTACATTTATAATTATAATTAATTTACAGCGCGATATTGATATTTGTATCTACAGCAAAAGAGCAGAATTTGGTTCTCGCTTATATTGTAGAATATTAAATAACCAGACAATGTTTTATTTATAGATAAAAGACAAATACATAATTATCTAGATCATTATTAGATAATTTATAGATAATATAAAGAAATAATGCATTATATGATGATAACATTTTAATTCGATTAAAATTACAAATGAACAAAATTGGTTATTATTTTACTAAAATTATCATCTAGTCGTATTTAAGAAATAGATAAAGATAATTTGTATTTTTATGTAAATAAGATAATAGATGAATAAGAAAAAATATATCTAGATAAAATGGTATAGATGTAGGGAAGTAGGCGAAAACATTATACAGGGTGATTCATCGTAACTTACTTATTTCAAAACGCAATAATGCCCATTTTATGAATCAGAAACTTATATTTTTATTTTATAATGTAGGTACATATCTAAAATGTTGTTTCATCCAGTTTTCAAAATCATATCAGGTAGGTGACGCGCTCCATTGTCTATACACTGAATAAGCAGATTTCTGGCGTTTGCCATAACCCTTTCCAGCATGGCAGCGGGTATGTTGGCAATTGCGGCCCGGATGTTGGCCTTCAGGTCTTCTAGGGTTCTTGGACGGTTGACGTAAACGCGGGGTTTCAAAAACCTTCACAAAAAATCACAAGAAGCCAAATCGGCTGTCCACTCCAAATCGCCTCTTGTTGAGATGAGGCGCTCCGGGAAGCAGCCATCGATGCTGCTCCGTGCTCCAACGCATGATAGCGACTGACCTGGTGGGGACACAAAACTTTAAAAGTGCACCTGTCGTATGAGATCACTCTCTCCCCAGTACGAGTCTTACAGCATGAATGGCACGCATTTTAAAAAAGCAAGTTATGATGAATCATCCTGTATAAAACTATTATTATAAAACTATACAATATTATCTAGATGAATGATCTAAATAAAATTATCTAGATAAGTTACATCAACACTGGTAATAGCTCTATATGAAATTAAAATAAATGTACGAAGTTGTATCGGGTGGGCCAAATAAGACCTACCAATGTTAAACTTGAATAACTTTTGTATTTTTTGATTTAATTATTTTTTTCTTTTTGTAGGTTATAACTGAATTCTTGGAAATTTATTAGCCACACAAATTGATTTTCTAAATAATGTTTTGATGTCGGATGAAGCGCATTTTCATTTAAATGGTCATGTCAACAAACAAATTGTAGATTTTGGGGCTCTGAAAATCCAAGGGAAATACACCAGCATCAGTTGCAAATCCATCCCAATGTATTGTTTGGTGCGGTGTTATGGCCAAAAAACTGAAATTTTTGGCGAACGTCTGATTTCCCTTGGCCACCTCGCTCGCTAGATTTAATAGCTCCCGACTTTTTTTATGGGGATATTTAAAAGACAAAGTGTATATTAATAAACCAGAGACCATTACCATTAGACAGCTGAAGCAGAATATTCGAGACGAAATACTGAGCCTTCAACCAGAAACATCACGTGGTGTAATGGAAAACGCGTTAAAAAGAGCCGATCTCTGTATCGAGAATAATGGTTTACATTTGTCTGATGTCATATTTCATACATAATTTCCATAAAATATATTCATTGTATAAAAAAAATTAATCAAAATAAGCGATTATTACAAGAGTTATTAGTGTTTAACATTAGTAGGTCTCATTTGGCCCAACCTGTATGTATATGTATATTTTTGCAGCAATAATTAATAAGTACAAAATTAAAACAGTTTTAAATCTCCAATTACCAGTGTATCTACTGCAAACCCATTTAATTTCCGGGTGATTAGAAGTGCTTGGAACTATTTAGGGCTCAGCAAGTTTTAATATGTGCAGTGTTATTCTAAGTTGGCTGCGGAGCCTTCCTGATGGATGATGATGACGGGCATTATGCCGAGGTGCGCGAACACGTGCGCTCCTTGTTTACCATAATGTCCTTTCTTGCGGCTGCAGGAGTCGGGATACGGCGGGAACATAGGGACACGGGGCCGGGAGACGGGAACGTATATGCATAAGTCAGACACCGTATTGTTGCGCACACTGCTGGAACTTGGCTTCCTGCTTACTAAAGGAATTTCTATTGGAGGAAACAGAAAGGTTGATGTTATGCTCGCTCATGCAGTTATGGTTATGATGTTTTTGTGGGTGGACAGACAAATATTAAAGGTTGTTTTGGACACTTGGTTCTGATCAATTGGTTTTTCTTCTGAAATGCTGAATACCTGTATCCAGTCAAGTGCACACTTCAGTTTGACTAAACAAAAAAAACTCCTGTGGTGTACTATCTGCTAACAACCATGAGTACCCCTAAGTTGACGGCTGGTAATCGTTCACACGATAAAATACCAGAATATACTATACCAACACAACCATATTTTAAAACCTTCGCCGTCCTCAAATAATTTACAATCTTTGATTTCTAATACTGGGTCACTGGTGACCCAAATAAAATTTTTTATTTTACCTTATTTCGTCAAAATAATAAAAAAAGTAAAGTAAATTAATTTTATTTCATGGTTTCTTAACATGACTTTATACAAAAATAAGAGTACAATAAACAAATAAACGAAAATTTATTTATTTTACAATAATTGAAAAAATAAGCAAAAGTATTTATAACATATTATTATAAAATATATTATTATAAACCATACACATGCAGTTCTAAAATTATTAAAAAATAGTTAGAGTAAGGTTTTTTTTTAAAATTGTTACTTATTTATAACTTTAACTTGTTCCCCCACCCTTCATCTCGTGACAATACCATTGGGCTGTACGTAAAAATTGTTCATAACTTTTAAAAATAAGTTGATATTTATAATTTTTTGAATGTAAAAAATTCATTAACATGTTTTAGGAGAATTCACGAGAGGAAATTAAATTTAAAAGATTATTATCAGAGTTATTTAGCAAAAACATGATCTTGGGTCACCGGTGACCCTATTTTAGGACGGCAAAGGTTTTAACAAGCTACTTTTTATGCGACGCCTTTGAATGTAGATTATAAACCTATTATATAAATGTAATTGGCTTAAAAATACATTTTTTTTGGGGTGCGCCTGTTTTCGGAAAGTCTAGGTATATGTACCACAAAGTTGAAGTATAATCTATGACCGAAGTGGAAACTATAGCTGGATGAAATGTGGTAAACTATCTGTTAGCAGTGTTGTAACTTGTAACTTATCTAGATAATTTTATCTAGATAAATCATCTAGATAATATATTTGTATCTATTATCTCATCTAGAGAATTTTTATCTTATTTATCTATTTTCTTATCTAGATAATGTTACAAATTATCTTTATCTAATTTATAATTATCATCTAGACAATAATTTTAGTAAAATTATAACCAACTTTTTTCATTTGTAATTTGAATCGAATTCAAATGTAATGAAACTGTGCAATCTAGATAATTATTATTTATCTTTTATCTATTATCTAGATAATTTTTTCAATGGTTATCTATTATCTTATCTAGATAAATAAAAAGTAAGTTAGAAAGTAATCTTTATATATATATATATATATATATATATATATATATATATATATATATATATATATATATATATATATATATATATATATACTATATATATACTATACTGATATTTCTCTCTCACACACCCAAAGACTAAATTTTCAAAACAATTTTGGTATTTTAATTTCAATTTTAATTAACGTATGTATTAAAAAATTACAAACAAACAATGGAATTTTTGTTTGAATTACTGCATTGTATGCATTATTTAAATTCAACATCAATATGAACAAATAATTATACAATATAATTAATGTTTACTTTTGTTTAAACAAAGCAAATAGGCTATTTACATTCGCACATTTTCCGTATAGGTACACTCTTGTAGTTTGGATTGTTCATATCAAAAATGAAGCGCCATATTTATTAATCAGATTCTAAAGTTTCTTTTTTAAATAACTCACATTTGATTCAAATTACTAGCCATTATTTTCTTTAAGAGACCCGTCTACCTCCTAAAATCCAGCATAAAATGTAGTAATGTAGCGAGTATTTTGTGGCCAGTAAAATAATGGTAAAATTTTATATCAACAAGGATTTAATAGATAAAGAATGGATCTACAAATGTGCCTTTTTAAAATTTTGATTAAGAAATTGTACATGATTATAAAAATGCCGAAAAATTCAAAAAAATCTTCACTTTATGCAAACTTTACACGGTTATACGAGTATCTCATGATAGAATTAATTTTTAATATTTTAAAAGGGCACATCTGTAGATCCATTCTTTCTGTAGGTATTAAATGTTTAAAAAAGCATTATCTTGAAGTCAATAATAAACTGACAGTTTACTCGCAACGAAAACACTTTTACAGTATTCAAAATGACATTATAGATAGGATGCGGCAAAGTACGAGTTTCGGGCTGGTTTTAGGCAGTCGTAGTAGTGGGAAAAAGAGCGGATTAGAAATAAAAGTAGACGGGCCGCTTAACTACAATAATTTATTGAAAAAATGAAATAAAATGCTACCAAACTAATTTAATTTTACACCGGGTTCGCGAAATTATAACTACGCCACTGATTAAGAAACATAATAAAATACAAACTTGGTTTTATGCTCTGCTTCTTATTTCGACTGAATTATGTTCCGTTCCGCCTCTTATACTACTGTCTTTCTCTTCAAAACGCTTTCTTACGTACAGACGTACCTACTTCTTATACGCGAAATGAAATGGTGCATCTAAAGGATCCCCATGATAAATTATTGTGCAAGCAGTTAGAAAAACTTGGAAGCTGCATGAGCTTCTTAAAATGTTGCTTCTTATTAGCATTCTTCTGCACAATCGTATTATGTTTTTTGGTCATTAATTGCATATTATTCCAAAAAGAAAATAACTTTTAGAGTAAATAATTTAGTTTGTTTACTAGACGATTTCTTGTAGATTCTTAATAAATGTTTTCCGCAATTTTAAATACTATTTAGTTAATCGAGGCCGAATCGAGGCAGTAGCTGCGCGGGTTTAAGCACCCGGAGTTTCGCGGTTCAAGTCTCTCGGCGGGCAATGTGGGATTGTCGTTAAATTGTAAACATCTTGCAATTAAATCGCTCTCAGATGTCGAAGTGATTAGATTCCACTATAATAATATCTACCATTGTATAAATTGAGAGCAAAGCAAAGTAAAAAATTAAAATATCATTAATTTACTTTATTTTTAACTATACACGTAAATCTTGCAATGGCATAATTAATAAAAATTTAATTTTATTCCAGTCATTGTTAGTCTGATATACATTATGTAATCTTCAGTCGGATAGTACAAAAAATTTATTTCTTGCTAAAACTGCCCTTAAATTAACGAATTTTTAAAAAAATTGTTAAGCATATGCCATTAAAATATGTTAGAAGCTACATACAATTAATAAAAGTTTTATTTAGTAGCAGTGACTAAACAATCAAATTTTCAGATAAGTATAGGGGAATTGTGTCTAAAATTACATACCACTTTTTAAAATCATGATTGCGGTTTTATTTATCAGAAAAAATAACTTATTTTTAAAACATTTATACAAGAATAAATAAATATATTATAAAAACCATAAAAACAACAAAACAGTGTCTTATTTTATGAAATTGTCTACTGTCATTTTACCCTATAAAATTCAAGTTCAAAATAGTGAGCAAACTATAATTTAAGATAAACTTTAAAAGGTAGATATTCTATGGTGTTTTACAATCCAAGAAACAAACAATCATAGACGATATTAAGAAAAATAAAATGTAAGTTTATAGTGCTTATTGAAAATAAATTTGTATACTGAAATATTTCCACACTAAACTTATACGGTATTTTCACATTGCACATGAACAATCTGACCTATGCGTTTCTGATTGTTAGTCAACACATTTTCTTGTTAGTCTATGTATTTCGTACAATAGAAATTAGTAAAACTGCACATTTCGCCAAATTCTAGAAATG
Source organism: Agonum fuliginosum (assembly GCA_947534325.1). NCBI lineage: Eukaryota > Metazoa > Arthropoda > Insecta > Coleoptera > Carabidae > Agonum > Agonum fuliginosum. The sequence continues at coordinate 4,913,275 of OX384029.1, forward strand.
ACATTTTAGGCACATCTCACCTATTTATTGCATAATTGATTAGAATGAAACATATAAAGGCCTCATGGTCTTGGTTATAAAATCACGAGGTGTCTAAATTTTATGTTCGTAAGAAGCCCATAATGTAAATATTCAAATTTCAAAATTTATTTAAAGAATATGTTAACAACAATTAATATCCAAAAATAAATCGTGTTTTATCTTATTTTATACTGCACTTTTACCTATATTTATTTTCACCTAACCTCGATGAAACGAATAACTTTGGGAATACGTAACCTAACTATTCGTATTATATCTGAGACCAGTTCTCAGACACATTTTGTGTTCCGAGATTTATTTACGTTCTTTTTATCTTATAATATTTTATAAATACTTTATCACTGACCTTTAGTTGTTTGAGTACCCCTGGAACTTGAGTCCTTAAGTCTTATTCGATGGGCCGATGAACGCTTGCGTAGACACTCGCGCACTTTTTGCTTCCACGACTCTGCCTGGCACCGCCAACCACTATGTGTATGTCTGTTTAATTAAATTTAATTTAGGTCGTAGTAGAAATAAAAACGTACAGCGTGATGTATTGTTCGCGGTATTAATCACTATTTTTCGTTATCTTGTGGTGGAAATAACAGTCGTAAATAACCATTTTCATTTTTGTGTTTGCTCTCTTACTTATTCATTAATAAGAATGAAATTTATGGCAGATTAAATTTTATACAAATCTGTTTTAGAATTTATTGCACTGCAGCACACTTACACACCCACTAACGGTCACTGATAATCACAAACTAAACGCCAGACCGAAGCGAGAGAACTAGACAGAATAAAACACGTTTAACCCGACAAATATTCCTAAAATATCTTGTAATAAACAATACTACAAGGTATTTAAAATATATTTTAAGCAGTGGCGTACCCAAATATTTTTCATAATGTAAATAATTTACCATTTTATGCAAAAAAAACTCGTATTCGTACCCAAAAAAATGGTACGCTCGAAATAACTTTTATATTAATAAATTCTATTTGAGTAAATAAGGCATAGGAGACATCAAAATAAATATTATTTTCAAAAATATCACTTCCGAATAAACCGGAAATTACGAAATACTGCCTTGTACCTGTATACATAAATGAAATCTTAGTTTCATGCTTGTCAGGCGTAAAGTAAATGAGAAAAATAATTTAATGACAATTTACTTAACTAAGGTTCCTCAATTGGTAATCACTTTACACTTAAAGAACTAAAAATCTGTTTGCATTCTATTATACGTATGTTACGCACCTAGGTACATTAATTAAAATTTAAGACATGTTTTAAATTTAAAGTTTTATACCTATTATTTATACTTGATAAGAAAACATAGATTCATTTTAAAAAATATTACGAGGAATAAATAGTATATTATATATTGAGGGACTAAAGTGCATGATTTAATCCTGAAGGTGAAGTTTATTTCACGAGCCGAAGGTGAGGGAAATAATCACCTGAGGGATTAAAGATACTTTAGTCCTGTGGTATATACGCTATTTTTTGCACTTCATCCTTAAATGAATGCAAAATAGTTTAAAAGAATACACATTTTGCAATTTTGACAGTAAATTTTATGACAAATATTTATATTGTTACCATAGATACTCTGTAACAAATAGCACGTATTTACTTGACAACGGGAATAATTAATTCAATTTCTTGACAACGGGATTAAATATGAAAAATAATCCCTTGGGATCAAATTAAGAACCTTAGTCCCTAAAAATAAAGACTAAAGAAGAGTTTTAGTCCCGGAAGTGCAAAAAATTTATTATCTTTCAATCCCAAACAAGGACTAAATAAATACAAATGTTTTTTTAACCAACCATTAAAAAATGTAGTAGAATATTGTTTATCGAAAAATGTCATAAAAAGTTAAGATTTGCATGCCAACCAGGCACCAGATAACATGCCAACTATCAAAACGCGAAATGATAGTTTTTTGTCTACAAAACGTACAAGACTTTTACATCCAGGATGTAAGAGTTTTTTTACATCTAGCAATTTTTTGACAGAAGAAATTTAATAAAATTACACTTGACACTATGCTTCCAATACAACATAAGGAGGCAGATTGTCTTCGTCACTTTCAAATATCATTCTAGTAGTATTGAAATATTCGCAATGCAAAAATGACAGAACATTTATAGAAAATATTAGAACGTTTGTTTGGTTTGTTGTCACGGAAACATTAAATGTCACATTGATAATTTGATTAATCATATGTGTAAAAAAAATTTCTATATATTTTCACTAAAATTGCGACATATTTTTGGAAAAACGTTGTTTGATACTCGATCGCGAAATGCTTTTTTTTGTTCGCTATGCTCGCAATAAAAAATTTCATAATCGAATGCAAAAGTATCATTATCATCAAAAATAACTATTCTCGAAACGGATTATGATTAAGAAGGATTGGTTACAAAAATATTGTGCGTAACAATTTATGTAGGTAGGTAATAGAAGAGAATTTTTTAGAAATTTGCAGTTTAATTCCATTATCACAAAATCAATTGAATTTACTTTTCATGTGTCAACGAATTACCCTTCAAATAAAAGAAATACAGTGTACAAAGATAAGCACACTGGGCGTAAAAGAGAATTCATGTAAGTAGAAGCTAGGCTCCGGTAAATCTCGTTTCGAAGCTCAGCTTTCGAAGCACAAAGCTTGCATACGTGCGTGCTTACTCCGTGCTTATTTCTCTTCAACGTCAGCCAAGACGACACGCACATGGTTGTGTTAAATTATATTTGTCACCACCAATTACGGTTTTTTCATCACGACCGCTCAAGTATCCTCCACTGTTCTCAAATCGCTCGCAAACCTTGCCTTCATGAGCAGAAAACACGAAATCTTCAGGCATTATATTTCCTTTGTTATATTTACGTAACTTCTTTCTCTTTCGAGAAAAGTTTGCCATGAAAAGCATGCAAGAATATTTTATGCTTTCGTGGAAATACTTGAGTACTTTCCGTACTTTTGCTCTACAAATGTACAGTGGTTGGATTTGAAAACCTAACTGAGATAATTTTTAACCGAATAAAAGACAATTTTTTTGTTTTTAATTCATTTATAAATAATTTGATACTCAAGGTTCTGACCCACTAAACGTTAGTTTTTTCTGACTAAAACGGAAAATTGTGTTTAGCACGAATTAAGAATGAATTACCTATACATAGTCATTTTTCGTCTAGATTCTAGTTCGAGATTCATCCGAGAATTTCCTAGCCATTTCTGGTATAGTGTAAATAAGAAATTCCCTATTTTTCTAGTATAGAAATATACGCCTGCCTCAATTTTTCTATTCGTGATTGGTACTAGATTTGTCTATGCAAGCTCAATTTAATGTGCAGTCAGTTTGACCAACCTTTAAAAGTTTTTGATCGGAAAAAATCATAGATGTTCGATTGAATATGAATAGTTGAGAAATAAAGTATGAAACTTAAATGAAACAGATAAAAATTGAACTAGAAAAAAGTATAAGTAATGTAATTCAGCCTTAATAAATTTATTTTCAAAGCATTGACCGATTTTCCAACTTTAAATTCAATTCATAGTCAAAATTTGTATCAATTATCAAGTGTTCCTACCTTTCTGCGATCGACAATGCTAACAAGTGTAAGTTAAGATGTTTATCCATCGACCTCTTCTGTTCTGAAAAAAAATTCATATGTAACTTTTAATGATATGAAGTTTTCTACTCGGCTATAAAATTAAATCCTTTTGATCTTTAAAATAAATACAATGTATTATTAATGTATTAATTTTATTTGTCTACCTAGGCTGCGAAATGGCCGAAGCTAAGGCCGAGACAAAAATTATCAAGGACACTAAACACATTTCGCAGGCGGGCAGACGAGTTATACACAATATGTTTTATGCAACTAAATAAATAAAATGTATAAATAAAAACACACTTTTTATTTTTTGTAGCAACTGTCAAAAAAATTGGACATTAACGTGACCAACTCAATAAAACTTCGCAGCCGTTACAAATTGCAACGTGGCCGCGAAATGTATAATACAGAAATGGTTTACTTCGCGGCCTAAATTGCGGACGTCAATGTCAAAAATTTTGACAGTTGCAAAAAAATATATTAACAAAAAATCGGTAATACTGAAAAAATGCAACGTAAATTTAAACAGCAATACCGACAATAGCAACAAAATGGTTTAACGTTTTTTTATAATTTGAAAATAATTTGTTTAGTAAAAATTGTTTTGTGTAATAGAATATTATAATTTGTTGAATGGAAAGTCTCGAATTTGGGCAGTGTAAAATATCTACATGTGAGGTTTTTTAAAATTTTAATTAATGGCACCTAATTCAAATTACCTACTTATTGAATTGCTGATTTTCACAAAACATTCAGTTTAAAAATTTACTACCTGTACTAAGAAATACTTAGGAATATTGGATAAATCATGGAAATGAAAATAGCTATATGCTTTGTTAGCATGAATAATTTTTCTTGTTCTGTTATCCATAGAAAAGATGTTCTCTTTTATATCAACTTGTTTGTTATTATTTATTTTTGTAGTACTACGTACTCTTATGATAAAATATACTGTTCTATATATGACCTAAGGGCTACAAAAGCAAAAGTAAAGTACCCTCACATAGAAATATAATTATAATATGCGAAGTAGATACAAGCAATGTAATACATGTGCATAAATATCATGAAGTTTAATTTATATGCTACATAATATTATAAAGAACCATGCTAAAGTAAAGACAATGTTTCAGTTAATGTCATACTCATATACATGTTATACGAGTAAAAATTAAACGTTCTTATTTATTTATTTGAGAATGAGACTAAAACAATAATCCGTTAAAATAAATAAATATGTTTATATTTGAAAAATGTTCTAGTAATCGAATGCTTGAAATCGGAAGTCGATATTTTAATCCGTTCAGAAGTTATAATATTGATTATACACAATTTTTTTAACAAATGACAAAAAATTCTTTGTTTTTGCTCAGGGAAAATTTTTAAATTCGACTAAAACAATAATGTCTTTTAAAATAAATAAATATGTTTCCGATAAAAAAATGTTCGGAGAATCGAGTGCATGAAACCGGATGTCGATATTTTAATCCGTTCAGAAGTTATAGTTGATTAAACACAAAAATTTTAAAAAATTATATAATTTATTTATTCTTCTGCTCGGCGCCCATGCAAACGGATCATATTGTATAAATTCACATTAGGGAAGTTTTTCCAAAAAAGTTTTTTGAAAGTAAAACAAGTGCTAGGAGCTGTCATAAAAAAACTGTCAATACCGGAGAAACTAATTATTTTTATTAAATATATTTAAGATCATTTAGCTTTAATATATTTTATAGAAATAATTAGTTTTGCCCACGGTTTCCTCGTATGACCGATATTGACAGTTTTCTTTATGACAACTCCCAGCACTTAGTTTACTTTTAAGAATCTTTTAGGGAAAACTTTCCTTGTGTGAACTGTGCATAATAATTTAATTCTACTTTTGTTCTAATATCCTGAAAATCACATTCAGTTTTAATTTGAAGATGCTATTGCACATTCCTCTTTCTGAGAAAGCTCATGTGGCCCAATTCTTTCACCTACATATTTTCGAAAATAAACTACCCCCCTAGTGACAGCACGTAACACGTTAAGTTGGCAGCATAACATTGCAGTTGGACTATAATTAGATTAAATTCCTAGCACGTAAAATCGTTAGCAATGTCACTGACCTTGTTCGAGTTGGTCTATTCTCATCGTCGCGTATGTCACGCGATTTAGCCCATCATCGCTCAGTTTATCGTGAGTTCTGACTGTGAACATGTGCCCGAAACTCTGTTTATTATTTATGGTGCTTTACATAACCTCAACCACAAGAGGGTATAATATACTGGGGGTGTTTCCACATCCGGGAAAGAGCCATTTTGATGTCTTCCAACCTTTAATGGAAAAACTATCAATACTTGGACATAACATTACAGTTATTAGCCATTTTCCTGTGGACATCCCCTCAAAAAATTACCGTGATGTTAGTTTGAAAGGAACAGCACCATTGTTGCTGAACGCTTTTGATATAACGTTCTTTACTGAACAAACCAGAATGTTCAAATACCTCGGGGCGGTTCCTTTGGCAGGTTTTGCGGAAGAGACTTGTGAATCTTTGGCTTCTGCTCAAATTCAAGAATTTTTAAAGAGTGGTTCGAAGTATGATCTAGTAATAATTGAGATGTTTACTACGGACTGTTATTTGGCCCTGGTGCACAAGTTCAATGCGCCGTTTATTGGAGTTACCTCGTCCGTGATCATGCCTTGGATGAACGATCGGTTTGGGAATATTGATAATCCGGCCTACGTTCCGGTCATGTTTATGGATTTCTCCGATCGGATGGACTTTGCGAAAAGAGTGGAGAATACTCTTATGCTTTTAATTAATAAGTTTATACACAAGGTAGAAAACTTTGTTTGTCGTTCAAACTAAACGAGACAAGATCTCTATTTTGTCTTATTAAAAAAACATTTAGTGTGGAAATTAATATGCTTGATGCTTGTTATAATATCAGCTAAGTTAGTTTAACTTTTGCACCATAAACATTAAAAGATAATGAAGTTAAATAAACTCTCGATGTTGATGTCGATATTGATAGAGTTTTTATATTATCGAGATCGAGGAATCCAATTCCAATATTCGTTATCCCATCTCGCCTATAATATAATTTTGTTTTACCTCGTTTTAGCTCATGGCCACTCTATTGTCAAATTATGTGTTCGATCTCCAAATGACAATTTTAAGAAGTACTAATATATTTAAATCTTTTAACCACGAAAAAACGTCAGCTTTTTGGCGGTCGAACGCAACACTATGTCTTTTTTGTTTGTACCACTGGCCAAACACATAACTAAATTTCATTTTCAACAAGGAAAAATCAAAATTTTATGATATTTAATGTATAAAATCAAAATCTTTAAAAACAATTTTTAATGTCACACGAGGAAAGTTTTTCGTAAAAAGTATCTTGGAAGTAAAAAAAAGTGCTAGAAGGAGCTGTCATACTTTTCATACGGAGAAACTAATTATTTTTATTAAATATATTTTATATGCCTCCGGTCGGCATTGCTAGTTTTCCATATCTCAAAATCCGCCAGAAACTCTTTGTTGCCAGACTAGGCCGGCAAACAACCGCAAGTAAAGCCTTGTTCACATAGCTTGTGTCATGTCATGTCTGTGTCATGTCATTATGTTATGTTATTTCTATTGACATAGACATTTTCAGGCTTGGTCACATAGCTTATGTCATGTCATGTCTGTGTCATGTCATTATATACACATTTTGTGTAAAGTATCACAACGGAGAAAATTAATTTGGAGTCGCAGGCATTTACTAATGGAAAATAAGATAAATTTGTATTAGTAAATTTACAAGAAACATTTTAATAAAATTGGGAATGGTATATTTTAAATTGTACTTACTTTTTATTGTTTTTATTATTTTATTATCTTCATAATCAGGTTTTATTTTATCATACAAGCTTTATTCTTAACTTATTGGTAAGTTTTTATCTATATTAATAATAAATGTGTAATTTTGACAGATATAGACATAGACATATAGCAGTGAAAGTTGAGTTCAAATCAACTGTTATGTTATGTCAAAAAAAATAACATACGAGACATACCCTATGTGAACTACTTCATTAGTTTACCGTGTGCTCAACATATTGACATGACACAGACATGACATGACATAAGCTATGTGAACCAAGCCTTATAGGTTGGCATCTTGACATTACTACAGTTGTCAAGCAGATGTCAATTTTATGTGTTGAATATTTTTTATACAAGAATTAACTAGATTTTGACAAATTTTAGACGTATTCAGTGCACAATTTTTTAGGTTATGTATAATTATTTTTGTAATGAAATCGGCACATAAAATCTTGTGTATTACACGTCCAGAAACTGTTATGCTAGTGCTCGTAATTTGCAAGCCTCGCCTGTGACTCGGCGTGTCAAAAATACTCGCTCTTGCAAAAGGTCAGTTTCTGGCCTTGTGATACAAATAACTATAAGATCACTAGCTTATTAATAAATCTTATAATAATTAGTTTTCCCCACGGGTTTCCCGTATGACAGATATTGACAGTTTTTTTAATGACAGATCCTAGCATTTTTTGTCTTACTCTAAAGAAACTTTTGGAAATACTTTCCTCGTATGAACAGAGTATTAATTTAAATTTAAAAACTTTCTACAACAAATTATTGTATTATACACAGTATTATAGTATTATTTCTTTTTTTATTGGTAAATAATTGAGTTCAAAAGTTATTTCAACTTTATATTATAAAATGATTAATTAAGTAAATAGCTACCAAATAATAATTTTCAACGATTTTTGGTTCTTCAAAGCTTTACTTCAACATGCCGGGATTAGAAGCAGCAAAGAAATACATTTCAGAAGATGTTCCGGCATTGGAAGACATAGCAAGAAATGCGAGTCTCTTTCTAGTCAATTCCCATTTTAGTCTAAACAGACCTCGACCACTAGTTCCTAATGTCATTGAAGTAGGGGGGATGCATTTAAAAAACCCCAAACCATTGCCACAGGTGAGATTACGTAATGTGTGTACCTAATTATAAGTTTATTAACCATTTTATCTACATACTTATATTACTCGTACTTATATTCAATTTTGTGTTTTGTTCAGGAATTCGAACCTAATCGGCACAGAAAAAAAACCGATACGAACCACAGCTATTAAAAAAATTGGTTAAACTCATAATCGGAGCCAAAACCTTTGTTTTTTATGAACCGGTTTGAAACGGTTTTTAAGTATAACTAAAATTGGAAATTAAAGAAAATCTTGTTGAATTTTGCAGCAAAATTTTAGTTTCCACTTTAATTTTTTCAATTTTTCTTTGATCAATAAGTGTTTCTTACTGTTTTAGTCGAAAATTGTAAAAATATTTTTTATTAGTTGAATATTATTTTTTATTGCATCGCTGAACTGAAACCAGGACTTGAACCGCTTTCCCGAAAACCGGTTACCGGTTCATTTCAGCAAAAATACAATTAAACCGGAACAAAACCGAACTATCTAGTGGGCAGCGACCCGCGAACCGGACCTGAGACGTTATTTTGTGCGATTTGCTACATAATGTCATTATAAATTTTGCGGAGAATAATACAAGAGAAATAATAATTATGATTCTTCTTCTGCATCAAATCAGAAAATAATTATACCAATGAATCAATTTCCTTGCGTGCAAATTATAGGTTAACATTGCAATCTTTATTATGTAACTATGCTGATAGCGAAATTACATTTAAAATATCAAAATATTTTTATTATAAGTTAATATTTTTTAAAAATCTTGCTTACGTAAAATTTTTGTATACAACAGATAATTTGTAACTTTTATAATTTATTTATCTGTATCTCTGTGACATTTGTATGTATGTATTCTTTTCTTGACTTGCCACAAACATTATCCTGTATTGTAAAAGTGGTTAAATAAAATTATTATTATTATTCCCTCCGATTATAAAAACCATATTCGCTCGTGTTTGAAGCTTCATATTCTGGAATAAAATTGCATTCATTATAGCGTCGTTGTATAATTTAATATTATTTTAGTATTTCTTTATATAAAATGGCCAAATATAGAAATATATCCATTTTACATGTTTATTAATAGTATTATTCAACAAGTTTAGAACTCAATTACAGAATAATATTACAACATTGCAAAATTGCACAGTGACTAAATATACTTAGTGAACAAAATATAATACAAATAATACAGATAGTAAACCGAGATTAAATCAAACAAATATATAATAATATTAATTACAAAATTGAAAATAATAAATAGAGAGCTGATAATGGGAAAAAAATATTTGAATACAAATAATACAACCAAATTAACCCGAGAAACTAAAATATAACAAATATTAGTAACAAATATAAAAGAAAACCCAAAATTATGCAAAAACATATCAACATAGACATTCCTAATTTAGATTAAGTACCTTTTTGCAATTATCATATCTATGTACTGAGAAATTTAAATTATTGTATTTATTTAAAAACTTACAGCTCAGTCATTCTATTAAGTTACCTATTTACTAAATATCAATCTTCATTATTCTATCAAAAATCCTGAGTATGCATTTTAAATTTAAAAAATGTAATAAATATACAGTAAATCAAATTAATTTATATGGCATTGTTTCAAGTTTATAATAAAATAATTTGGATTTTCCTGTTATTTACTAAAATACACGTATTGTCTTTCAGGTTAAACGTTTAAACAATTACGAAAATAAGCTCTAATTAAATACATTTAGAAGATAATGCCATATCTATCTACCTATAACTACCTATTTAATAATACATAGAGGCAGAAAAAAAATTAATAAATATAGATATTTTATTTGCACATCTTTAATACAATGAACCAACATTAAATGAAACGACTAAGAATTGTTTTAAATGTGAACATGAAAACTTACTTGCATATTTTGAAATTAGTTACATAACGCTGTTTTTACTATGTATAAATAGGAGCCTACTTAGTACCTACGTAAATAATTATGACGGTCAAGGTGACCGACCTTGCAAATTTAATAATAATTACGATGATCCAATGTGCTGACTTCAAATCTGATTTATGTTTCAAGTATCTATTTCCTTTGTAAATTCTGTGTACTCTGTACACATTAGATACTGTCACAAATTTCTCTACATGTCACAGTTATACATTGACGTAAAATAATGTGCGATAACTATTTATAAAATTAAAGTTCAATCAAAAATGAAGATAAAATAAACAAGTTTAAGTGGAATTTAGTTTCTTTAGATAAATAATTTATAAATCACAGTTCAACTTTATCTTTAATCTTTTTTCTGCTCAAAGATAATTTTCTCATTTGCAAATAAAAGAATTGTATTGTTTGTCTAGTCTATAAATAATAATTAATAAGATAGTGTGTCGTTGGCTTAAAAAAATAAGACGAATAATGTTTTATATTTTTATGCAAATTCCTTTTTTATTAAATGGAATTTTAAATAAACTGCAGTTACCTTGAGAACGCTATTTCTTTAAATATTCCACGTTATCCGTTGTTTATAATAAACCACAGCAATAAAATTTGTTGTTTTTAAATCCGATATGAGATTTAAAACATTATTACAATAGCCTAAGAATAAATAATCCAAAACTTATATTATTTAATTTGAGTGGCTTATTAACGGAAACTAAAATTACATACAAATAAACATGTATTAATAGTAATAATTGTATATATTGGAAAATTGGCGCAGATGTTAATTTTAAACAATAGTTCAAACAATAACAGTTATTTCCTTTTGGTAAATACTAAAGCCTAATTATGTGAACTATTTTAAAATGTGAATCACAGTTACATAAATAATTTTTTATTTAAATTTCTTTTTTTAGTTCTTATATTTATACGACACAATAATGACAGGCAATTTTACTGTAAGTGTATCATTATGTTTATATACTAACTAAATTTGTTATCAATCGAAATGAAATAATATTTCTTAAAATGATGACATTTCAACTTTAAACACGCTTCAAATTCATAAATCATGCATATATTAATCAATTAAATATGTGATAAGAATATATTACACATCTAACCCCAATTCATGTACGTGATAAGTGATAATACAAGTGATAATAAGCAAATCAAAATCAATTATTCTTCCAAGTTTCTTAAAAACAATTTTAATATTTAATTTTTGTACATTACAGTTATGAAATATATTATATAGTTATAATAATTAATACATTTTATTTTATTTGTAATCCACATTTTAAAGGTAGATGCCTACTATAATTTTTAAATTTTTGTATAAACTATTATAAATTAATAACTTTTACATTAGATACTTTATTCTGTAGAAATAATTATCTATTACATACTGGATTTTTAATAAAATTACCGTATTTGCTTTTATATAAGGAAATTATGACATTACTGTTAATTTTTTATTGCTAAATTTACTTTTTTGACAATAATGTATTTGTAGAAAACAGGAATATAAATAATAGGTATATCTATATTTTTATTCATAAAATTAATTTATTTGCCAATTGTTTTTCTTATTTGATGTAATTAATAGATTGATAATACGATAAATTAATAATGAAAAACTATCTTTAAATAAAACAAAAATTTATTATGAAATATATCAGTCAAATTTTTGATGGGAAATAATATACTTCATACAGTCAAACATATTGAATAGTAGGTAAATATCTCATATCGTCTTATCTGTTCTACGTTCTACAAATTTATTTGCACTTTTAGGTAATATCAGATAATTATTATCTTAATTAATGAGATATTTATGTAATTGGGAAATAAATAGATTCGATGGCTGTCTAGTCATATTATTTAATTTATCACACCATGTAAGCAAATGCTACATGTACAAAACACGTGAAATTCTCAAAATTGTAAATTGACTGTGCTTATACTGATAATTAATTTGAATTTTTTGAAATTGTACCTTAAATTTTTTTTTCAATAATTCTGAATAGTCTATTTTAAATTGACTATGAACGTATGAACAATAGGTATAAGAGACATGTAATAAAAAAAGTCTCATTCACATAAACATTTAGTTCTAAAGTTTACGTTTAAGAAAGTTTTAAGTTATGTACACTATTTTTCCCACTACAATAAATTTTAAACATTTTATTCATGAATGTATTTTGATGTCAACTCACTGTCATAATTTTAATTTTACCAAAAACCAAATATACCACAGTTATAGAATACATGATGCAAGATTTTCAATAACAAGAATATAAATTCTATATGTATAGATTTTTAAATTTTAGCAGATACCTACAGCAAAAATACTACTTTAATTTATGTGGATAAATAACTTTTAATGTCGTGTTTGTGCATTTCAATAGAATAATTCAGTAATTTATCACGAAATACTTAACAACAGGAAAAAATTATCAAATGTCAGAAAGACAACACATGCCTACTAAAAAGTGGAACAAAAATTTACTTGAGACCTGTACGATAAACATATCGAACGGGTAGAACTGATATATGCTATTGCTTATTTTCATTGCTAGGTAACTGTGTGGAAACTGTTAATTTCGTATATAGTAGTTGAATCGATCACATTATTGAACTTGAAGTTAAAAATAAAATACAAAACACATCATGCAGATTTTGTACAAAACGAGAAATCATCTTTTATAAACTCAAAAAATAATGCCATGTCATTAACTTAATGTCTTATTTAGTTCCGCGTGATTGGAACCATTACATATTTATATATAAATTCATAGTGGGGGGCCACGTATCGCGAGTAACAATTGTCTCATCGCCAGTATTCAAACTTCAGACGAACACGAAACATAAATCAGTTAGTCTCGGCCGGGCGCATCGCAAGTGCAGTGCTAGTGTTCGAAAAATGTTACGATATCTACTCCTCGCCTTTATTATTTCCCCGTGTTTGGGCCTCAACATCTTAGGACTATTTCCACATCCAGGAAAAAGTCACTTCGATGTCTTCGAGCCTCTTTTAAAAGAGCTAGCAACACGTGGACATAACCTAACAATCATCAGTCATTTCCCACAAAAGAAATCTTTAGTTCGATACAATGACATAAGCCTAAAGGGAGATACAGAAATCCTACTGAATTTTATGAATATAGAAGACCTACCATCATCAAGATTTATTTATTATTTTTCACCGCTTCTATTGTCACAACTAGCACAAGAAAGCTGCAAAGGTTTGAGGACCAAACAAATGAAGGAGTTTTTAAAAAGTGACCAAAAGTTTGATTTGATAATCACGGAGACTTTTAACACTGATTGTTTTTTGGGATTTGTGCACAAATATAAGATTCCTTTTATTGGTTTGAGTTCTTGTACAGTGATGCCTTGGTCAAATTCGCGATTTGGCAACCCGGCAAATCCGTCTTATATTCCAGTTAGTTTCCTCCCCTATTCGGACAAGATGAATTTCTTGGGAAGAGTAGAAAATACCTTGAATATTATTTATACCGAGATTTTATTCCGATATTTTATGGATGCTCCCGGGTATATTGAAGCCAAAAAACTTTTCGGAGATGATCTGCCTCCTACTACAGAAATTGCGAAGAATATAAGCCTCATGTTGGTTAACACCCATTTTAGTTTGAATCTCCCGCGTCCTTTCGTTCCGAATGTTATAGAAATCGGAGGAATGTTTCTTGGAAAGGTGAAGCCAGTACCACAGGTAAAGATTATGAAATTGTGAACTTGATATGTTGAAATATAATATTTTGGCTTTTATTTATAATGTTATTTTCACGAAATATGTTATCTGATACCGAACCATATTACTGGATTTACTTCACTCACTTTGCTTTTATTTTTATTCGTATCGCATGACAAAAGAACAATCGATATTCGTGTCGGTAATAATAAGTGATAACATTATTTGCATTGAATTGTGCATTGTTTTCATATTGATTCTTGTAGTGAATCTACGTTTTACGTTATAGTAGATACATCCGTACACTAAGAAATTGATTTTGTTATTGAATTAAACATGAAGTATTTGCGTCGGTATTTGTCATTTGATTTAATTGAATGATAACTGATAACAAATCAACAACAAATTGAAGTTTAGCTAAACTAATTAAATGAATAACAGAATTTATGAGATTATATCAAATTCTTATCAGTTATCAATAATACATGTAATTACTTTAATTTTTTTTCGATTTATATTATACATAAAACCAGAACTAGGAAGGTGCAAAATTTTTTTTTCAGATAAGTTATCTTCATAGTTGACTATAGTGTACTATTGGTATTTGGTAATTCAAACAAAACTGCGTGGGAAGAATATTCAATGCTATTCTTATGGACGTTTTGTAGTACCTATGAAATATTGTATTCCTGTACTCCATAAGTATGGAACATTCTATAGTAGGTACTAAAAACATGTGTCACTTATATTATAGGGACAAAAAAGTATTTTATATGTCCTTGTTAGAAATATGAGCAAATATTAAGACGCCTGTCTACCTCTTTAAAGTCCAGCACAAAATTACTAACGGAGCGAGTGATTTGTGGCCAGTACAAGAATGGTAAAATTGTATTTCAACAAGAATTATATACTTATAGGATCAATAATTAACAGTTGTACCTATTTAAAATTTTAATAAAAAAATGTAGTACCTATATGATTATAAAAATTTCGAAAAATATAAAAAATTTCAATTTGTGGCAAACTTACACGGTTATATCTCCTGATAGAAATTGATTCTTAAAATTATAAAAGGCACATCTGTAGTTTCATTCTTTCTCCATTAAATGGTTATAAAAATATTACCTTGAAGTGAATAATAAACTAACAGTTTATTCGCAACGAAAACACTTTTATAGTATTTTTCAACTTCATAATGACATTGCATTGCTAGGAACTAGGTTGTAGTAATGGGGAAAAGAGTGGAATAGAAAAAAAATTAAATCCAGCACAAAACGTACTAACATACCGAGTGTTTTGTGGCCAGTACAAGAATGCTAAAATTGTATTTCAACAAGGATTATTTACTTAAAGATCAATTAACAGTTGTGCCTTTTTAAAATTTTAATAAAAAAATTATTGTACCTTGGTACATGATTATAAAAATTTCGAAAAATTCGTAACACTTTCCAATTTGTAGAAACCTTACACGGTTATATTGGCACATCTGTAGATCCATTCTTACTCTATTAAATGTTCATAAAAACATTACCTTGAAATGAATAATAAACTAACATTTTACTCGCAACGAAAACACAAATCGAGAGTATTCTAGGAATTCAGAAAAAACCTAGATGGGCCGCTTGAAACCTAATATATTTATTCTTCAATAAATATATTTATTATGCAATATGATCACTTTAATCAGGGCCGCCAGGTACAAATATGATAAATACATTGTAAGGAAAATATTCATACATTTGGTATACATTAAAGTAATTTTTCTAGCATTATCTTTAGCAAAATCATCAATTAGATATCATCATAATTTATTAATTTCGCTAAATCATGCTCAATCAGTGGCGAGATTTCAGCAATTTTATTGGGGTTGCAATATCGGTATCTTATCAACTTTAGAAGTCAGGCTCTTATTAAAAACGAAAATGCGCCGCAGCTAAAATATTTTTTATTCACGGTCAAGTGCATTAAAAGTTATATTTTTATTGAGGGATGTGAAGCTTCATGTTTTTCCATCTTTCAAGCGCAATTTTTTTTTTGAATGAAAAGTTTCTTAAAATGGAGCCTTTATTGGTACGTCGACAATCGTAAATAATTTAATTTTGAATTTAACCAAAAAATGTCGTGTCCGTATTTGATTTTTCGTTAAAATAAATAAATAATATAATATTAATAAATGTATTTATTTATTAATATTGCCTAGTATCTATTCAATTGAGTTTGATTTTATTTTATTTAAAAATTGTTTGATCCTTAAAGCCGCTGTTTCACCCCTCGGTCCGGCCCTGACTTGAATCGATTTTCGGGTCTCCCATAGGGGTATATTGAACACACGAGACTATTCAATATAAAACGGTTTGAATAATAATGAATCATTAATTTTAAGTCAAATTCAACTTCAATATACTTTTTGTTCTAATATGCTACATGAAGTTATATTAGGCCCTGTTCACACGAGGATTCTATGAATTAATTAAAACTATAAAGCTGTGACCATCTTGCCACAAAGAAATTGATTGTAAAAATACAATACATGAGTAAAATGAATTTTCAGTAATTCTAAATTGAAATTTATGTTCTTTAAAACAAGTGAATTAGACTTAACAATTAAATAATTAGAGTTAATTAATACATTTTAAATGAACTAATTACTTAAAAAAAAAACTGGTAGTAGGGTATAATTTATTTCTTTTGGCTTTATCAAATAACATGTTGTATTTGAAAATGTACCTACAGGCTGTTAAAAAAGGAAAAAATAACTTTTGTTTACATTTTGTTTTAAAAATCGCAAAATTAAGGATTGATAAGGTTTTTTTAGTGCCACATGTCGACAGAATCTTAAGGATGCGCTTAAAAGTGAAAAAACTGTAATGGTAATGTTTTAACCCCATAATAGTCAAAATCTTATTATACGTCATAATTTTTTTCTGTAACTACTAGTGCCATGGTCAGCGACACTTTAAAACTTTGACATGGCTTATTTTGCACATGCTTTCTGCATAAATTTCGGATAAACGATTACAATGAAAATTATGTTACACAATGAAAATATATTGATTCCTAATTGCTTTATTCTAAAAATTATGTTTGTAATAATAGCTCATTTTGCATAAAATTCATTGCAATTTGATGAATTTTGCTCCCTCTTCTTTCATTTTTATTGCAAATTATATTTATTTTCAGGAATTCATATTTAGCATATGACAATCTAGACACTCTAATGATTCTATTGCTATATTCATGATCAGTGCGTCCAACACTATACAATACACCCTTAAATTTTGTTACACAGGTTGGGTTACATCCTGTACAGTTATACATAATCATCTTATATTATGGTAGTATAGATTTATCCTGCAAAATAATTTTGTTTTCAGCAATATAGACTGTCTCAAAAAAAGGACTCACACTTTAACTTTCGTGATGTTTGCGAATTTCTTAGTGCGCGTTATCAGCGTTGTCTGAACAATAGTCATCAACTTGAACATTTACGAACATGATACTTGAATTACATTTGTCTTCTGTATTCGAATGTATTTCATTTCAATTTATGCTAATAAAGAATATTTTTCTCGTCATTCGAAGTGTGAGTACATTTTTTTAGACAGCCTGTATTTAAATTATTGTGTTAATAACGAAAGATCACCCTATTTTAAATTTCTACGATGTGTACCATTATTCCTAATGTGCCCATTTTAATTCTCTTCTAGAACTTGGAAAAATTCATCAAAGAATCTCCGAATGGTGTGATCTACTTCAGTATGGGTTCGATGATCAAAGCGCACACTTTTCCAGAAGAAAAGAGAAAGGCGTTCCTTGGAGCCTTCGCCAAACTCAAACAGCGAGTCCTTTGGAAGTGGGAGAACGACACAATGCCCGACAAGCCTGAAAACGTCATGATACAGGCCTGGATGCCCCAGTACGACATCCTCTGTGAGTATTTTATTTCCTTCGTTCAAATTTAACCTTCAAACATCTCAGGTTGACACTACTTTAGTATAATCATTGCAACTAATAGGTAATTAATTTATGCACGGTCATATCATAATTTGGAAGTTATACACGAATTTCTTTAACATAAACATCACTTTATAGGCCCACGAACCACTTTATAGCACAATCCATAAAGAAACGTCAAATTAATGCATACATATTAGATTTTCAATTTGCCTTATAAACTACAAATAATCCTATAAATAACCATTTTCTGTAATTATTAGTTGTACACTTTTTTATTTAAATAACATCATATTTATTTATATTTAACATATCAATAATGATAACTTTGATAATTATTATATTTCAACAAGTAATTAAATTAATTATTTTATTAGAAAAAATTCAACCGTGCATAAAGCTGGATATGTACCACGGGCGTAACTTGCTTTTATGGCTCTTGGCGTATGTTTAGTCCTAGGCTAACGCTCGGGCTCAAAATCACGTCTCACGCTATAAAAGCTTCTTTACACTCTTAATACATAAATAACTATTACTGAGTGAAAAAGTAAAATCGAGAGTATTCTAGGAATTCGAAAAAGGTGGACGGTCGCTTAATTTTTATTTCTACAAGAAGTACTTATTTAAGTGAGAAAATACGGTGTCTAGCTTAAGTAGGTATATAATTTTTATACCTAACTCAATTGAGATTTGTAATAAAAAACAACATAACTTTTCTAAGAAAATGTTGAAAACACAAGTTAAATATAGTGTAAATTTAATCACTAATAATAGTGCGTGTCTGTTGATACACTAGCAACTGTTTACAGGTGATTCACAACTTCGTGCATATATTTAAATGAAGTACCTATACGTGAAGTATTCAACTAACTGATTATGGAATCATTTTTTAATACCTATTATTTTTTTATTGACTTTAATTGTCTTCTGACCCTGACAATAGGCGAGATTCAGCCAAGGCTGTTCTTCCATCTAACCCCCTCTCGCATTCCCTTGTTACAACCACTAACCGGTGCCCGATAACTTCCGATTCAAATCAAGCCATGATCATTAATTTATGGGCCGTTTTCGCAAGAACTATATTTTTTGTTCCACTGGTGAATTAAAGATTAGGTACATAATGGATATAGTAGAATGTAAAAAATTAAACTTTAATTGGCAACAAGTTTATAAGTATACTAGTACAGTAAAAAATTAAGTATATTTATATGAAAACAGTGACCCAAAAGTCAAAACCTGGTAATTAAATTAGGTATTTATTCTAATTTTGAAATATAAGCCAATTTCGTGATCAGTTACGTAAAGCACTAATGTCATTAATAGTTATTTACGAACCAAATGCGGGAAAATTTTCATCCCACATGAGCGATTTTTTTGAAACACGAGCGGAGCGAGGGTGTCATTTACGCGAATGCTGGGATGGGTCTTCCCGCAAGAGGTTTGTACAATGTTTTTTGGAACGAATAAAACTATCAAATACATTCAAGTTGTAGTTGTAGTCTTGTCATTAAATTTGAGGTTACGATGCTTTTTGTACTCACTACTACCGACAGATGGCACGCTAAACACAAGTTTTATTTTTAAATATTGGCGGTTTTCGGTGATCTTCACTAACTATAATTCCCGGAAGTAACACTGTAAACTAAATTTTATTATTTTTAAGATAATTTTACTCTGAAATGTCTAGAAAAGCCAGTGTTTTCTGCATTTTCCTGATTGACTGCACTGGGAAATTGACATTTCCGATTGTCAATTGCGTGTTTAATATGTCATTTCCTAGGTGATGAGTACAAAAAATATATTCACAAAATTAAGAAACATCCTGTATAATAGATACATTAGTCCATGTAGATATTACTTCTCATTTCACCAAAATAATGTAAGTACCTACCTACATATTAAACATACTATAACGTTTTGATGAATATCATTATTTTGGTTACAACAGAAGATAATAATTTTAAGTGGAATTCATAATTTTCTATTGTTGAAATAATTGCCAATAAATTTCTTGACAATAGAAAGGTTGTTATTTTATTGTAAAGATGTTTGTGTGTTCTTGATATCTTCTTTATGTTTGACCGCAATATGAACTTTGCAACATTGCAAGGTGAAAGTGATATATAGGTTTGTGTGGTTATTACTGCAAGTAATTGTTAAATAAAGTACAAGCACTCTTCCACCGACATCGGCGACATCGACATTTGTGTATCGTTTGAATTTATTATTTCTTGTGTCTAATTGAAATTTTTATTTGTATGCAGGTGTGTTTTGTTAAAGTTTAGTTTAAGTTTAGTTAGTTTATTTGTAGGTAATAATATTTATGTTCGCTACATCATATTAGATATATGTTTACTGTTTATAAACGGGTACTTTATTGGACTAGTACGATAAAAATGCAAAATTGTACTGCTGTCAATATCATGTCAAAATAAATATTATAATTTAATGCATTTTATTAAAATTAAATATATTATTTCTTTTCTCTACGACTACAAAGAAAAGTTTATATTTATGCTTCCAATTGTCATCGTAAAGTTAATTGTTACTGAGGAGCAAGCAAAAAAACTACTTTATTGCGCATCTCCTATGACAACACGCGCTAAAGTATTCTATTGTCTGCATAAAATAAAATAAAATTATAGAATCAAACAAAATTGTGTGTTTATTTATTTCGATATTATTGGTATCGTCATGGTTACAAATAAAACATAAATTGTTTGAACCGAGGTTTGAACGTAGATTGAACTAACTGCGATTAAAATTATTTTTAATAATAAATAATTTCAGTCGTAGATAAAATTATGCGCGAGTAACAAAGAGTCACTTTACGCTCTTAATACTCAAATAACTACTACTTTCTTTGAAACTTGTTCCATTTCTTGGATTGCATATCTTGAAATTGAGCTAATTGCGAAGATCGAAGAACTAGAACATTTTTTTCACAAATTTGACAATTTGAAAATAATCAAAATATTGTTAAACAAAACAACAACACCACATACTAAGATGCAAATTTTTCAAATATATTAACATATATCTCATCTTGGCACTCGAACATGAAGCTTTATATGCAACTCATGCATGATCGGACTTTATAGTCTCGCCTTAATTATTAGCCTCGCTCGCTCTACCATAAACTCCAGCTCGTCTAAGCAAATCCTAAATTATGCACTTGTTACATAAATAGCTATTATTGTTGCAAATATTTATTTAATTACTGTTTTCCTATTTTTAGTCACTATGTATATCATGGATTTAAAAGACTGTTTTTTTATTTTGTTTGTGTAATTCAGTCTCCGTAAATATTATTTTTAATGACATCCAGTGTACACAGTTAATCCCAGAATTTTACTACATATTATCAAGTATAACATAAATAAACAAATATAGTTTTTTGTTAAATATGCTAGTATAATGTTTATTATTTAAATAATTTAACTGATATTATTTTCCGAGTATATTTAATCTCGTAATGTGTAATGTTGTTTTAATCGAGGTTTAAATTTTGTACGTAAAAAAATTGTTATCTTTGCGCATTGAGTAGTAATTCATACACATTATGATAGGTATTTTAATGTGCATTTATTACTGTCAGTGTATAACATAAATATAATTTAAATTTACAAAAAAATTATTCAGAAGTTCATGGCTACAATAATATTAATAATTTTTTTAAATATTTTTTTTTTACAAAAGTTATCGAATGATACTCAACTTAGCCCCGGGAACGAGAGGGCTTTCAATTTAGCATCATTGGTATCCTTTGTCAAATTAATGAATACGGTACTTTTTATTTTCCACTTTCCAGTGTAATTTCTGGAAAAGTACGATAAATCGAATTTTTGCGATTACAGCGCCATTTATCGCGAATCGAAAAAAGTTTAAAACAAAACCTACCTAATTTTAGCCGTACAATTCGAATCTGCCCCCTCGAAAATATTTGATCGTCTTTTTTAGATTTTTGATTCGATGCGCAGTTTTCTAGATATTCCCAAACGCAATTTAAAATGGACCACCACGTATGTATCATAGGAGTTTCCCTTAAAGTTGCCTGCCTACGTTTTTTCCGAATTTTTTTTCTGTTTCATTCTTTTTCTCACTACTATACGGCTGCTTCAAACCAGCCCGAAACTCGTACTTTGCCGCACCCTAGCAATGCAATGTCATTTTGAAGTTGAAAATACTGTAATAGTGTTTTCGTTGCGAGTAAACTGTTAGTTTATTATTAACTTCAAAATAATGTTTTCAGTTTTCATAAACATTTAATAGAGACAGAATGGATCTACAGATGTGCCATTTAAAAATCTTAAAAATACATTTCTCAGGAGATAACCGTGTAAAGTTTGCATAAATTGGAAATTTTTATGAATTTTTTGGAATTTTTATAATCATGTACAATTTTTTAATAAAATTTTTAAAAGGCACAATTGTTAATTGATCCTCTAAGTACATAATCCTTGTTGAAATAAAATTTAACCATTCTTGTACTGGCCACAAAACCTCGCTATGTAAGTACGTTTTATACTGGATTTTAGGAGGTAGACGGGGTTAATCTTTCGTCACAAACACAAGTACGTCCGAGAACGTCGCTATACCAATAATATGAATAATAATAATTTTTGCGTATTAAAATCGAACACATGTATGGTAAACACCAGCCTGAGAAGATAAAGTGCGTGATTACAATTTATTATAGTACATATTATTAATATTCTCCATGATCCTTGAACTTGTCAGCTGCTATCTCCTCACTGGTGGCGTGTGTTTTTGCCTCGTGGTGTTTTGTACCAATAAGTGCATAATTGTCCGTTTTGTCCCAGGAACCTATTACACAACTAGGATTTTTTTAGATGGACCAAGGATGGGCCACTAAAAAATTAAAGTGGGCCACTTTTTATAGTAAAATTTTTGTTCTGAAAAATATAGAAGTGTGCCGAGCGAAGCGAGACGACAATTTTTTTCACTGCTGACGGAATTTGACTTATATCCTCCTTAAATGAAGATATCAAAAGTATGCATAGATAAAGATTGCACGAGCACTCAAAAATGTAATGTAAAAATGTTGTAAATTTTTTGGGTGGGCCACTGGGTGGGTCAAGACTTTGCAGTGCGAGCTCTGGACCACCCGAGCCCACCCTTAGTTACGTCCCTGCTATTAGAGTATTAAGGTTACCTGTTGTTATCTGTACGAACAGTAGAGGGGCCTAGCCAATATATTTTTTAATGTGCATATTGCTTTAAGCTTCATTAATACAAGAAAACTTGTCTGACGATCAATAAAAATAAAAAGCTTCTTGACTTGGTCATTTCTTGAGGGACTATTTCTTGTCTTGAATCAAAATTTTTTGAAATCTCTTGAATTTTTACTTCTATAACAGCAACATTAGCGTTAACAGAAACACTATTAAAAAGATTATAAACTCTTAATCCGCGATAAGTTTTCTTCTCTAAATTCATATGCCAAAAATACGTAACATTATGTAATTCTTGACAGAAAAAGTCCGAAAAATTTCTAAAATCTATTTTGTTTCTAGCCGAAAAAAGTATAATATAAAACAGGCTTAATCCTCTGATTCAGGCCACTCCAACGTGGTGGCGTTCATCTCGCACGGCGGGCTGCTGGGCACGACGGAGGCCGTGCAGTGCGGCGTGCCCATCATCGTCATGCCGCAGTTCGGCGACCAGTTCACCAACGCCCAGGCCGTGCAGGCCGTGGGAGCCGGCGTGGTGCTCAACTTCGCTGACATCACCGAGGACAGCGTGACCAGCGCGCTTGATACTGTGCTGCAGACCAGGTAAGACACTGTGACGTCAGCTTGGGACAGATTCAGAGACCGTGCACTGCGCAAGCCGGCATTATTAGAAATAAGATAATTAGTAACGTACATCTAAGTTCATCTCAGAAACCCAAAAGATAAAGTACAGTCATAGACAGCTGTTTCGGCCTGTTAGGCCTCATCAGTATTACTCAGCTCATTAGAAATGTCCGTGGAATATCGTGTAATTTGTTTCAATATTGTAGCTATTTGAATATAACTTAAGTTTCAATAAATACTTATATATCGTTCAATAACGAAGAAACAGATTTTAATAAATAAATAGCAATAATATTGCCAAAGAAAAATACACCAAAACTACGCGTCAGTCTTATTGTTCAAGCGAAGTTGCTCCCAAGCGATCGTCATGCGCACAACAGTACAATATTGAAACGCGTTATAGGCGCGTGCATACAATACTAACACCACGGCATGTGCTGTATTACCACGAATATTTTTTGACAGATGGTTTAACCAATCATATTGCGTAATGATGGCGTAATGCAACCAACAGAATTGAAATTGTAAAATGATGATCTGCCAACTATGTAGATTAGATTTTATTTAGTTACGTTAGTTACAATAAACTAATTAATTTGTCAAATTAAACGTCAAATTTTTTTGCAAAATGAGTAGTTTTGGTAATTCCTCCTATTACCATTCGGGATAATAATTTTTAAAGAGAATTTTTGTCTATTCCACGGCTATCTATTGCAATTTGACTCCACAAAAAAAAGTTTGTATACGGAAAATTTCCCTCAACTACGTTTCGGAATATTTCAGATTTTTTCGGCAATCTTCCTCAAAAACATTACATTAAAATAAATTTAAGTTTATGACAGTTTATGCCACATCTTTGGTGGTTTGCATAGTTTATCTTTAATTTTCAAGCATCATTATGATGGTTGCTTACATGACACAATTTTCCGCACTGCTAAAATTGGTTAGGCTATTACCCGCACCCATTTTGAGTAACATGTCTATTTTCCGCACTATTGCGGATTTTTTTTCTGAGATACCTACATGTTTTGTTTAATTTTTTTATTTATTTATTTATTTTTTAATGTGTTCCGTTAATAATTAATTTATTAGCTATTTATAATTTTAAGATTTTAAATTTATTGTTTTTATAACCTTTCTTTGTTTCTTTGCCTTGAGGAAGTCTATAGTACAAACTAATAAGAATAAAAATCTGATGTGACCAACGCATAACCTCCCGTCTTTTAATACTAATAGACAATTTATTTTTAAATACCTAATTACCTATTTTCCAGAAACTAAATAATATATTGTATAAACCACGTGAGATAAGAATGTTTATTCACTCGAAGAAATTATTCCACTCGCCCTTCGGGCTCGGGGGCTAAACTTTCTTCTTTTGAATATACATTCATGTATCTCACCTGGTGTATAAATATCTGTTATCTAACATCTCTATAAAAGCATCATAACTATGGTGATTTTAAACAAGCAAAGTCCACTAGTGGCTTTGATCAAAATTGTACCCACTTGTGAGTAAATTGTTACTTTGCTTGTTGGAAGTCACCACTCGAGAAAAAGATTTCTCTCGTAGGTAATTCCTTACTTTGTCCACTTGTATAGTAAATAACTATTATACCTATAAATATTTTCCCATTGTGCCATTCAAAATTTCACATAATATTAATACAGAAACCTATAGGAACTTGTGAATAAATTACTATTTATAAGCCATTATATTGAGGACTAAGTTAATGATCAAATAACCTTCTGCGGCAATCGAAGCCACAACCCTGACACTAAGTGCCGAAGGCTATTTTCTTAACCGATTGAGCTTAATTGAACTACCGGGGTTTACACAAGAAACAATGGTTCAGCATACTACGCGAACCATTTCTATTATATTAATGTTGCTCTGTGTCAAGGGGCTATGCAAATTATAAATATCTCAGTGTTAATGTTAAGGTTAACCCAATATTTTATTTCTATTTTGGCTTTTAATCTGAAATTTTGAAGACACAATTGACTTGAAGATTTTATTGATAGTATTTTCAGTCTGCTCTCTATATAAAAAAAGTTTTATTATAATCAATCATTACTAGAATTAGTGATGCCGTTTGTCGAGATTTGTCGAGAGTATGTCCGACTCTCGTCTAGTCTCATAATTTCCAAAACGAATAAAAAATCACTCTAGTCTCGAAATTTGTGGACTAATCGCTATATGGATTCAAGAGTCTCGAATCAACTTGGGTCTCGTCTCGGTCTCGAATCTGTAGTCGAGATTTGTCTTGTGGTCCCGCCTCGAATTTCATAACGAGACGAGGTCGAGACTAGTTTTGAGTCTCGCGGCAACACTAACATTTACAAGGTCCAATTTTACCAGTATAACAATCGCATAGGTACACTGTTTCTCTTTCTATTTGTTAAAAATTTGTAAAAATAGTTATTTTCTGCCTATTGCTTAATGCAAAATAATTTCAAATCGAATAAAGAAGTTACAGAGGTACTTTTGTAGTTTGTATAAAAAAATCTTTCTTGCTTAATTAAAAGAGTTCATTATCAATATGTCAATAATGTATTCGTAGACAAATTTTATCCTTAATATTTAATCTTGTTAAAATTTATCTGTTTATCGAGTATATATAAAGATAACATTGTTTTATTATTTCAAGTAAAAACCAAAGTAAAAATCTGTTTTCAAATCAAATCATTTTTTATGTGTAAATAAATATTATCCTTAAGTAGGTACGTATTAAAACAACTGTAATCTTTAAATTTGTTTATATTTAGTTTTTATAAGTATTTTATACCTACTTTTAAATAATTAATAATTTATTGAGAAGGTTTTATTTTGAAAATATAATTATGCTGCTTGAAATATTTATAATTCTATCTAGTACAAGCCGATTAAAAAAGCTTTTCTCCGTGCATAAATATTCCTCTAATAATTCATAAAAGCATGTTTATAATTTATAAATATACCTAAACCTAATCCTCTCTCAAAACTAAATATTTGCAGTATTCGCATAAAAACTTTTGTTTTTTTCTTTTGGTGTAGGTACAGTAAATGTATAAAATACAGAAATTTAACTGATTTAACTTTTGAAGCAACACTATTAGAATAAAAAGAATTTAAAAGTATTATTTTACATCAGTAGGTACTTCTGAAATATACAAATATTTGCATCAAAATATTATTTAAAATAATTTAGTATTAAAGCTCACATCCCATGAGATAAATTATAATAAGTTAAAGCGAGATAGTGCAGGGGTTATAGTGCCAACCTTAAATCCGGATCAGGTGTGAAATTTTCACATCTTAACTCGGATCGGTATCCAATTTCGTCACTAACTTAACATTAACTTAGTATTTATTTTTTGCAGTTTAGTTTAATTTTGTTTAAATTTAGAATTTTCTTATACTTTGTAGTTATTAATTTTACCGCTTTTGAAAACCGGTTATCGGTTCAGTCCAAGAAGAAAAATGAAAACCGGAATAAAACCGGAACAAAACCGAACCATATATACAACAGTGAACCGCGGCTCGAGTCCCTGATTTAAAGTGCAATTTTTAAATAAAAAAAAAACGCCATAATTTAATTATGAATCAAAATTCAAATACTGCAAAACACAACCAATAATTTGTATTCTTCCAGTTTCAAACGCCAAGCCGAGGCAGTTTCCGCCCGTTTCCGCGATCGGCCATTGTCTCCAATGGACACAGCTGTATACTGGGTCGAATACGTGGCCCGCCATGGTGGGGCCCACCACATGAGGAGCGCGGCAGTAGATTTGCCATTCTATCAAGAAATGCTGCTTGATGTCATTGCTTTCTTAGCGTTAGTGATAGCAGTTGTACTAGCAACAGCATATTTCATCAGCAAAAGAATATTGAAAATGATTTGTGGAAGTGGGAAACGAAAAGAAAAAGTGCATTAACTTGCAGCAAAATAGAAGAAATTGAAAATCGGGAATGAAAAATCTGTCACAGACAAATGGTTATTTCAGGCAAAAAGAATGGGCAAATAATTTCATTGTAAAGATTAGTATAACAGCTTGAGTTTGACGGGCGTAAAGTTATTAAACGGCCCCGTCTAGGTTTTTTCCGAATTTCTAGAATACTCTTGGTTTTACTTTTTTTTATTCCACTCTCTTCCCCACTACTACGACTGCCTAAAACCAGCCCAAAACTCATATTTTACCGCAACCTAGCAATGCAATGTCATTTTGAAGTTGAAAAACCATGTAAAGTTTGCATAAATTTGCCGAGTTCCATCAAAAATGAATAATTTGATTTTTATTGTAGATATCTTATTGCTATTTTTTCTGGTTTATTTCAACTAAACGTATTTAAGCTAACCGTTTGTCTGCGACAAACTGACCAACAAAATAATCAAATTGCAGAAAAGGTTCAAACAAACACACGTAATTTTAAATATTATTATTAAATTAGTTTCTAAACCCTTTTGTACCTATTACGTATCTGTTATATTGATGCTAAAAATTTTCACACTAAATTAATAATAACCTCAGAATTATATTTTAATGAAATGTGGATTAATTAAAATATAAGATCTCAAAAAATATACTTCCTAAAGATGTCAGATTACCATTGGAAAATTGCGAACAAATATTGTGACACAAGTTTGTACGTTATTTAACAAACTTCTCCAATAATTAATGTAATATTTACACAGTTAATAATGAACAGTTGTACAGAGAAGGTTCAATGAACTTTACTACATTTTCTATGAATAGCAAATTGTATTAGTTCATAAGTAGTTCATGTAACTTATTTGTATATAATAGTAGCACAAAATTCAATAAAGGAATTTCAATTTTGTAGTACGTATTCCTTATCAATATACCTTGTGAATTAGTTGTACATAATTATTAATGAAATTTGAATACTCAAACTTGCTACATTCAAAATCATAAATTTTAATGGTTGGTAGCTACCTACTAATCTAAGTATGTTGATTCTGTGGTTTGTAAATTCATTTCTTGTGACGTTTCACAAAAATGTGTATCTTAAAAAAATTGTATTTATGACAAAATTTGGGAAAACGATGTTCTCGAAATGGAGTCAAGAATTTTGTTGATTAGTTACAAAAAACTAGACATTTCCTAACGTCAAATTTGTTCTAGTTTCCATATTTTCAACGATCATTGCGATATGTCTAACCGTTTCCGAGTTATTCTTAAATTTAAAATCACTCATAAGGATAACATTGGTATTTTTATTTTAAGAATAACGACCTTAATTGTATTAAAAATGAGATTTTTATCACTACCTACCTACAAAACTATACGTCGAAAACATTATGTAAAAATATAAATTTTATTCAAAAAAATATACGGTGGTAAATTGAGAAACGCAATTATCTCTGTGACGTCATTATTTCGACAGGAGATTAAGAATGTAACCTGTATAGTTGGCCGATTTAGCTTCCCGCACAAACCGTTATGGGGAGTTCACTAGTTAAGTCGTTGTTATGACTTTATGGTCATTTACTTGTTCGGCGTTCGGCGTGATACTAGGTCACATTTATTAAGTATACTTTCATTCAATTTTCATTAATTATTTTTGGGCATGTTAATAAAAATTTTGTCCAAATAAAAAATCTCAGGTTTTTATATTTCCTTCGAGAATACGTAATAAAAAAATAATCAACCTATTAGACTTCGAACATACTACTTGTGCTTTTTCAGAAAAAATTGAGGTAGGTACTCATGGATTTAAGCTAGATTCAGACCTATTCAATTGCGAGTATAAGTACTAAATTAATAACCAACCAGTGCTTCCACAAAATTCTAATTTCAATTATAATTGCAAACGTAGAGCGCTGGTTGGTTAAATTACTCACTTTCACTTATAATTGTGTAGGTCTGAATCTAGCTTAAACCGTACCAACATAAAAATATTGCAAGTAATGTATTCAAATTTAATTTTTGTTAAACAAGCTTTAAAACATACATAATTTGTAGACCAAGGAACTAGACAAAAGTTAAAGTAACTATAAAACTTCATTAATTCAGCCTGTCCATATATTCTTACTCTATAAACACAGAAGACTTCTTGAATGAATGTTTTCACAACTAATTGCAAAACTTTTATTTGTTCTGCAAATTACAAGTCACGTTGCAGAACTAATAGTCCTCGGGTTATCCCGGCAATTGTGCAGGCAGGGACAGGCGCAAGGACACAGACAGGACAGGACGAGATTGCAAGTCGGGCCGTGAAGAATGTCCGACGTGAAGCCGAACTGAACAAACTCCATTAAGGGAGCGTCAAAGTTGTAGGCTGAGCGCGGGCGTACGAAGAACTTGCAGTGTTTAAATCTATTGGGAATAGATGTTACTTTTCTGCTAGCGGTGGACGTATGGAGGGTAAATTAATTTTGCCAAGATTTCCAGTCAAGATAAAGTACAAAACTAACTTATTCTTACATCACAAGCCCTAGCACAGTAGAGTATTCAGAAGAAGCAAAACAACTTGCACCCTTGCAATACCGCAATCCAGGAAAATAGTATTTATTATTCTTTATTTCTCAGCATGTAAGGTACACACTAATTTCGTATTCATTTATTTTTTGTGTGCAAAATATATTTATATTATATTTTAGTTTCCTTCCTAATTTCCGTTTTGAAGCAATTAAATTATAACTTATTATTATCAATCACAAATAATACAAGCATTTTAGTAAAATTAGTATACAGCATTTTAATTTATAATCAGTTTTAACTTATAATTCAGATGTTTTGACTCTCACTAGAGCTTTATGTTTTTGAATACCTACTGGTTACTGGTTAGTAAAGATTTAAAACTAGGTATGTAAAAATATACTTAGTAAATAAAAGAATTGCAAAATGAAATAGAAATTTTTATTGGGCCTACGTAAGTTTAAGGAAATCTTTAAAGCCAAGAATTAAAATTATAAAACTTTAAAAAGAAACCGGAATTGTATTCGTAATCTTTTTTTACGCCAGTATCCTTATCACAATTTTAACATCTTATTAATAGTACCTACTATTGAAATGAAGAGTCGGTTGCGCGAACTACGAATTTTGGTCTTAAAGTAACATGTATAGATGAAAGAAAGAGAAAACTTCTCTAATCTCTATCTTAGAAACATTAGTTTTTTTTCTCATACTGATGCTTGCATCCCTTAGTGAATAATTTGTTTTGATAGTTGTACTGTGTTCAGTGTTGTATTTGTCGTTGTTGTTACTTATATTATGGTTATGGTGTGGAATTAAATTCAAAGCAAGCTGTATGTATAGTAAAAGAAACAATTAATAAAAATATTTTATCTACGACTACTATGAAAAGTTTATTTTATGCTTTCAATTGTCAACGTAAAGTTGATTGTTACTGAGGACCAAGCAAAAAAACATTTTATTGCGCGTCTCCTATGACAACGCTCAATAAAGTACTTTTTGATTACATAAAATAAAAGAAAATGACAGAATCAAACAATTTTTTTTATTTATTTATTTCGATATTATTGGCATCGTCATGGTTACAAATCAAACATAAATTGATTGAACGCAGATTGAACTAAGTGAATACTATTATTATTATTATAACAAATAATTTTAGTCGTAGATAAAATTATGTGTGTATTACGAGCATAAAGTGTCTTTGTTCCTCTTGCACTATTGCAGCTCTCGCCTTCGGCTCGCGCTGCAATTACCGTGCGCGAGTAACAAAGAGTCACTTTATGCTCTTAATACACAAATAACTATTAAAAGTACAAAGGCGTTAAACTAGTTTGTAAAAGGAAAAGAAAATGCGCCGCAGACGAAAATTTTTTTAATTCAATGTTAAGTGCATCGTAATTAAAAGTTACAAAATTTTAAAATTACACTTTGGTTTATTGACAAATCGTATATTTCATAGCGAGAATCGAAAGTAAGAAATATCGTGCGAGTGTAAAGTTTAACGAACGAGGTGCAGCCGAGTAAGGCAACACACGAGCAATACGATATTTACTTTTGAATGAGTAATGAACGCTATTTTTAAACGATCACAAAAAAAATTTATAACACATAACATTCAAACGAAATTAATACTGTCATTTCAAACAATCAATAAACAAAGCAAAAAATGCTGTCTGGCTATGTTGATTTGGTCTCATAATTACGATATAACCATACCGTGCTAGCACGATATTCAAATAATGAAATCATGCTATAGTTCATGATATTTTCAGCTTTCTTCAGTAAACTGCTGCCATTTTAATTTTCTAATAATTTTGAAAAATACTATAAAAATTTATTGGTGTGGTTGCATTTTGTTTTTATCTTGTAGTACCTACCGTTTTAAAAAATAAAATTGCGAAAGGGTAGAAGTTTGTTTACTACTTCTATTTCTTTGCTAAGTTATATTTGAGTTTAAAATGCAGTCTGTTTTGCTTCTGAACGAGTTTAAAAATAACAAATCTAAAAACTTCCGTCCAAAATCAAAACTGACAATTTTATTTGAAATTCCCTCGAATAAATAAATTGTTACTGTCGGTGACTCTCGGGAGACATTGAGGAAACTTTGTTCCCGGTCAAGTTCTGATTGAGGTAAATGAGTACGAAATAGGTTTAAAGTTACTCCGGCGCGAGAAAAAATATACTGGAGGTAAAAACAGAAACAACATTAGCAGAGTTTCCACAAAGGCGTCGGCGAGATCGAGAACGTGGACGTGACGTGCGAGATGAACGAAAAAGAAGCGAAAAAGTCACGAATCGCTCGTTGATTCTTTAGATATTTTTTCTTTCGTGTTTAGGAGTGGATTATCTATCTATCGACTAACGTGGCATCGTGTGTGTTTTACGCAAAACGCAGAGGTAGAATGCTTGATATCAAATACAAATCCCTACTAAAAATTGGGACGCTCAAAGAATAATAAGTACCTATAGGCATTTAGGAAAATTATGACATGTACTACAACTTATTTATTATTATACAAAATACGATGTGGCCAGCACAAGACTTCGTGTCATACTCTTTACATTTTTTTATTACACAAAAAAAAGTATAGGTACTCACATAATATATATTTTAGTCATTTGATGTAGACTGCTAACTGCAGAATACAGAAGAAGATATGAACGATGTGTGTCACTCTCAATTAAATTTTACGTAGTAGGTAACAAATGTTTAACAATCATGGACTACAAGATACTGAATACTCAAGTTTCATACTCTTTCTAAATAGTACCTAACATCTACAGAATATTTTTTTAAATACTAGGTAATTGTATGACAATAGTAATTTGTATAACAAGTTTTGAAAATATAGTTTTGTTGAAAGCGAAAGAAAATTGCAGCCCGAGCGAAGGGAGGATTGGAATCGTTTAAGCTCGTCAAAATATTTTCAATACATGTTATACACACTATTTTTTTTACTCCTGCAAAACAAAAAAGTTAAAAAATACAAAATAACCATTAATTTTTTGACATTTACTGTCAAATTTATAAATTTTTGTGAAATATCAATGTTGTTGCGAAAACAATGGACATTAAAAAAAAGCAAAACTGTATTGCAAAATGCCCAAAACTGTGCTACAAACTACCCCACTACTACTTAGGTACTTTGTTGCACACTTAGGTACTTTGCAACGCACTTGCGACAAACAGCTACTTTTAACATTAAAAACAGTGTAGAAGCATGAAATTTCAGA
Organism: Agonum fuliginosum; assembly: GCA_947534325.1. Classification (NCBI taxonomy): domain Eukaryota; kingdom Metazoa; phylum Arthropoda; class Insecta; order Coleoptera; family Carabidae; genus Agonum; species Agonum fuliginosum. The sequence goes on from OX384029.1 coordinate 4,946,993, forward strand.
AGCAGGCGTAGAAAAAATATAATCCTTCATTTTAAATAGAAAAAATTGTCATAAATTAATTATTCCGGTTTGAGAGATTGCTTCAAAAAATAACTGGGTTCTTAAGATTCGTATTAAAATATAAAATTTGGTTGTAAAATGTTTGTAACTTTTTGAGATCTAGAGCCCGGAAAAAATGTTACGTGTTATATTCCACGAGACCTTTCATTAAAGGGACACATGGCCTTGTGATTTCGTGCATCCTGATTGGCTCTCAAACGTATGCATATGCTACAATTGATTTACGACTTTAGCAAGTGCTCGACAAACTAATCACGACGCTCGAAACAACATAAACTTTTGTCCCTCTAATAAAAGGTCTCGTGGAACAGAGTATAGAGATTTTCCTTCTATTAGTTATCTAACTAGCCTTAGAATAGGGCTGTTCAGTTAAGGTAACTATAAAGTCACACCACCTTCGACCATTAATAGGATAGACAGATAACTACTCAATGCTGTACTATACAGTGTTGTGAAGGCAAGAAGTACGGTAGCAGAGAGTAGCAGCTGCACAGATAAAAAATTGTATAAAATTATAAAACAATTGTCTATTTCTGCACTACAAATTGTAGTACAAATAGGGACAGACACAAATTGTTTTAAAAATTTATATAATGTTGTAGTTTTTAAAACAACGATATAAAAATCGATAAATATTGTATTTAACTATACAACAATTGTAATAAAACAATATTGTATTAAAATTTCAAATGTAATTTTTCTGTGTGCGTAGACGGGGAAAGGAGATGAATAACTATGTGGAGTGTTGCACATTGCTGACTTGTTATTATTGTGTTTGTTGTGGCAGCTGATTTCCATTGATGTGCTTGGTTTTATCAATTCGAAGGTTACTTACTGATTGTAAGTATTTGGAAATGTTTAAAAATATTTGTATACTGATTATGTGAAAACAATCTTAAATACTCAAACAGCAACGCTGATATATCTCTTCTCCACGCTGCGCTAGTTATTGGCTTAACAACAAAACCTTGTGCCGTTTGTCTATACCTATATATGGTCGAAGCACACCACCCAAAATTGAAAACGTCAACTGCCCTTGAACCATTCCATTTGCACAAATAATTGATTCGTAATGAATAGAATTAGATAATGGAGAGCTGTTGGTCTGTACTTAAGGGTAGTAAGTTCGCTAGCGTACGGCGTTGGAGCTGCCCTCTGCGACCTCTGACATGAAAACAGTTTCAGACGTTACGTCTTATCTGCAAACTACAAACTAGCCCCGAGTTATTGGCATGGACCTGCATAAATTCCACGCAAAACTCGCCCTAGTGCCGCGCACAACCCCCCACCCCCACCCGATGTCGTGGCCGCTAAAGCCGGGCAAACATACGAACATACGGCCACAGCGGCGGCGACAGCAAGAACTGTGCATGTATAATCAGGTTATTTTAGTGGATTAGACGCGTTAATGGATGTTTTTATTGCTTCATTAACGTATTTACATGGTGCTTGCTGGTGGTAAGAAATTATTTTAAATAATTGATTTGCAAGGTGAAGGCAGAATTACATTATACTTTTTTCGTTCTTGCTTCTAGCTCAATTTCCATCCGAGATTCGTTAGAGTTTCATACTTCATTTCCGAACTATTCATGTTCAATCGGAAATCTTCGATTTATCAGAGTCAAAACTTTTAAAGGTTGGTTAAACTGAACTGAGCATGCCTAAACAAATCTATTACGAATCTCGAATAGAAAAATAGAACCAGGCGTATTATATTTCTATTTACAATATAGGTACTAGAAATTGCTAGGTACTTCTAGGATGAATCTCGAATATAGACGAAAAATATAATGTAATTCAGTTTTAAGAGATTTTTGATACACAACACTTTGATTACCTACTTATTTATTACTCAAATGAGCAGTGTTTTATGACCACCTTCTAAAACGCTCGATCATTTTGAAGCAGATGTCATATTCAGGTGGCAAGGCAAGATTGAAATTGAAATTTTATAACAATGTTATTGGCAAAATAATCCTGTCAAATAACGGCAGCGCTAAATTGAGTCAGGAAAAGAATTTCTAATTCATTGATAGGTATTTTTTTTCCCAGGATTCACAAGCATGAAAGAATCTATGTGTATACGGAGCATAGACGTAGCCTGGAGGAGTTCGGGGGTTAATTATTCTGCTCCCCCACCAGATATTATCTAAATGCTTAAATATTTTATTTATTTCATTAAATTTTAAAAAAATATTATTTATTTTAATTCTATACGTGAATGTGGATAAAGTATTATTATACTATGTAATTTGCCCTGTATGAAAAAACTTTTAGTGAAACAACCTTGACCGTGAACCCTAAAAAAATTTGCCCGTGGCGCTTTTTCTATTTCTCTACGCAACAGCGCATCAGTACTATTTTTATAGGACAACACCACTGATTTAAGCTCTCTCCTAGGGGGTAAAAAACACGATTTTTTTTAGCTTTTATAGAGATTATAAAAAATTGAAAGCCTACAAAATAAAACAGACACTAAATTTGACATTTGCTGGCGCCATCTCTTTGTAGTTGTTCCTAGTTGTTCAGCCAAAAAATGCATCTAATTTTCTTATTAACCTTCAAATTGATATTATAAATAAATAGATGTGGTATGTATTTGTACACTGCTCGGATTATAACTTCATCACGTTGTAAAATGAAACCTACCGCACTTATAATATAAAATAACTACACTGGACGGTAGGATAAATGTGAATACAGTATATAAAACATCCACTTTAGTGAACAGTGGCGAATTTAGGGGGAAGAACCGGGCCACCCTCCGTGATTAGAACTTGCTCTGTTTGTTTTTAAAAACAATATAGGAATACAGACATTTTACATTAAATTACAAGATAATTAAAGGTATCTGTCTTTGATCTAAAAAAATCTGCTGTGGCCAGTACACGACCTCTCGCCTAATTCTGCTTATTCTACTAATCTCGAGACTAATCTAATAAATAGTTTTACTTACATTTTAATAGCTCCATGTTCATGTAAGATGTAAACGATAATGTAAACCAAGGTGCAAGCAAAAGATGCCAACTGTACTGTCACTGTCAGAATAATTCAAATTTTATGTAGAAACAAATTTCATATCATGGACAACAAGATAGAAAATTAATTGTACTTTATTTTATTGTTAAATACTACCAGATTCAGTAAATTATATTTATAATTAACTGTACCCATAGATAATTATATTTTCTTTTATTTTTAATTGCAAAAATTGTCATAAATAAATAATGTACCAATATATTTAAGAAAAACTTTATCAAGCTTCAAAAAGTACTACTTCCGGTTTGCGGATTTCTACCAAAATGTTATCCGGTGTTAAGGTACTTATTAAAACCTTAAATATGAAATTTGGTTATTAAAGGTTTGATACTTTTTCAGTTATCGTGGACGAAAAATCGTCAGTCCATACATTCATACAAACACACACACATACACACACACAGAAATCATCGTGAAAATAGTAAATTCGTATTGTAGAGACCCTGAAACGTGCTTATCCACCAAAAATTCATACTCGAAAATTTTGACCCATTACAATACCTCTCTTATAGAATATGAGGCGAGAGGTAAAAATAAGGTTAATATCTTTATTCGATTTTCATATATATTTAATTTTTATAAGGTAAATAAGTAAAATAATTCTTCGATACTTCGATGTATTAATTTTGTGCTCCTCCTGTCAAATCCTTCTAGACGGAGCATCCCGCACCGTCGAAACTCCACACCGTCGAATTACCACTGTGTCGAATACGTAGTGCATTAAATGTCCACTGCGTCGAATTTACCCCCTCTCTTTAACAGAACACTAAATACCCGCTCCGTCGAATCACCACTGTGTCGAATGCTGAGTACATGACATGTCCACTGTGTCGAATTTACCCCCTCTCTTTTACAGTACACTAGAAACCCGCACCGTCGAATCACCACTGTGTCGAATGCACAACATGAAATGTCCACTGTGTCGAATTTACCTCCTCTCTTTCGAAGTGTTCCACGCCACCGAAAACCACTGCGTATAAAAACCATACCACCTAATAACCACACGTCCGAAAAACCACAGCGTATAAAAGTTCCCCCACCACAATGTCCACAGCGTATAATTTATGGGTTTTGTTAGTATTGATTAGTTTATGTCAAAAAAACGGAGTTCTGTTGGACTCAATTAGGGTTTTGTTAGTATTGATTGGTCTATTTTAAAAAAACGGAGTTCTGTTGGGCTCAATTAGGGTTTTGTTAGTATTGATTAGTTTATTTAAAAAAACGGAGTTCTGTTGGACTCAATTAGGGTTTTGTTAGTATTGATTAGTTTATTTTAAAAAAACGGAGTTCTGTTGGACTCAATTATGGTTTTGTTAGTATTGATTAGTTTATTTTAAAAAAACGGAGATCTGTTGGAGTCAATTAGGGTTTTGTTAGTATTGATTAGTTTGGGTACAAATGTGCAAATCGACGTGTGAAAATTGGTATATGGGTAGCTGGACATTGTGGTGGGGGAACTTTTATACGCTGTGGTTTTTCGGACGTGTGGTTATTAGGTGGTATGGTTTTTATACGCTGTGGTTTTCGATGGTGTGGAACACTTCGAAAGAGAGGAGGTAAATTCGACACAGTGGACATTTCATGTTGTGCATTCGACACAGTGGTGATTCGACGGTGCGGGTTTCTAGTGTACTGTAAAAGAGAGGGGGTAAATTCGACACAGTGGACATGTCATGTACTCAGCATTCGACACAGTGGTGATTCGACGGAGCGGGTATTTAGTGTTCTGTTAAAGAGAGGGGGTAAATTCGACGCAGTGGACATTTAATGCACTACGTATTCGACACAGTGGTGATTCGACGGTGTGGAGTTTCGACGGTGCGGTACGCACTCCTTCTAGATCCGCCACTGATAGTGAAAAAAATTAACACATAAGGTTCTATAGAGTGAATACGGTCAATTTAGTTTAGGTATATGAAGAGCTCAACAGTGCTAGGTAAGATTTAAAACATTAATAGCCATTTGCACCGTTTTCACTTAAATTTTAAGTGTCACTTAAATGAACAATATCGCATCAAAGTCAAATTGTCAAACGTAGAAATAACATTCCTGTTGTAAATTCGATTCGATATTTTTCATTTACATGAGACTTAAAATTTAAGTGGAAATGATCATTACTAGAGCTCCACTTTCTACTTTAAGCCCATGCAAAATAATATTTTTTATCTTGATATTATTCCAAAATAACTATAAGTATAACTACAATAAAAACATAAAAGAGCCAGCATAACTTTTCGACAGAATCCAGGGGCAAAATTCCTATCGCCGCCACTGGTCTGCAGCCCTGCGGTCTCCACTGATAAGATACTCGCACACTTCAGACTTATACAATGTAAATAATTGCTTCTTTCAAATACTCCCCGCTGTAATTATTGGCTGTAATAGATAAGGCCCTTTATTTACTACTTCCTACACAGATGCGAAGTCTTCCTGACTTCCTTATCCGCCCTGCCCCCCCATTTCATCCCCCTAGTTCACGTGTTCGCCACAGATAGCGCTGACCGCGATGAAAACTGCCCAATAACGCTATGATTTATAGACAGAGAAGGGTATTTACTAACTAAATGGAAGGCACCCTCTGGAATTTCACTTTGTAATGAGCATGAGCAAGTTATACGATCGACATAACTTGGGATCAAATAGATTTGCATTTCTATTTGACATGTTGTGTTATTACCTCTGTCAAAATTTTCGGGAATGGGTTTTTGGTGGATAAGCACGTTTCAGGGTCTGTAGAATACGAATTTTACATTTTGAGATTACGTATGATAAAAATTATCAAATATTTAGTTACCAAATTTTATACTTATTTAAGGTTTTAATGCGAGTCTAGTTAATCTATAAACCATAACACCATAAAGTAGTAGGTACTTTACTTGTAGACCAATACTAAATTAGTAGTATGGTTTTTCTAAAATATCTCAGTAAGTAATTTATGAGATAATCTCATGACACAAAAAGTCAATGGAAGAATTGATTACAATAATAGTAACCATGGTTATATAAAAAATTAGCGGAAATCATTACTAGTAGCTTGAGGAACTTAACTGAAATTAGAAAGCGGAAACTGTACTGTCATATCAGTTTGACATTAAATTAAAAATTGGTTAATTTGTCATTTTGAGTATAAATAAGCAATTAATAAGGTTAAATAATATATATTTATTATTTTTAAATACAAATTTAGCAAATATTTCATGTTCCTATTGTAAAAAGTATTCAAAAATAGAGCGGCGTTACGGTGCGGTATTGCGATTTTCTTACAGAATATGCACTCGTGCATTAATTCATGTCGAGGAATTTTTTAAATCATGCATTCCAACAATATATTTAGCTCTCGTGTACCACTCGAGCTAATTAAGACGTTGTTGGAAAACAGTCAAAAAAATTCTGCAAAGAATTAATGCACATTTGATATATTATAAGTGAAAATCGCATGACATAAATACCATCCAATGGAAGAATTAATTAGCATGGTAACCTTAAAAATTTTCATAAATTGTTTACTACTAGCTTGATTAATTATCCAGAAAAATTTGTATCGTGCATTCCAACAACATAATCAGTTCTCGTGTACCACTCGAGCTGAATAAAACGTTGTTGGGAAGCACTCGAAAAATTCTGGAATTACTTAATGCACATGTGAGATTATATAAGTAAATAATTTTTTTATAAATGAAAGACTTAAGTTCTGTGTTCTGTGTATATTTTTTATTTGTTTGCGATGTTGTTATTATTCAAAATGGGTTTCTGGTAATTTTTTCTCTATCTCTATTATAAAATAATGGTATAAATTACATTTGTTTGTATTTATATTAATTTCGGGATTTGAACAACTCTGTTATGTCCCCAACTTGAAATTACACTTATAAGTTTAATATTAATAATTATTCATCTCAATAAAGTCCAGTGAAAAAGCATTACATCTTCACATCTTCTTTAGTTTACATAAAATGAATAATTTTTTTGTTAGTACTATATTTTGTATTAGTAATAAAAAGTAGAGTAATATGGCGGAAGGTTATGTTGCGCTGGCCACACCGGATTTTTTTGAAGCTTTAATAGTTTCCGAATAGCGTCATATGTTTCAACTTAGTTTCGTCGTTACATATTTTATAAATGGGTAAAAAGTTTGTTTCCATGTTCTAGTGCTACTTGAAATTAGCTACTTTAAAATGTAAATGAATAATTCAATAACGTATCACTAGTGCACCGAACTACCAAACTTTATAATTTTCAACTCTACTACACATCGTATAACATTATTGTTATTTTTATTACAGCCAGTGGTTATCTCAACGGCAGAGTGTTCGCCAGCATGCTAATGGTCCCCAGTTCGATTCCAGCAACAAAAAATGACAGTGTTGTCACTGTTTCCGAGTGGTTGGATTCCACTAGGTATAATAACATATACCATTTTGTAATTAGGAGTAAATCCTGTGCCTGGTGAATGGTTATCATTAAAAAAAACTCCAACCGGTTTCACCCCACAAATAAATTTTTCAAAAACTGTCTGAATTCCAGTAAGTTCTCCTTTCCTCATCAACATTCCGCCAAGAAGTTTTTCATTACATAGTACCTGCTTTATATTTAAAAAATCTGACGTGGACACCACATGACTTCCTTGTACGCCTTGTGTGTTCATACTTTTCTTAATAACTAAAATGTAGAATAATATAAAAAATTCTTTTAACTTATTATACTAGTATACTCACAAATATATTTTAGTCATTTTATTTAAACTGCAGAAGAAGATATAAAGCATATTTTACTATTGTCACTGTCATGTCATAATCATTTAAATTTTACGTAGTAACAAATGTTAATCGATCATGGACTACAAGATAAAGAAATACTAAATTAAAAATATATACTTTAATTATTCCTAAATGATACCAGATACAAAAATATTTATAAAATACCGATTTTAGGTAATAATCACATAATCTTTCATTTAAAATAAAAAAATGTGTGTTAAATTAAATATTTATCGAAATATTTTTAAAAAGTACTACTTCCGGTTTATAGATTGAAACCAAAAATAGGAGGTGCACAACTAGATGCTATAACAGTCCTAAATACAAAATTTCAACTTTCTACGTCTAACCGTATTTGAGTTATGCGACACACATACGTCCGTACGTACGCACGTACGCACGTACGTACAGACGTCACGACGAAACTAGTCATAATGGATTCAGAAAAGGTCAAAACGGATATTTCCATCAAAATCTGAAAACTGAAATTTTTCGCGATTACAATACTTCCTTATTACTCCGTACAAGGAAGTAAAAATGATAAAATTTTGACTTTTGTTTAAAAAATCTGACGTGGACACCACATGACTTCCTTGTACGCCTTGTTTGTTCATAATTTTCTTAATGACTAAAATGTAGAATAATATAAAAAATTCTTTAACTTATTATACTAGTATACTCACAAATATATTTTAGTCATTTTATTTAAACTGCAGAAGAAGATATAAACGATATTTTACTATTGTCACTGCTACTGTCACTGTCATGTCATAATCATTTAAATTTTACCTAGTAACAAATGTTAATCGATCATGGACTACAAGATACCGAAATATTAAATTATAAGTAGGTATATACTTTAATTATTCTTAAATGATAGAAGATACAGAAAAATTTATAAAATACCGATTGTAGATAATAATCACATAATCTTTCATTTAAAATAAAAAAAATTGCCTAAAATTAATTATTTATCAATTTTTTTTTTAAATTTACTACTTCCGGTTTGTAGATTGAAACCAAAAATAGGAGGTGCACAACTAGATGCTATAACAGTCCTAAATACAAAATTTCAGCTTTCTACGTCTAACCGTATTTGAGTTATGCGACACACATACGTCCGTACGTACGTCCGTACGTACGTACGTACGCACGCACGTACGTACAGACGTCACGACGAAACTAGTCATAATGGATTCAGAAAAGGTCAAAACGGATATTTCCGTCAAAATCTGAGAACCGAAATTTTTCGCGATTACAATACTTCCTTACTTCGTACAAGGAAGTAAAAATGAAAACCTGTTAATATAGGTACCTAAGTATTACGTTGACTCGTTGAAATTGATGTAGGTGTAATATTATTAATTAAACAATGTTATTTAGTCCTTTATGTTTACTATCCGAATCCGATGAATACCGGATCTGATATCCGGCCTGTACCGGATAGGTAAAATAAGTATGAAGTTCCATGAAAACTGCTATCAGCAATTAAAAAATTTTATTCTCATAAAAACTATAAAATAAATGTATGTCTTACGATCTGTTGTTGATAAATCTGCGCAACACCCCAAAACAAGTTTTTTCTACAACGCTGAATATTTAGTTGCCGGATATCCGACTATTAGGGCGGAGAATAAATCGAATATCCGGCATCCGGTCAATTCATTATACATTGCATCACCAGTTTAAATAAATAAAAAATCACGCTATATTAAGCCTAATCTATATTTAGTAAGTAACGAAATAAATAAATGGAAATCACATTTAAATTTAAAATTAGTAAAATTTTCATTTTTGAGTGTAAATAAGCAATGAGGAAGGTAAATAAAACATATTAATTATTGTTGACTACACAATTAGTCCATTTTTCAGGTTAATCAATTCCGGAAATAATTAATGCGAATGTGAGATTATAAGCAAAAAATACCAAAATATTACACAAAAAATATCAATAGGTAACATTAATTTTACCTACTTTATTAATTTGTATTTTAGGCAAATTATTTTGGGGGTGCTAAGCCCTCTCCTAGACTCTCCCTAGTTGCACTAACCCCTAAACACATTTATTCATCCACACACGTCAGTCACACCATTTTGAAATAAAAATAGAATTTTTGGATTTTTGATAGACACTATTATGTCATACCCTAACTTTAGATTCAGCTTTGGATAATAAATAATAATCAATTATTGAATAATCAATAATAATTATTCTGTAATTGGGACTGTTGTTCTGTTGAATAATAAACATTTATTATATTAAATCATTATTTATGTTCATTATGTTCATAGTTATTTACTTTACAAGTGGGCAAAGTAAGGAATTACTCACGAGGGAAATTTTAACTCGCGGGGCCGAAGACTGAGTGAGATAATTTTCTCGAGTTCGAGTTCTTTTTGTCTACGTTTTATCCAACACCTCGAAATAACTTCTTAAATATTTAATAAGTATTAAGTTCCAACCTAAAACATCGTTACTATGGTGACTATCAACAAGCAAAGTAAAAATTTACCCACAAGTGGGCATAATTTTTATCGAAGCCACTAGTGTGCAATCTTTTACTTTGCTTGTTAAAAATCACCATAGTTATGATGCTTTTATTAAGAGGTGTTTGATAAACATATTTATTTCAATTTTAGTTTACCGGGTTAATCCATGTTTAAAGAGTTAAAATTAAAACGATGATTTTGTAAATCCTTGCAAATCCTCACTGTATTGTAATATTAAAGTGTAATTCGACAGAACAGTTAGGATTTGCTTAAATGTAAAGCAGAGCACTAATTATAAAGTCTGTTTCTTGAAGTCATATAATCAAATTAAAGTGTGTTTACTTAGAACATGTACTTAGTGCCAACTTGTGAAATAAAGCAGTCTCTTTGCAGACAGGAATATTTACTTACAGAGTTCTCAATTTCATAAGCTAGAACAAAGTACAGCATTTACTTTTTAAGAAGATTAAAAAACATCATAAAATCTCAATTCGCTGAAAGTAGAAACTTAGCAGAAGGGAAAATGTGTGCGCTGAAGTGCATTGTGCTGCAAAAAGCGCAACTATCAAACGCAAATTTGCCGTTCGTGTTTCGCTGCCGTATTTCGCAAACGCAAACTCAAACAAGAAGAAGAACCAAAATCCTTCGCGGCCATGGCTGTTCATCTTTATTGCTGCTAATTAGGGCCTTGTAATGAATAAGACTGTTCACAAGCGATTAATATTGCCCTAACAGTTTTTAATTAGTGTTATTTTGTATGCAAAGCAAGCGAAAATCTACCCGAACTAATAACGAAAGTATAAAGGTAATTATTCACGGAATTTACATAAACATGACGCATGCTGATTCCGGAAACTATAAATATCTTCTTAATGTTCACGTGTCCTGCCGCAGCTAAGTTCGCCACAGCGCTGCTGTTGTCAAGATTCGAAACTAAAGAGGGATTGAAAAATTGTCTAATAAAAATATGCTTTTGCTTTTTGGCCTCTTGGAGTGTAAACATAACAATCACACATCGTTGACGTCTATCTATGGTAGTTGCGATTTTACACATGCCATGACTTACCGTGTATTGTTCGATAAACAGCATCGAATTTTATTGCCTTAATAGGCTATTAAATTTTCTTTTGCTTTCTAATTAACTAGAGAGCCTACAAAAACGCTACTTTACACAAGTATTGTTCAATAGAGTTTAAAATAAACAGATTAATTTTAAATGTGACACTTACTGGTGACATTTCTTTAACAGTTGTTTCAAGACTACTTGACAAAAGCAAATTTTAGTACAAATGCCAAATACACCTCACTTATAGGAAATACGATATTTTAAATAAATAGGAAAGTCGTCCAAAAAATATAATACATAATGTGTGCGACTAAATAGCTAAAATATATTTTTTGTAGGTACCTGTATATTTGTATCTTGATTTGTAGAGTAGTAAAAACAGTAGGGTATGGCGGGAGGTCTTGTGCTGGCCACGTCAGGTTTTATAAATAAATAAAAAGTTTTTTGGTTTTAGTCGAGGTTTTAGTTCTGTATAAATATTTATTATAATTTATCGTTTCGATATACTGCACGTCTATCTTCTCCAGAAATTGACAATACAGTAAACATAAAAACCACGAAGTATAATATATGACAGGAGTGGATACTAGGGCGGATGAAGTGTGACCTTCCTGTTTACCTTTTAGGGAGAGACAGAAAATACAGGCCAGCTCGGATTATGCATTCTATGACGATAAACAGTGGTAACGATGGTAACGCATGGGCCCAGTACTGATCTTTCTCTCTCGCACAAGGTAAACAAAAATGCCACGAATCTACACTACTGTGTTTAAATGTTTAATTTTTTCAGTATCAATTATGGAAAACTAAAAATTCTGTTTAAATAAATATTAAATTAGTTATAATTTATTTACTATTATGAAATTTAAAAAGAATATTTCGCTATGAATCAAAGTCCAAAGGAAAGAATTCGATGTAAAGTTAGTATAAGATAGCGCATATATAGATCATATTAACTGCTTGACAATTTTCCAGTGGTTGAACTGTAGTACAGTTTGGCGATATATTCCAAGTAGAAACTTTGCGAGTGGCTCGTGCTGACACAAAATAGATAAGAGTCCTCTTCGCACCCCCATGCAGACACGCCGTATCTTACGAACTACACCAAGTCATAACTATGTACTATGTACGTCATGTTTACTCTGTACTTTCTGCTTGAATTCATTCAAGTCTGCTAGTTATAGTCTGCAGTATGTAGTCTTGTTCTTGTTTGTTGTTTAGAATTATCTTGTTACAAAGAATTTTGCTGTCTCCTGGTATATACTGAGGGTTCCAATGAAGACGGACTTATTTTTTGGGTCGTGTATTTTATATTTTGTAACAAGTTGATGTGATTGACGTGTACTGCACATTAAAGGCTCCATTCAGTGCCCAGTAGGGTTTGTAAATTTTTCGATTACCGGTAATTCGGTAAAATTTAATTTACAAACATTTCATATTTTCATGATATCTCCGCTTTTTTGACGGAATGTAAAAAAATTAAAATATATTCCAAACATATTATAAACAAAATATCTAATAAATAAAGGACAGGATCCGCTAATAGTTATTTACGAACCAAATGGGGGAATATTTGTATCCCACATGAGCGGTTTTTTTAAACACGAGCGAAGCGAGGGTTTCATTTACGCGAATGCTGGGATGGTGTCTTCCCGCAAGAGGTTTGTACAATGTTTTTTGTAACGAACAAAACTATAATCAAATATATTCAAGTTGTAATTGTAGTCTGATCATTAAATTTGAGGTTACGGTGTTTTTTCTACTCAAGTTTTGTTTTTAAGATGCTAGTATAGTTAGCGTGTAGTAGGTCCTTATTAAATTAATTACTCGTGCATTTCGAGTACTTTATGAACCAAATTTTGGTTACAGTATACTAAATATATGTATCGTCTTTTCTGACTTTTCGCACTTGTTTTGAATAATAGAAAGTCTAGAAAAACATCAAAAATCGTACTTTACTAATAACTCATGCTACGATTGAAATATCTTTTTCAAAAAAATTAAACATAATTTACATTAGTATCTTAACATCGGATTGTCAATATTTTTTCAAAAACTATTCCCAATTTCTAATCTAAAAAAAAATATCAAATTTTAAAATTTGTTTTTTTGAGAATTTTGAAATTTTTGAATCAAGCCGATGTTAAGCATAAAATTATAGACATTTCTTGTAAATAATTTTTTTCTCTAAAGTGCACCTGAATTAAGTTATTAGTAAAGTACGAACGACACTTTTATAGTAGGTATACCAGAGCCTTAAATATTGGCGCGGTTTTCGGTGGCCTTGATAATTTTAATTATAATTCCGGCAAGTAACACTTTATTTTACTCTGAAATGTCTAGAAAAGCCAGTGTTGTTTGCAGTTTTCCGGATTGACTACACTGGGAAATTGACATTTCCGATTGTCAATTGCGTTCTTAATATGCCATTGCCTAGGTGATGAGTACAAAAAATATTATTTTGCGGGCTCAAAACAGTTCGCAAAGTAACGATTTTAGAGAGAAATATACTAAAAACGTTATTTATCAGGGCTGTCATCCCCTAATTGCGAAAATTTATATATTATTTGTAATTTAATATTGTGAGCACATAATATTACAATAATAATAATGTTATTAATATACCGAATTGTCACAAAAACCAGAGCCGCTGCGCTTTGTAAAAAATATCGAATTACTAGCAGGTATATTTTTCGAAGTAATACACATGTTGTCAGAGTTTGACATTTTTGAGTCAAAAAAATGTGTTTTTCCTTGCGGGGTGCCTGCAGGTGAATTTGATTTGGCGTCACATTAATTTGCATACCGTTGAAGAGGAAACTTCAATCTTGTCACAATTTAAAGATTCATAGATTTCTGTGCAAAATTAGCCGAGTTATGATCTAAAAGGCACAAAATGCAATTTTTTTTCAAAAAGTTATAACTTCGAATCAAATAATCGCAAATACTCAATGTTTTTCTTGAAAGTAAAATGAATGAACTTCATCTCCTTGGTACAGTCCACGATTTTTATTTGAACCCGGTACAAGTTGTCACAGTTTTTTGATATAAAGACGGATGGCAGAGGGTGAAATGTTGGCGTCAGATTAACTTGCATGACCTTAAAGAGGAAACTTCAATTTTATCAGAACTCAAAGATTCATTCATTTTCGATCCAATTCAAGCGAGTTATGGCGGTCTAAATATTCGGAAATATTTGTGAATTTTCAAGTGATGCGTTTTTTTGCCGAGTGTATTATAAATTTGCGCTCGATCAAACAATTTAAGGAAATGCTTCGTACTTTGAAAGAGGCAAGCAATCTCCCGGGTTAGTTTTATCCAAGGTAAGACAGTGCACGTTGTTTCCGGGGCAAATGAGTGTCAGCTCCCCGTATAAAGGATTTACGGAAATCTCAGCGGGGCGAGAAAGAACCTCGCTCCCCTGAACAGCTGTATCATGTCTTGTTCGACAAGTTAGCAGTGGGCACCGGCGTGAAAGCGGAAGCAACTTAGTTGCGTTTTCTCGCGCAAACTTCTCGACAGAGATAGATGACGACTCTGTACGTAGCACTTCCTGTCATCTGTCGGCCGACAACGGAACTAACGGTTTGCGCCGAGGCTAACAGCACGTAAGTCACCACTACCAGTGTTCCAGGGACGAAAACAATATCTCGAAGATTAAAAACGGATATGTCTGACAAGCCAGCACTACGAAGAAGAATGAAGTTTTGCGCTGCACGTACAGAGGCGGATTACAAATATTTCTACACACGTGCGGGTCATCCATCTTCAAAGGCAATAAATAAGTCACGGACACTATGGTTTAAAATATTTATTAAATAATACGTCATTTTCTGCTACTTGCATGGTACTGAAAATAAGATTTTTAATTTTATGAAAATAATTACTGGAAATTCAGTCAACTTTACTTGCTTTATTTCTACCTCTTTTAATACTATAAGCCTATAAGATCTAAAATATTGGTAAAAATACAAATTTTATTTTTAAAAAATGTTTCTTAGTAAATTGAGAAAGAAATTTTGCTGTGACGTCATAATTTTGTATTGGACATAATGGCAGCTTTCTACGTCACACCACATATTATTCAATTTTCATTAATTATTTTTGGGCTTGTTAATAATAGATTTTATCTACAACAATAGAATAATGTATTCATTATATACGTGAAATTAGTATAATAAACCCCTCCATAAGGACACATTATGATATAATGAATTCATTATTTCACACTGTTAAATAATGAGTACTTTATTCTCTCGAACTGTCAAACTGCCATCACATCTGTTTTAATATTAGTGTTACATCAAGTTATAATTTTATGACGTTGTAAGCAGAAACAGTAAAAATAATAAAAATTTGTAAAACGCTGTATATGACTAGCCCATAATAGTTCTAAATTACTCGGATAAATTGTTATCACACCAAAGTTTGAGGTTAGGTTAATATCAATACAAATTTCTAGTAAGAAAATGTTGTTTTATTTAAAAAGTTGTAGATAAAACGTCGTATTTGACTCGAAAATAATGGCTATAATTAACTCGATTGATTTATACACTCGCCTTCGGCTCGTGAACAAACTTTCATCCTCATTAATTATAGCCTACATTATTTACTCGTTAAATAATATACTATTATTTCTTCTTCAAAAACATTTAATACAAAAAATCATGCAAGTAGCATGAAGGAAAGATATACAGGCTGTATCATAAATTCGAGTATGTACATGTACATACGTTAAGGGTATACTGCCCTCCTAAGCACAGAGGGGGTATCTACAGTTGTTTCAGTTTCGAGATAATCGATGTTTTTCACTTAATACTGTAGTAATTTTGTAGTGGCTTGTACATACCCCTAAGTTAAATGACCGTTTTAGACTCTTTCGAGTGTAGATACGGCTTCAAAACCTTAGTTTTACATATATTACAACCTCTATAGTTACTAAGCGATTCTAACTCATTTTTCAAAAAAATTGTAGATCCCCCTATGTGCTTAGGAGGGCAGTATACAGCTTGATATGCTGATTATGAATCAAATTTTTTTGCCAGATATTTAAAAAATTAAAGGCAGTTTACTTCTTCAATTTCCAATAATTAAAGATCATTAATTAACCTGTGGTACGAAAAATGTTCCCATAACCAAAGTCGAAATCGAATTTTCGAAAAATTCTTTTCGATGATTGGCATTAAAACTAGGTTTTTTGGGCTTCACTTGGTTACTAGAAAATTAACATAATATTGCAGACCAGTATGCTTCGTTGTGGACTGTTACTAATAGCAATATTTTTAGGCCGCTGCTTAAATCTGTTTCAGTTCAGATTTGTATTTTATATTACCTACTACTAATTTTATATTTAGGTTTTTATAATAATATCGTATTTTTACCTGTTTTACCTGTAATTATTATTTTACTATTGTTTGCTAGTTTCATGTATTTTACGTTTTAATCAGCTGTCATTATAACCTGTCTACATGTTTAAATTTTTAAAGTAAAATTTTTATTTTCGGAAAGCGATAGAAATCAGAATAGCTGAACCCTTTACTCCATTGTACTAATTATAGTGCAATAAACAAATTATCTATCTGTCTATCTATTATCTATGATAATTTCTTAATACCCTAGGGCATGACATAAATAAACAATTACATACTAGAAAGATATAACTCTAATTCGATGTTTCTTGTAAATAAATCTTCTTGTAGCTTTCATATTATAAAAATTTCAGGATCTTTTTCTGAAATGATAAGATTTTGCCTTCTGCGATAACCTTTTTTGTTTCAGTGGTCAGGATCGTACAACTTGAATTATTAGCAATACTTTTATGTGGCCATCCAGCAAGCTCCAATTTTCCATTCTGGAAAGGTTTTACTTTCTAAGATCGATGGGCAAAAAGGAAGAATTTTTAAGACACACGTTCCGCCACGCAGTCATAAAAATATAAGATGCAACAATGTGTAGAGCCACATTTTATCCCGACGCAATAAAACTGCATATCAAAATCTCACAACTTTACGTCGAAACATAAATATAGATTGAGCATCAATAAATTTACACAGTAAAAATCGAAGTGCGGCCGCATAGAGCGTCTTCTGCTATTTCGGCAGCGGAAATCATGTTTTAT
Source organism: Agonum fuliginosum (assembly GCA_947534325.1). Lineage (NCBI taxonomy): Eukaryota > Metazoa > Arthropoda > Insecta > Coleoptera > Carabidae > Agonum > Agonum fuliginosum. Next base: position 4,964,523 of record OX384029.1, read on the forward strand.
TATAACCGGGGCTTTATTATTTACGAGATACTAACGCACGGAACCGATCTATAACGCGTTCGGCCGTTCCAAAACGATGAATGATTAAACAAAGGAAAAATAAAGACAGAAGCATCGCAAAGACTTATGTTCACTTTTGATTTATTAAGTCGATGTAATAAATTATTATTTATTTCACATTTTCTGTGTTTTAATCTGTGCATACTAGTTTTTTTACATTATCTCAATTTTTTAAACAGTAGAAGGTAAAGAACCTTATGTTCAGTATATGTAATAATAATATTACCATGATCGATAATCTAGTAGATTAATTACTCCAAAATATTATATTATTTTATTTAAAATAAAATATTATATTATTTTAATTAATATTATGTGTAATATAAGGTGAACGGTATAAACATGGCCATTGTGTCCTGCATTATTCTTTCTTGTAGACCATCACCCCTCCTTGAAATCATTGAGGGGGAAGAAAAAGGAACTCCATCACAAAACAGTAGTACCTAATGGCAAAACGAATACATATTTATGAATCTCAAAGTAAGACGGAACTCGAAACAAAAAACAAGACAAATAATTGCAGGTTGCCTGTTTGAGATAAATGAACGAAATATGTTAAAGATCAAAGACGGCGTACGAATTTAATTATTTCCTTGTTCCGCATTGACGGCATCCCTAATTGCAGCACATCAGCCCCTCGCTTATTTATTAAACCGGAAAGTCAAATATTTTGAAGAGAATATTTATTACATCGACTTTATAAATCAAAAGATAACAGCTTTGAGAATATTCTGTCTTTATTTGTTCTTGTTTAATCATCAAAAAGATATTTGCATTTATTAAATTTTTTAATTCATGTAAATATTTTTGCTTCCGTAATCTATTATAAATTATTGGTAGTCATAAGATATAATTTTGAAATTAAAATTTTGACGTTTTGTTTTTAATTATAAATAACAAAAATAAAGTAATTACACTTTATGAAATATATTGTGCAATATGAAGAAGTCAAGAACTCGGAGTCTGGTTGTTGATGTCGATGTATGGCAACGCAAAAAATGCGTTTATTGCACACGTGTATGAAAATGATAAATTGGACGGGAGCTATTTTTTTTAGTAGGAAAAAGACGTTTCTGTATGAAATTTGGATGAATTATTATACCGTATCATCCGCAAACAAATGAAATTGACAAATTTGCTGTGTCGTTAATAACATAAATAGTAATGGGACTAATATACTACCTTGTGGTACACCATGTTCATTTATTAGAGATTTAGAGTAAGTATAGTTCCATTTTACTTTTGTTTTCTATTGGTTAAATAATTTCTAAACCAGTTTAGAACTACACCAGTCAGCCCATATCTTTCTAGCTTCATTATCAATAACTCTCTATCTATCGTTTCAAAAGCTTGTCGAAGATCCAAAAAAATACATACTACTATAAACCCATCATCTATACATTCTTTCTATTCTCCTATTAGATATTGTAATGCTGATTCACAACTGTGGTTCTGCCTAAAGCCCGACTGATACTTGGACAATAATCTATTCTCATACGTAATATAACAAGTGATATGATTATTATCGGTGATATTCTCGAGTGGAACCGAGCAGTAGATTTCACGAGTCCGAAGGACGAGTGAAATGTTTTGCTTCGGTTTCACGAGCAATATCTTCGATTAATAATCATATCCCGAGCTTATATTTAATGAGAGAATATAATGAATTTGTAGTGATGCGCAAGGCGCGCGCAATGAGAACGAGAACGCACCTTAAAGTTGGAAGTTTACTGAACGCAACACATCACATCGGGTGTTTGGTTGTGTTTTAACCTAACCTAAGTAATTTTAGATGTTGTATTAAAAATTAAAAGATTAAAACAGACATTTGATTTGTAATTATAATTACACACACAAATACAATTTGAAGCATAATACACATGTCTAATATATTTTTGGCTGTGTGGGTTTGTATCTTGTGTATGAATACGAGTAAACTGTTGAATTAGATACTGTAGTATGATTTTCAGGTGTTTCTGGATTATTTTCTCTTAAGGAATTTATAATATTGATGATGATTTGATTGGATATTTAAATAAGACTGAATTGAATTAGTACCTATTGGAATAACCGGTGATCTTTATTAGTTGCTGTTCAAGTATATTTGCATTTTGCAAGATGCGTTACCTCAATTTTTTAATTGTTTGATTAATTTAATCGTTATTAGCATCACTTCAACGAGTATCACACCTTTTTATAGTCAAGAATTACGAAATTAACTGTCAATACAGAAAAAATGCTCTTAGCAACGGACCAAAACAAGGTGATAATTTCTTTGTTTTTTTATCATCGCTGTGATAGACATGTAGCTAAGCAGATCTCGATGATGATTGGCGGAAAACAGGTCACGTGACATATGAATTATATTCTCTTCAATATAGTTATATAGGTAGTTGTTTGTATACAATTGTTTCTAAAAATTTTGCTATGGCAGGCAATGTATTTATAGGTCTAAAATTTTCACTTTTTTAGTTTTTGGTACCTTTCTTATTGGAATGATAGTAGATATTTTTAATTTGTCCGATACAACTCCTAATTCAAAAGAACTATTTATTAAGTTCAACAGCTTAGTTCCTTAGTTTCTATTTCATTTTAAACTAGTGTGTACGTATCTATTGTAATATCATCTGGACTGCTTTTATTTGTAAGAGAAAATATTAATTTTTTTTCATCATATCCTCATCTAGTAAGTGGAAACATTCACATTAACTAACACAGATTGATTTAATTCGATATCCCTTTTCGAAATAGTTTTTATAATACTAATTACACTGTTAATGAAATACTCATTATATTCTTTGGTAATTTCTACTTTATTTGTACATATTTTAGATTCAAATTCTATTTCCTGATAACATTCCACCTGTGTCCCTGAGATATTTTTTTATTATTATTATGTTTTCCACATAATTTTGAGATCATGTTTATTTTCATCAATTGTAGCTGCATGATAATTCTTCTTCCTTACTTTGACATACATAACTACTATTTCTTTGATTATTGAATTCGCACCAGTCATTTAGTTATTTTGTAATTATAAATTTTTTGTATTTATCATCCCTAATTTTAATTTCTGCCAATACTTCTGGAGTGAACCATGGTTTTTAATAATTGATTTTTGGTACAAAACTAACTTTTGGCATATAAATATCTACAATATGTAACAGGTCATAAAAAAAATTTCACATTTTGTATTTATATTATTTTCTTTGTAGTTATATTTAATTTCTGATATATTAATTTTAAAATCATCTATATTTCTTAACTTTCTTCTGACACAAATTTTGTTATATACTATTTCTTGATTTTGTAATATATTAATTTCAATTAACGAATGATTATTAAATACAGGAGTTCTTAATACTCTAGTTTCTATCAATTTGTTATTAGTAATCACCAAATCTACTAATGATTCAGTCCCTATATGAGATATATGAGTATATTCCTTAATTTGTTGATACAAACAATAGTAGCTTATTAACAAATTTAATCTATTGGAGTAAGTATATATCTTTGACATATTTATATTAAAATCACCAGTAATAATTACATCACAAGTATATTGTGATAAGTAATTCTCACTTGTAATATCACATGTGCATTCATTCTTTCCGGAAATTTTTTGAGTGCTTTCCAACAACGTCTTAATTAGCTTAAGTTGTATACGAGAGCTAATTACGTTGTTGGAATGCACGATAAAAAAATTCCTGAACATGAATGAATGCACGAGTGCATATTCGGTAAGAAAATCGCAATTACACCGCCTCTCTATTTTTGAAGTCTTTTTACAATAGAAACTTGAAATATTTACTAAATTTGTATTTAACATTAATAAATATGTATTAATTACCTCATTAATTGTTTATTTATACTCAAAATAACAATTTAACCAATTTTTAATTTAATGTGAAAGTAACAGATGACGGTAAAGTTTCCGCTTATTAATTTCAGTTAAGTTACTCAAGCTACTAGTAAAAAATTTCCGAGAAAATTTTTATATAACCATGGTTACTATTATTGTAATCAATTCATCCATTGGCTGTTATTTGCGTCATGCGATATTCACACCAATTTTCTAAAAATTATTGAAAGCATTCTAACGACCGGACTACTTTAAGGTGTAATATGATATCAGATGAAATGTAGGTCTTGGTATAAACGTGTTGAATTGAATAGCAGAGAAAACACAAAGGCTGAAACTCCACGTTTACACACTCGTGCATTGTGATTGTACTCAACTGCAGCACACAGCACTTGTTGGTCGCTGGGGAAATTTTCACTAATATCATTTCCAAGTACTGCGCACTTCCGTTTCCCCTGCCAACGCCACCCTCGACCCTTTCCACTTTTGTAATAACTGAGCACTGAACGCTTCACTTCAATATAATAATCATTATCAAGAACTCGTACATTGCAACCTCATTCTTCAAAGTTTTACATTCGTAGTTTCAAAATTAAAATTAATAAATTTGACTTGCAATATTAAAAAATCTGATGTGGCCAACACACAACCTTCCGCCATATCTAGACTTATAAACATAAATGTATACGTACAATCCGCGGTGCCCATTTAAAATACAGAAATAAAAATCTAAAATATTCAAACACAGAAATTTGCATCACCTGAATAAAAATATTAATTCACAGGAAAACTCTTCTGTGTTGAAGACATCCTCCGTTCAATTAACACATTTAATATCTTATTTATGACTTATATACCGCTAGTATGCCAACTTGTCACCTGTCAATATTTTTTACGCAGAAACAACAATCATAACCGAACATGGATTACAACCTTTTATTTGCTAAATTTATTTTTTACTGCAGTTCTTTAATGCTACCAGATAAAGACAATTTTTTTATAACGTAAGTTGCAAATAACTTTTCCTCTTATTCTTACAAATAAATACTATATTATTTATCCAAATTTATATACAATTTTGACAATTAACCTTTTCAATCTTCAAAAAATATCACTTCCGATGAAGATATTTGTACCAAAATCTAATGAGTTCTTCCAATTTATATACAAATGTTAAATACTAAATATCAAAATTTTTGGGTAATTCGTATTTGAGTTATGCGACTAACACCCCAGCCTTGACCACATCCACACACATACATACAGATATCATCGTGAAACTATCAAAAATGAGTTGTAAGGACCCTAATTCGTGCTCATCCACTAAAAACTCACTACCCGATTTTTTGCATGATTCCAATACCTTCCTTTACAGGTACCTAAGCGGAAGGTAAAAATGGCAAAAAAACAAAGAATGCAAAATATAGTTCTAAATGATACAATCCTCAAAAAATTGAACACGCAAACTGCATTTAGATATCGCGTTTAGTTTTCAAGTAAATCTCGAATTTTCATATAATGTTGCATGTTACAATGTTGAGGGTATAGGGGTATACGATATACCTGTTGATGATGATACCTATAATAATGCCTCATACCAGTTAAACATATCGTTCCTGCGCCGTGATTGGTCCATTGGAAACTAAATATATTAATAAAAACAAATTGACACATAAAAATTTACCTACCGGATATAGTGTAATGTTAATGTTTATGTAAATTGGTCGGGAGTAATATAACTAGTGCTATGATTATCATCGGTGATATCATGAGTTAGTCGATGAAAATTGATCGTGTACGCAGCACGAGTTCAAATTTCTGAAGACCTAACGAATGCTATCACCTATGATTAATCATAGCCCAAGTTATATTTGAGAAGAATATTACAATTAATGAGTTCAAATGTTAGGTTACGTTTTTTCAAAACTGTTTTAAACTCTATTTACCTTTTTCAATTTGGCGTGTTCTTCTCTATTATCTCTATCTTATTACATTTTAAGTCTAATTTTTGAGAAACAGCAATTTCTGATTTAGAAATTGACTGTTCTTAACTGATAAATAAAAACAGTTTACATGTAGCAACGATGATAAAAATATCATCGATTTGATACCCTCTTACTACCCTATTCAGCCAATCAAATTGGTCAAATATGTACCACGTGATACATGAATTATATATTCCGGATTATATTTGATTATTTTGATGATAACCATTCTACAGGATTAACTCCCAATAATTACAGAATGGTAGATGTTATTATAGTGGAATCCAACCACTCGGACCCAGTGGTATTATTGTCGGTTGCGTTGGGAATCGAACGGGGGGCCGCTATGCATGCATATTTGATATTATTGTTAATGTTTACAGATGTTTATGTTGCATGCAAAAATAATGTTAGGTACCTATACCTATATAAATTTTTTTTGCATATTTTGCATATTTCAATGTGTTTTATAATTAATATTTCTCAACTTTGTGCAAATCTTAGCTGGACAAGCATATAATTTCATATTTTTGAAACTTTCAAATGACATTTATTAATTTTTAAATTTTAATATTGCCTTCTCGAAGTTTTTTGTCTATGTAATTTGCTTGTAAGAGAATAATTATTGTGAACGTTATAAAAAATTAAACATACTCAATTTAAGTGTAGCACAGGGTTGTTCACGTAGTCTACGCGACGTAGATTACGTGTAATTTTACGCGTAGACAAACACGTAATCTACGCATGCAGTAACTGTGTAAACAATAAAACAGTGCGTAGACAATGTAGACAAAGAACAAATTTCACCGAAAACGAATAAAATTATAGGTTAAATTTTCTGACATTTGAATTATTTACATACTTTACGCAAAGTCTACAGTGTCTACATTTTACATAGTTTACGCAAACTTTACGTGTAGACGTAGAAAACAATACTTTACGCGTAGATGAACAACCCTGGTGTAGCATAATTGTTGCATAATCAATATTGTTACATTTATTTTATTTGGAAAATATTATTACATGGAAGCATATCTTGCCTGAATTTTCTGCATATTATACGCATACACATTTTTACTATTTTTTATCTCTCGCCTCATATTCTATAAGAGAGGTATTGTAATGGGTCAAAATTTTCGAGTATGAGTTTTTGGTGGATAAGCACGTTTCAGGGTCTCTAGAATACGAATTTACTATTTTCACGATGATGTCTGTGTGTGTGTGTGTTTGTGTGTTTGTATGAATCGACGATTTTTCGTCCACGATAACTTAAAAAGTATCAAACCTTATATAACCAAATTTCATATTTAAGGTTTTAATAAGTATCTTAACACCGGATAAGATTTTGGTAGAAATCCGCAAACCGGAAGTAGTACTTTTAGAAGTTTGGAAAAGTTTTCCTTAAATATATTGGTACATTATTTATTTATGACAATTTTTGCAATTTTTTTTTTTTTTTTTTATTTGAAAAAAAAGAGCACTTCGACTACTAAGGTCATTAGTACCCGGTACAATAGTTTTACATTGTGTTTGTGTTAATATTATTTATATGTGTGTTTATATGTATGGATATATATTTATTGTTTTACAGAACTGAATAGTGTTGTTGAGGTTGGTGATGTCGTTTCCTATGGCTTCTTGCAGGTTTGCTGGGATGTTGTTTTGTGCTCGTTGTTGGTTGTATTTCGGGCATTGTGTCAGTATGTGTTCAATGTTGATTTGTACTTTACAGGTGTCACAGACTTCTGGGTGTGTTTTTTGTAGTATGTGCTTGTGTGTGAGATTTGTGTGACCTATCCTTAGTCTTGTAATTTTTATTTGCTCTGACCGGTTTATTAAGTTGTTCCATTTTTCTGTGTTAACTTTTATGTTTCTTAATGTATTTCCGGTCGTGCCTACCCAGATTTCATTCCATTGTTTCTTTGTTTTTACTTTGCAAATTTGTATTATGTCCTGAACTGGTATTGAGATTTCAGTTATGTCTTCCTGGAGGGCTTCTTTCGCTGTCTTGTCCGCTTCTTCGTTTTCACTTATTCCTGTATGCGATGGAATCCACATGAACGATATTTTATTATATTTGCTAATACTGTGAATTAATTCTTGAATTTTTTGTATAACAGGTTGTTTGCTGTATGTATTTTTTGTTTCTTGGATGACGCTTAGTGCATCAGTAACAATAATGTATTCTTCCTGTCGGCTATTGTTGTTCTTGATTTCTTTTAGAGCGCTGTATATACTGTGAGCTTCTGCTGTGTACGAGCTTGTTTCTGTGGGTAGGTGTATTTTTATTTTGTTTGTTCTTGTAATTATAGCTCCCCCTGTTCCTGCTGATGATTTCGATCCGTCCGTGTATATTATTTGGGCGTTTTCGTGCTGACTGCAGATTTGGTGGAATTTTTCTTTAATTTCTGTCGATGAAGTGTCAGACTTTTTGTATTCAGTTAGTGTCATTATATAGTGTGGTGTTACTTTTCTCCATGGTGGTATAATATCTTCATAATTTTTTTCAAGGTCAGGTAGGGTCATTTGGAGGTTTCTAAGGATTTCGTTTATTTTTTGTTGGAGAGGGGTGCTTGATAATAGAGTTGTCTCGTTATGGTGTTTGAATATGTGTTTATGAGTAGGATTATCAGGATTTTTTGCTAGTTTTAGAATATAGGTTAATGTTAGCTGGTTTCTACGGATTTCTAGAGGAATAATGCCAGATTCACAAAGCATACTTTTTGCTGGACTAGTTCTATAAGCTCCTATTGCTAATCGGATGGCTGTATTTTGTATTGGTTCTAATGTTTTTAGGATGTTGTTACTTGCTGTTTGGTAGACAATAGAGCCGTAGTCGATTTTTGATTGTATAAGTGATAAGTATAGTTGTATTAAGATATTTTTATGTGAGCCCCATTTATTGTGACAGAGACATTTAATAATATTTAGTTTTTTGTAGCATTCCTGTTTTAAGTATTGAAGGTGTTTTTTCCATGTTAATCTGGGGTCTAGAATTATTCCTAAAAATTTTATGTTTGTAACATATTCAATGTTTCTATTCTTGAGCTTTATGTGTGGTTTGACAACTGGTCTAGTAAGTTTGGTAAAAAACATCATTTTAGTTTTTTCTTCTGAGAATTGTAACCCAGTGTCTTTAGCCCATTCTTGCAATCGGTTAGTAGTGTTTTGTAGTTCTTGTTTAAGTGTAGTTGTGTTTTTGTTTTTGTAATATATTGCAAGGTCGTCAGCGAACAATGATACATTTATGTGTGGTGGTATATATGTAGTTATTTTATTCATAGCTATTAAAAATAGAGTAACACTCAGTATTTCTCCCTGTGGCGTTCCGTTATCTTGGGTTTTTTCATCGGACAGTACTCCATTATATAACACTCTGAATTTGCGTTCATTCATAAAATTTTGTATGTAATTTAGTATATTACCATCTAGGTTGTTCTCTTTTAAGGATTTCAGAATGTAGTGTCTCCAGACAGTGTCATATGCCTTTGAGATATCAAAGAATATGGCTGCAGTATGTTGCTTGTTTCTGTACGCATTGTGTATTTCAGTTTGCAGCGATATTAGTTGATCTATTGTTGAGCGGCCGTTCCTGAATCCACTTTGTGTCTCATTTAAAATTTTGTGTTTTTCAAGGTACCATACGAGTCGTTTATTGATTATTTTCTGCAGTAGTTTACTAAGGCAGTTCGATAGAGATATGGGTCTATAGTTTGTGGTATCTGTTTTTTGTTTATTTGGTTTAAGTAGGGGGATTGTGGTAACTTCTCTCCATTTACTTGGGTATTTGTTTTCTGTCCAAATATTATTGTAAATTGTTAGTAAATAATCTTTTGTGTTGTTTGGAAGGTGTTTTATCATTTCGTAGGTTATTCCGTCTGGCCCAGGGCTTGTGGATTGTTTTAGTTCTTCGATGGTGGCATCTAATTCGGTCTTCGTTATAGGATCATTAATTTCGCATTCGTTGTTTTGTTCGATTTGGATTTTCTCTTTTTCAGCATTTTGTTTATGTGTTAGAAATTCAGGGGTGTAATGTGTGTTGCTTGAGTTGTTGTAAAATTGTTCTGCGAATGCATTTACGATTTCTGTAGGCTTTGTTATAGTTTTGTTATTTTGTATTAATATATCTGTATGCGAGTATGTTTTTTTTCCATTGATATGTTTTATTTTATTCCATACTTCAGTAGATGGTGTGTTCGCAGTGATTTTAGAGGTATATTCTTGCCATGATCGTTTCTTACTTTGTAGAATTGTTTTTCTACAGAGAGCTTTAGTTTGTTTAAGTTTTATTAAATTTTCTAGCGTATTGACTTTTTTATATTGGTACAGTGCTTTTTTGTTCTTTTTGATAGCTTCTTGACATTCTGTATTCCACCATGGAACTTGTTTTGCTTGATTATTTAACACGATTTTTTTGAAGGCGGAGTCGGCAGCTGTGGTTATAGTTTGTGTTAGTATTTCTACTTGTTTATTGATATCGTCTGTGTCTATTGTTGTCGTAATATCAGAGAGTTCTGTAAACCGTGACCAATCCGCATTTTTTGTTGACCATTTTCTTACTGAATGGATTTGTGTGTTGTTGTTGTTATCTATATTATTGGCAGTTATTTTAATTGGAAAATGATTTCCTACATATGCTAGCGGTAGCACTGTCCAAGTGATATCTTGAGCGGTTGATGAGTCACTAATTGTTAGATCTATGGCTGTAAAATTGCCGGAGTTGGCACAGAAATGAGTCTTTGTTCCGTCGTTCATTAAGATTAATTTATCGTTTAGGCTAAGAATGTCTTCTATTATTTTTCCTCTGTTATTTGTGTTCTCACTTCCCCAAATACTGTTGTGCGCGTTAAAGTCTCCCAGTATTAGGAAAGGTGTTGGTAGTTGTGCTATAAGATTTTCTAATTGTATCTGGTTAATATCCTGGTTAGGCGGTAAATAAATGGAGCATATTGTAAGTTGTTTTGGGGTGAAGATTCTGATGGCTACTGCTTCTAGGTTTGTATTTAAGGTAACTTCATCCACATGCTTTGTGTTGCTTGTTAGTATTGCAACTCCGCCGCTTGCGTTGTTTGCATTTTGTCTATCTTTTCTAAATATTGTAAAGTGTTTTAGTGTGGCTTTGTGATGGGGATGAAAACGAGTTTCTTGTAAACAGATTATTTGTGCTGTTGTGTCTGATATTAATTTTTGTAGTTCTGGGAGGTGTGCGTGAAATCCATTTATGTTCCACTGTATAATATTCATTATAAAATTAACTTTACTTTTGTTTTTCTGCGCTCTCCTCGTCATCGGCTAATTGGATAGTGATTTTATTGTGTATTCTAGTAAATCTGTTTTTGATAATCTTTTTCTTTAAAAAAGGATACAGGGTGTTTATCATAGTGAGTAGGTCTGTTGTATTTTGTGTGTAATTTTTTGATATTGCTAGTGGGTCTGGGCTATTTGTTGCGTTTTCGATGAAGTCTTTGAATCTGTCATAGTTTAGTGGATATTTCTCAGTGTTTGTGTTTATTTCTTCTTCTAATACATCTATAAGTTCTTGGGTTGTAAAATTATATGAGGGACTAATTGATCTCGGTTTTTTAGTTTGTTTGGTACTTTGTTTTTTATTTATATCGTTTTTTTGTTCACTACTGGGTTCATCGTTCTCTGCCGGGCGTTTCGTGCTAGTAATTTTAGTTTGTTCGGTTGTATTGGTATTGATATTTTCGGTATTTGTTGTTTGTTGTTCAATTAAATTGCTCTGTTGGGTTCTCTGTTTTTGTTGCGATTGCAGTGGGTTTTGAGCGAACGGATAGAAATTTTTTGACAGATTTGTTGTTATAGTCTGTGGTTCTGGTTGTGTTAGAGATTTTGTTGGTTCTTGTGTTGTTGTTTGTTGGTTTGTAGGTGTAATTGGTACCGGTTGTGAAAGAGTGCTTATGGCTTGTTGTTGCTTCCATGTTGTTAGTGGGAGTGTTGAGCTTGTGCTTGGAGTCGGATTACGATCTGGAGCTTGGCATTGGGTTGCAGTGTGTCCTTTTTGTTTGCATCTATAACATGTCGGTGTATCATCGGATAGGTATATCCTATACTCGGTGTTATCATGTATGATAAGTAAGGTTTCTGGTATGATAGTGTTTTCTTTTTCTGCAATAAATGTTTGTCGACGGAAGCTTAGAACGTGTGAGTATTCACTGTCTAGCATTCCTACTCTGAGGAACGAGATAGGGGATACAAGTTTCAAGTTTTTTTCGCGTAATTTTGTTTCTATAATTTCATGCGGAATTGATGGGCTAACGTTAGAGATGATTAATCGTTTAGTGGGAGTAATAAGTCTTCTGATTTCTAGGGTTTTGTTTTCGATTTCGATTGATTTATGTTTTGAGATAAGGTTGTCAACTATTTCTTTGGTTAAAAGGTATATACATATTCGGTTTTGTGAGATCCTGGAAGCAAATATTACATTTTGTGCTTTGACTATGTTTCCAATTGCTTTTATATATGATTGTATTGGAATTTCATTTACTGCTGTAATTACTATTGCTTGATCTTTTTTTGGATATAGGTTAATGTTTATGTTTTGTTTCACAATGTTGGCATAGTTGTTACCTGTTTGCGTTTGGTTAGGCATATTGTTTGTGGTTGATTCCATGTTTATATTTGCTGTTTTATCGGCATTATAGTGTATAAACAATACGAGTAGATGTCACTTGACCTTCGTTTCTTATTAACACTGCTTAGCACGTCTGCACTATCTCAGTTGTCTTTAAGAACTGATTTTTTGCAATTAAAAATAAAAGAAATTGTGATTATCTATGTGTACAGTTATTTATAAATACAAATTGCTGAATCTGGAAGTATTTAACAATAAAATAAAGTACAATTAATATTATATTTTTTTGAAATTCCAGTATCTTGTTGTCCATGATATGAAATTTGTTTCTACATAAAATTTGAATTATTATGACAGTGACAGTACAGTTGACATCTTTTGCTTGCATATTGGTTTACATTATCGTTTACATATTACATGAACATGAAACTATTAAAATGTAAGTAAAACTATTTATTAGATTAGTAGAATAAGCAGAATTAGGCGAGAGGTCGTGTAGTGGCCACAGCAGATTTTTTTTACGTATAATACCGTTTTACAAGGTGAAATTTAATTTATTTAAATTAAAAGAATTGTATGTAAGTATAGGTACTATGAAAATAACAAATTCAGCACACAATTATAAAGAAACACAAATATCTGTATGCAAATATTATATAACCAGCTACAACTATAATTAAACTAAACAAATTTCTCATATTTTGCAATCTGCACGTATCGTATTTTATTGCAGACGCTTATAAATAATAAAACTTTAATTCAAAAGTTACAGTTCAATTTTATAGCAAACCAAATCCAAGTAATTAAAGTGCAATATAGAATTAGCAATTCAAATAGCAAATACAAAACATAAATTCACTTTTATTGCTTTGCAGAAATGTAGCTCGCGAGTTAATAAAAAGACAAGAGTAGGTGAGTATCAGCCGTGTCGTAAAGCAATGTTCCAGCCCCACTGCGTTATTTATTCAAATCTCGGACTGCGCAAATGATATTTCAAACTCTGGCGGTTCGTTTATGCGGCAGTAACGTTCGGTTTACGCCGTGTTCATCATAACGCCGCTACGTGCCGCCATAAAGTAAGAAGGTAATATAGAGTACCAAGTACCGTGGAAACTGATGGAAACAAGCTCGACACTAGCACTGCGGTGTCCTGTGGCAGAACTAACCAAGGCTAACATGATTATGATGCCCAATTTTGTATATTTAATTATTTTTAAATTAAATTATAAAATAAAATAAGGTATTTGAAAATATATACTTATATTTCAAAATATTATTTTACAAACACATACGTACATAGCAATAAAAGAGCAACAAACTATTGAGATGAAATTACCCAAATATTTGTTTCAATATAATACATGTTATAAAACGATTTAACTTACTTAAAGGTATTCTTAAACTGTGGTTCTTAAAACTAGACGAATTATAAACTATTATAATTATTCAAATATTAATTATAAAGATATCTCTATTCAAGAATTATTATTATTTCAAAGTTATACAGAAAATAGAAACTAACAAGATACCTCATAATAATATTAAGACCGGATTTATTACCAAAAGAAATCATCTTTATAATTTGTATTTTTTCTATGAATAGGATTAAACGATTTAAGTTAAATTCGGTTATTAAATTTCATTATCAAAAGTGTGTAATAATAATAAATAAAAATGTAAATAATTATGTATTCATAATTTCCTCCCGAGCTATCATTATTGCTTGTAATTCGCTTGATGTCATCTATGCAATAATCGACATTTCACACAGGACAGTGTAGTTTCCAATAAAGAATAGCATGTCTTTACCATTTCATTATTTTCTAAAAATAAAAATAACAGTAAAATTATGGAAACATTTAAATATCAATGAATTACCGGGATTTACAAAAAAGGCAACGAAAATCTTGAAGAAATAAAAAATCAACAATATTATAAACTCTTCTTAAATCTCGTTATCTCACTCTTCAGCTGCCGTTTATGTTTTTCTAAAAATAACAGTAAAATTATGGTAAATTTAAATATTAATATATTACCTGACTTTATAAAAAGGCTAACGAAAATCTTAAAGAAATAGAATATCAACAATATTATAAACTCTTCGTACTTCTTAAATCTCGTTATCTTACTCAGCTGTCGCTTATGAATCTAATCTTTCAATCAAGTTTTATGTAAAACATGTAATTAACTATACACAAATATTTGCAATAACTGAACAAGATAAATAATAATAACTTTATGAGATAAATGACACAAATTTCTTTCACCTTGCTTGTTCAAAAGGTAGAAACAATATCTGTCAAAAATATTTATTTTCGTGAGTAACTTAAATATTTTATTACTTTCAATTTTATTTTGAAATGTAATATTGAATTTCCTTCATATTTAATTTGAAATGCAATATAATAGTGTACACTAGCACTGCGGTGTTCTGTGGCAGAACTATTTTCATGACGTCACGTGCTGTACGTTTTCCTGGGCAACCTGTGACTCTATATTACCTTCTTACTTTATGCGTGCCGCTAGCGTCGCCAAGCATTTGACATGTGCTCATATCCGGTTTGCTCAGCACACTTCGTTTACGTGCGTTTGCATTTTCAAAGCTAGAGATGACAATTTACAAAACATACAGCGAATGAGAAAGATTTATTTTATTTTGTAGTTGCTGAATTAACACGCAGTAGGCTGAAGTTAGTCGGGAAACTTCATATTTGGAATTGTTTTTAATAAAAAATCTGACGTGGACACCACATGACTTCCTTGTACGCCTTGTGTGTTCATACTTTTCTTAATAACTAAAATGTAAAATAATATTAAAAATTCTTTTAACTTATTATACTAGTATACTCACAAATATATTTTAGTCATTTGATTTAAACTGCAGAAGAAGATATAAAGCATATTTTACTATTGTCACTGTCATGTCATAATCATTTAAATTTTACGTAGTAACAAATGTTAATCGATCATGGACTACAAGATACCGAAATACTATAAATTATAAATATATACTTTAATTATTTTTAAATGATAGCAGATACAAAAATATTTATAAAATACCGATTGTAGGTAATAATCACATAATCTTTCATTTAAAATAAAAAAAATTGTCTAAAATTAAATATTTATCGAAATATTTTTAAAAAGTAATACTTCCGGTTTGTAGACTGAAACCAAAAATAGGAGGTGCACAACTAGATGCTATAACAGTCCTAAATACAAAATTTCAACTTTCTACGTCTAACCGTATTTGAGTTATGCGACACACATACGTCCGTACGTACGTGATGTAACACTTGTAAGATTTACGAGTAAATAATATGAAAAATTATATAAATTATTTGGAGTAACAAACAGTTTCGTCTGATTCGGTATGACGTGTATGACAGAAATAGCAACGCTTCTATTTTTCGTCATACACAGGTTTGATCATACATGATACAGTGTATTACAGGTGTGACATGGGCATAAGTTTAATCAAACTGCAAGCATACAACGCACAAGCTTGCAACGCTGCTGGCTCTCTAGCTAGTACCTACCGCTTATACTTTATAACATGTCCTTAATATTTTTATTTATTATCTATAAATTATCTAATAATTATCTAGATAATAATGATTTAACTTCTATCTAGATAATTTTTTTAATGGTTATCTATTATCTTATCTAGATAAATAAAAAGTAGGTTGTCTTTATCTAGAAATTGTAAAATTAGGCTTTTTGCCTCTCATGTATGTACCTGTAAGGGAAGTAATATTGGAATCATGCTATAAATCGGGTTGTGAGTATAGAGTGGATGAGCACGAATTAGGGTCCTTACAACTCATTTTGGATAGTCCAGTCAATCTGTAAAATTTGATGGAAAAAAATCGCAAAGTCAATTTCTTTTCATAAATCGTTAGAGAGGCATGCAAGGAGCTTAAAACTGAGTTGTCACCCCCCTCACCCCCTGCACTTTTTGGGAAATCCAGAAACATTTTGCATTGGATTTTTCGCGAAAACGGTAGGTTGT
Organism: Agonum fuliginosum; assembly: GCA_947534325.1. NCBI lineage: Eukaryota > Metazoa > Arthropoda > Insecta > Coleoptera > Carabidae > Agonum > Agonum fuliginosum. Next base: position 4,981,037 of record OX384029.1, read on the forward strand.
AGAGATAAATTTTGTTAACAAATATTGTTAAGGACAGTAAAAAGTAGAGGGCGCCAAAGTTGCCAAAAATGACTTCTTTCACTTTTACGTCGCGAAATTTTTTTTTATCTGTAGTGTAAATGGAAAAGTTGTAAAGCACAAAAAACCTTCCAAAATGAGTATTCAACGTTTTCCCTACGATGAACGGTGACTGAGATATAACGCGGTAGGTAACTGTTTAAAATGGAAGTAATTGAGAAAATGTTATGAAAATGAGTACGTTTATGTTTTTGAGGTCGAATAATTATTGTAATTTTCATTAAAAATTTTAAAAAACAAATTGGCTGACATTGGAAAACATCTGATATGGTCAGCGCAAGACCTCCCGCCATACTTTATTCTTTTTACTTATTAAACAAATATATTAATATATAGGAACTATTACTCACAAATACATTTTAGTCATATTATTTAAACTGCAGAAGAAGATATAAACGATATTTTATTATTGTTACTGTCATGTCATAAACATTTATATATTACGTGTACCTATATACTTTAATTATTCTTAAATGATACCAGACACATAAAACTTTATAAAATAACAATTATAGGTAATAATCACATAAATCTTTCATTTAAAATAAAATTATTAATAGGTAGAAATTACTTGAAATGCAGTCAATTATATACTTTAATCACGAATCCGACGTTTCGGCACACACTTATGCCTTCATCAAGGGCTGCAACAACATTATATTACAATATTGTAACCATAATATAAGAAACTAAATTACAATATTGTAATATAATGTTGTTGCAGCCCTTGATGAAGGCATAAGTGTGTGCCGAAACGTCGGATTCGTGATTAAGGTATATAATTGACTGCATTTCGAGTAATTTCTACCTATTTATCATTATCCAGTCGAGTAATTATCCTCAAAATTATTAATTATTTATCGAAATATTTTTAAAAAGTATTACTTCCGGCTTGTAGATTATCGTGAACGAAAAAAATGTAACACGAGGCGTAACGAACGAACGAACGAACGAACGAACGAACGAACGAACGAACGAACGAACGAACGAACGCACACACACACACACACACACACACACACACACACACACACACACACACACACACACACACACACACACACACACACACACACACACACACACACACACACACACACACACACACACACACACACACACACACACACACACACACACACACACACACACACACACACACACACACACACACACACACACACACACACACACACACACACACACACACACACACACACACACACACACACACACACACACACACACACACACACACACACACACACACACACACACACACACACACACACACACACACACACACACACACACACACACACACACACACACACACACACACACACACACACACACACACACACACACACACACACACACACACACACACACACACACACACACACACACACACACACACACACACACACACACACACACACACACACACACACACACACACACACACACACACACACACACACACACACACACACACACACACACACACACACACACACACACACACACACACACACACACACACACATCATCTCGAATATGTTAAAGCCTTACTCTAGGGATCCTAAAACGTGCTTATCTACCAAAAATTCACACTCGAAAATTTTGACCCAATACCTCTCTATTAGAATATGAGGCGGCCTTCGGTGCGTCCTTTCCCGCGTTATATCTCAGTCACCGTTCATCGTAGGGAAACGTTGAATACTCATTTTAGAAGGTTTTTTTGTGCTCTACAACTTTTTCATGTACACAACAGATCAAAAATAAATTTTTCGCGACAAAAAAGTGAAAGAAGTCATTTTTGGGCACTTTTCGTCGTAGAGCAGTGACTCAATGACATAAATTGTAGATAATATTGTCCTTAACATATTTGTTAACATAATTTCTCTCTACAACCTACCATTTTCGCAAAAAATCGAATCAATTTTTTTTTATTTCCTAAAAAGTGCAGGGGTCGAGGGGGGTGACAACTTAGTTTTAAGCTCCTTGCATGCCCTTCTAACGATTTATGAAAATAAATTGACTTTGCTTTTTTTCCCCCAAACGTCGAATTTTTGTTACAGATAGACTGGACTAATAATTTAATGATGATGTCTATGTAGGTGTATGCATGGATGCAATCAAGGCCGAATATCTGGAGGTCGAATAACTCAAATACGAATTACCCAAAAACTTTTATATTAGGTATTTTACATTTGTATACAAATTGGAAGAGCTCATTATGATGATGATGATGATTAGGCTCTCCAATGAAATGGTACAGATGAAGCAAAACATCAATAGAGATTATTTTATAATTTTGTAAGAATAAACATTAAAAATCTGCTGTGGCCAGTACACGACCTCTCGCCTAATCTAATAAATAGTTTTACTTACATTTTAATAGTTTCATGTTCATGTAAGATGTAAACAATAATGTAAACCAAGATGCAAGCAAAAGATGTCAACTGTACTGTCACTGTCAGAATAATTCAAATTTTATGTAGAAACAAATTTCATATCATGGACAACAAGATATAATATTAATTGTACTTTATTTTATTGTTAAATACTAGCAGATTCAGCAAATTGTATTTATAATTAACTGTAGGTACCCATAGATAATTATATTATCTTTTATTTTTAATTGCAAAAATTGTCATAAATAAATAATGTAATAATATATTTAAGGAAAACTTTATCAAGCTTCAAAAAGTACTACTTCCGGTTTGCGGATTTCTACCAAAATGTTATCCGGTGTTAAGATACTTATTAAAACCTTAAATATGAAATTTGGTTATTAAAGGTTTGATACTTTTTCAGTTATCGTGGACGAAAAATCGTCAGTCCATACATTCATACAAACACACACACACACACACACATACACACACACAGACATCATCGTGAAAATAGTAATTTCGTATTGTAGCGACCCTGAAACGTGCTTATCCACCAAAAACTCATACTCGAAAATTTTGACCCATTACAATACCTCTCTTATAGAATATGAGGCGAGAGGTAAAAATTAGGTAAATGAATAATAATATTACGCAAGTAATACATACACGACCACGATTTTTCTACGCAACTTGAGTATGACAGTCTCGAGTAATATTCTGCCCTCCTAAGCACAGAGGGGGTATCTACAATTGTTTCAGTTTCGAGATAATCGATGTTTTTCACTTAATACTGTAGTAATTTTGTAGTGGTTTGTACGTATCCCTAAGTTAAATGAACGTTTTAGACTCTTTCGAGCACAGAGGGGGTATCTACAGTTGTTTCAGTTTCGAGATGATCGATGTTTTTCACTTAATACTGTAGAAATTTTGTAGTGGTTTGTACATACCCCTAAGTTAAATGAACGTTTTAGACTCTTTCGAGCGTAGATACGGCTTCAAAACCTTAGTTTTACATTATATTACAACCTCTATAGTTACTAAGCGATTCTAACTCATTTTCCAAAAAAATTGCAGATACCCCCTCTGTGCTTAGGATTGCAGTATTGTGAGGATACTTTTGTACATAATCCATTGATATAAATTACCTACTTTTTATTACCAACGTCCATTCATTTATTGGTTAATTTTAACTTAAACATATTTTTAACATGTCTGCAAATTATATTTATAATATTAAGAAAATATTCAAATTTACTTACAGATAAATTCGTTTCAATAACAAAATAAACAATGAAATGGTACAGGTTAAATTTTGTAGCAAAACATCAATAGAGATTAATTTTTAATTTTGTAAGTACGTATAAAAACATACAAATTAGGTAAACGAATTAAAAAACATTGGAAATTAATAATAATATTACGTAGCAATGCTTTTTCTACGCAACTTGAGTATGACAGTCTCGAGCAATATTGTGAGGATACTTTTGTCCATAATACAATAATATAAATTACTTTTTATTACCAATGTCCATTTATTTATTGGTTAATTTAAACATAAACATGTTTTTAACATGTCTGCAAGTTATATTTATAATATTAAAAACTTAAAATTTACTTACATTGGCAGAAGTTTACGTAGCTACCGAGTTGCATGGAAGACAACCTGAAACATAAAAATAAAAATAAAAATTTGAAGTAAAATACATATTAGTTCTAAATAATGATAAAAAATAAAATTAACTTAAATTAAACATAATGTTGCACTAGAAAACAATACAATTAACAGTTAAAAAAATAACAGTACCAATTTTTAAATTATTGGAAATGTGAATAATTAAATCATTAGAAAAAACGACAAGTATACACTCTTATTCCCTCGACCATAAACATTTTATTCATCAATTTATTTTGTGTGTGACACTGTTATAATTTAAATTTGGCACAGAAACTTATATGCCACAATCATTGACCACAACAAGTGTTTTAAGAAACGAAAATATACATTGTATTTAAACTTTTAAATGGTAACAATAATTATTTATATGCCTCCAGTCGGCATCGCTAGTTTTCCATATCTCAAAATCCGCCAGAAACTCTTTGTTGCCAGCCTAGGCCGGCAAACAACTGGAAGTTATAGGTTGGCATCTTGACATCACTACAGTTGTCAAGCAGATGTAAATTTTATGCATTGAATATTTTTTATACAAGAATTAACAAGATTTTGACAAATTTTAGACGTAAATCGTTAACAGAAACTGAAATAAATATATTTTAAGCTCAAATGCAAGTATTCAGTGCACAATTTTTTAGGTTATGTATAATAAAATACAAATTAATTAAATTCATTTTATATTTTTGAAATGAAATCGGCACATAAAATATTGTGTATTACACGTCCAGAAACTGTTATGCTAGTGCTCGTAATTTGCAAGCATCGCCTGTGGCTCGGCGTGTCAAAAATACTCGCTCTTGCAAAAGGTCAGTTTCTGGCCTTGTGATACAAATAACTATTGTACAACTAGGGAGGAAAGCGCTTCTTTTTCCCACTAGAGCTCGCAGTTTATCACGAGCGAAGCGAGTGAGGCAATCGAACCTCGAACGAACATTTTTTTCAAGACATATTTAAAAACATTGTACATGTAAAAGAAACACATAACTATAGAAGTTATGTGTCAGAATGAGGTTTATTTTGAAATTGTAGAAAAAGAAAGTATAAAACATAATAATTGTAAAATAATAGTTTTTGTACTCATCACCTAAGAAATGACATATTAAACACGCAATAATTGACAATCGAAAATGTAAATTTCCCAGTGTAGTCAATCAGGAAAAATGCAAAGTACACTGTCTTTTCTAGACATTTCAGAGTAAAATCATTTTAAAAATAATAAAATTTAGTTTATAAAGTGTTACTTCCCGGAATTATAATTAGTGAAGAACACCGAAAACCGCCAATATTTAAAAATAAAACTTGTGTGCAGCGCGCCATCTGTCGGTAGTAGTGAGTAGAAAAAACATCGTAACTCAAATTTAATGATCAGACTACAACTTGAATGTATTTGATTATAGTTTTATTCATTACAAAAAACATTGTACAAACTTCTTGCGGGAAGACCCATCCCAACATTCGCGTAAATAAAACCCTCGCTTCGCTCGTGTTTCAAAAGACCGCTCATGTGAGATCAAAATCTTCCCGCATTTGGTTTGTAAATAACTATTACCGTATAACACTATATATAATCAGAATTTTCAACAAAATAATTAATTAGATAATTTACAATTTTTAAAATACTTTATCGTAAAAAATTAACTGGTGGTAACATTGCTTACTTTCCTCACTAGAGAAGGAAATTTACTTTACTCACTATTTCGCGATAAGTAAATTGTGTTTTCGTCGCATGTAGTGAAAAATAATTCCATTAATTTAAATAAATCACTGATTTTTACTTTCGTTAGGTTACACTTTATTTCACTAATTTACGTTAGGTAACTAATGAATTTCATTATTTAAGATCTATAACAAACACGTTTGAATTGTTAACGAACGTATTGAACGGGTGTATGATATTATTTTCGTAGCTAGGTAACTACACTATATAGAATCTTTTACTTTCGTATAAATGCTCGTGGGAAAAGAACATTATCTTTTTTAGACATGAATTGTTGAATCTTTCCAGTCCAGATTGGCAGCGTTCGTGTTTCGTGTGTCAGTTCATATATTATTCTGATTCCATGTAAAATTGTCGAAGTCTTCTTCTTTATTTCAGATTTTCCTTTTTCTGAAATCGGCTATTTTCAATTCTATTTCTCATCTATTCTACGTCTTGTCGTTTTATAGTTCAATACAAGAAAGAATGCACTGATGTCACAAGAATACACCGTCTTCTTGGTGATGTCTCTTTATTTAAGTTATTTATTTTCCATGCGTTCAGATTCTATCAAATCAAGTGAAACGTTTTCCAAGAAAGACTAACAGATCATATAAAAGCAAAAGCGCATTCTCATATTCCTGAGAACTTACTATATCAAGGTTTTGTCTTGAAATTTTAACAGCAAAAATGGATGACAAATGTAACGAAGAAAGTAGGTAATAAGTAAATAACTAGCAAATTTACAAAATCTTGAAACATAAGATTGACAGATATAAATACAAACCTGTTATGAAATGCAGGGCACATATTAGGTAACAGTTATTTACATTATAAGTGCCGGCGAGTTAATTTTACAACGCGAGGTTCTACATTAAAGTACGACGCGAAGCGGAGTGCTTTAATTAAGCCGAGCGTTGCACAAATACCTAACTCACATATTACGTATTATATTTTTTGTCCGACATACAAGACAAACTATTAATTTAAAAAAAATTGTAACCAAAAATAGCATCATTATTCTTTTTACAAAGAAAAATATTCTTTATCAAGAATTCAAAATTACAATTTATATTTAGGTGTAAATTGATATAATTTTATATACTTACTTATTTCAAAACGCCATAATCCCCATTTTATGAATCAGAAACTTTTTATTTTTATTTTATAATGTAAGTACATACCTATCTAAAGTTTTGTTTCACCCAGTTTTCAAAAGCATATCAGGTAGGTGACGCCCTCTATTGTCTATACAATGAATAAGCTGATTTTTGGCGTTTGTCATAACCCTTTCTAGCATGGCAGCGGGTATAGTTGACGTAAACGCGGGATTTCAAAAACACAACAAAAAATTCACAAGGAGCCAAATATTTATTTGTTTATTTCGCGGCATCTTTTATATTATTCATGCAATCGCAGATATGTTTGAGACAAACATATAAGTTTGTGTCAATATATATTTATTAGACATGAACCAATAAATTACACTCGAGGAAAATAAAAACGCACCACTTGAAAATGCACAAAAAATGACACAATTTCAATTTCAATTAGATGAATCTTCGAGTTCTGAAAACGTTGAAGTCTTATCTTTAATGTGATGATAGCCAATGTTACAAAAAATCCACTCCACCCTCTCCCATCCCCCTAAGAAAAATGAATGTATCTGATGTCCAAAAAGGTCCAACTTTGGCAACTCATACGGAGTGACAAAAAATCGTGGACCTTATTGGCCAACAGGGTAATAAAGATCAGACTTTTCCTGCAAGGTCCACAAAATTTCAAGTACCTACGATGATTTGACGCGAAGTTATGAATTTTTGAAAAAAAGTGCCTTTTTGAGGTTTTTGGCCATAACTTGGCGAATTTTGCACGAAAATCAATAAATTTTGGATTTCCGAGAACGATAAAGGTTTCTCTATTCGGCCATGCAAGTTAATCTGCCATCAAAACCGATCCACCCCCGCCACCCCCGGATAAAAAAACATGTTTTTGACTGAAAAATGTTCAATTGTAGCAACTTGTAGCGTAAGTAAAAAAAATCGTGGACCTTATTGCCCAACAGGACAATAAAGTTCAATCTTTTTCCTTCAATTTTCTCAAAATTTCAAGTACGTGCGATAATTTGGCAGAAAGTTATGAATTTTTGAAAAAAATTTGTATTTTTGTGCTTTTTGCCCATAATTTGTCCGATTTCGCACCAAATTCGTTTATTTCTTAAAACATCTAACAAATAAAGGTGTTTAAAGAAATAAAAATTTTAAAGTCACTTTTAGATAATTTTGCGGACCTTTAAGGAAAATTTCAAGGACCTACGATGATTTGGCGCGAAGTTATGAATTTTTGAAAAAAAAGTGCCTTCTTGAGGTTTCTGAATTTCATTAACAATTATCTAAAAGTGACTTTAAAATTTGTATTTCTTTATATATTGGGTTCCTAGTTCTCCTCTGGGGAGCATAGGGCCTCGACAAACTTCCTCCATCTGATTCGGTTTTTGGAGAGTGCTTTAATTTCCCCCCATGTTTTCCCGCTTCCTTCCGCTTCTTGTAGGATGGTGCGACGCCAGGTGTGTTTGGGGCGTCCCCGTTTTCTCTTCCCTTGTGGATTCCATTCCAGCGCCTTCCTGGTAATATCATCTGGAGCTTTTCGTAATGTGTGTCCGATCCATCGCCACTTCCTACGTTTGATTTCAACCTCTACGGGTTGTTGGTTGGTGAGTTGCCAGAGACAAACATTGCTTATTGTGTTTGGCCAGAAAACTCCGCAGATTTTTCGTAGGCACTTGTTGATGAAGGTTTGCACTTTATTGGTAATGTCTTTTGATTGTTTCCATGTTTCGCTGCCATATAGGAGCACGGATTTTACATTACTGTTAAAAATTCGCAATTTAGTGTTTCTATTCAGGTGGGAAGAGTTCCAAATATTGTTAAGAAGAGAGAAGGACTGTCGCGCTTTTTTAATTTTATGAGACACGTCGTCTTCTGTGCCTCCACTAGTTGTCGTGATGCAACCGAGGTAACAGAAACTATTTACTTGCTCCACTTCTGTGTTCTGAATATAGAGTTTGTTGTTGTTGTTGGTTCCAATACGCATCTCTTTGGTCTTGTTAATATTAATTAGTAGTCCGACTTTTGCTGCTTCTACTTCTATACGTTTCAAAGTATTCTTCATGTCTATGTGTGTGTGGGTCATCACGCATACGTCATCTGCGTAGTCCAGGTCGCCGATTTTCGGTCTATGCGGGAAATCCCACGTTATCCCATTTTCTGCAGTTTTGGCCTTCTTTAATACGTGGTCCAGCACAATATTAAATAGTATAGGGGATAGGGCGCAGCCCTGTTTGACGCCGGACTTAATTGAGATTGCGTTGCTTAAGTGATTCCTGTGTAACACTTTGCACGCAGCATTGGTGTATAATAGTCGGATTAGGTTGATTAACTTGTCGGGGACATTTTTCCCTCTCAGGATAGTCCATAAGGCTTCGTGCTTGATGCTGTCGAAAGCGCGTTTAAAGTCAATGAATAATAGGTATAGCTGAGATTGCCATTCTAAAGACTGTTCTACTATTATGCGAATTGTATTGGAGTGGTCAATGCATGACCTGCCAGGTCGGAAGCCAGCTTGTTCGTTACGAATTGATGGTTCAATTGTTTCTGACAAACGGTGGTGTAGAATGTGGGTGAAGACTTTACTAGCGCAGTTCAAAAGTGTTATGCCCCGCCAGTTCTCGCAGTACTTTAGGTCACCTTTCTTCGGGAGTGTCACGATGAGACCGCTGTCCCAGTTATCTGGTAGTTCCTCGGATTCCCAAATTTCCTTGATGATGGGTTGTAGCAGATTTGCTATTAGATCCAGGTCAGCTTTGAGGAGTTCGGGTGCTATATTGTCGCTATTTCTTTAAACACCTTTATTTGTTAGATGTTTTAAGAAATAAACGAATTTGGTGCGAAACCGGACAAATTATGGGCAAAAAGCACAAAAATACAAATTTTTTTCAAAAATTCATAACTTTCTGCCAAATTATCGCACGTACTTGAAATTTTGAGAAAATTAAAGGAAAATGATTGAACTTTATTGTCCTGTTGGGCAATAAGGTCCACGATTTTTTTTACTGACGCTACAAGTTCCTACAATTGAACATTTTTCAGTCAAAAACATGTATTTTTATTCGGGGGTGGCAGGGGGTGGATCGGGTTTGGTGACAGATTAATTTACAGGGCCGAATAGAGAAACCTTTATCGTTCTCGGAAATCCAAAATTTATTGATTTATTGCCAAAAACCTCAAAAGGCACTTTTTTTTTCAAAAATTCATAACTTCGCGCCAAATCATCGTAGGTACTTGAAATTTTGCGGACCTTGAAGAAAAAGTCTGATCTTTATTACTCTGTTGGCCAATAAGGTCTACGATTTTTTTGGCACTGCGCATAAGTTGCCAAAGTTGAACCTTTTTGGACATCAGGTACAGTTGTTTTTCTTAGGGCGGTGGGAGGTGGTGGAGTGGATTTTTTGTCACATTGGCTATAATCACATTAAAGATAAGACTTCAACGTTTTCAAAACTCGAAGATTCATCCAATTTCGTCGAAATGCAGCCGAGATATTGCACTTTGGTGCATTTTCAAGTGGTGCGTTTTTATTTTCCTCGAGTGTATTTACCGAAAATTTACAATAATGCTCTTCTTACATGAATCAAAAAATTGTTCATTGCAAATATATAGATTATTCGATGCCTCAAACGAAGTCAATAAATTTATAAGAATTAAATAAATAATTGGATGAAAAAAAATACTGTTCAAACAAACGGAATTTTTGATTTAAACTTACTAAGATTTTGATAATAGTTAATATTTAATTTGCTGAAACATTTTAAATTTGATGCAATAAATTCATTATCAAATATGCTTGTAAGTTTGCCCTAAGAACTTTTTTTTTTAGTGTAACAAAACTCTTCTTGAGTCCAACAGAACTCCGTTTTCTTGACATAAACTAATCTATGCTAACAAAACCCTACTTAAGTCCAACAGAAATCCGTTTTTTGACATAAACTAACCTATGCTAACAAAACCATTCTTGAGTCCAACAGAAATGGTTCACGCTAGGTTCAAGCTAGGTTCACGCTGTGTGGCGTTAGACACTCCCTAAAAAAATTCCTATTAATTCATAAATTTTGAGGATATTACAGAAAAACAGATCTTCAAGAAACTACCACTTCCGGTAGCACGATCAACACCAAAATATTTAATCTAGGGTGTTAGAATATTATATACAAAAAACACACACACACACACACACACACACACACACACACACACACACACACACACACACACACACACACACACACACACACACACACACACACACACACACACACACACACACACACACACACACACACACACACACACACACACACACACACACACACACACACACACACACACACACACACACACACACACACACACACACACACACACACACACACACACACACACACACACACACACACACACACACACACACACACACACACACACACACACACACACACACACACACACACACACACACACACACACACACACACACACACACACACACACACACACACACACACACACACACACACACACACACACACACACACACACACACACACACACACACACACACACACACACACACACACACACACACACACACACACACACACACACACACACACACACACACACACACACACACACACACACACACACACACACACACACACACACACACACACACACACACACACACACACACACAGGTAAAAAGTAAGTTATGATGAATCACCCTGTATTTCTGACATTAGCATGCACAACTCCAAAAATTTACTTCGTTACTAATAGCAACGCGGCCGCGAAATGTATAGTACACAAATGTTTTTCTTCACGGTCTGAATAATTGCGGACGACATTCTTCTTTAACAATTTTTCTTAGTTTTTAGAGATGTTTTGTAAATAGTACCTACCAATATCATAAAGTTGTAGAGCAAAGAGCACAAAATTATATATAAGATATAGGTCATAAGTCATAAGCGATTTTCATGTAAAAGCTTAATTTTTGAGAAAATTGTCATAATATATTTTGGCAGTATCCAATGAATTTAAATTGAATCGCATTTATTAACGGATTACAATATCGACTTCTGGTTTGCAGCATTTGATTTCCAGAACAATTTTTTATTTGTAATTTTCGGAGAGAACAAATTATGTTTTTTCTAAATTTTATGTTAACGTTTCTGTAACTTCTAAAGGGATAAAAATATTGACTTCCGGTTTAAAAAATTAATTTATTTTACACATTTTTCTATACTATTTTATTACGTATTAGGTACTTTATTAGATACAACTCCTATTTGCTGAAATTTATAAAAATTAAAATTTTTAAAACTTATTGTTTTGTAGAATCAACAATAATAATAATAATAATTATTATTATTATTATTATTATTATTAATCACTTCACTAATTTTGAATATGGCCCTGAGATATTTTATCTTGAATCAGACTTTCATTCTTTGGCGTAGCTATAAATAGGAAACATAATAAAATTTTTACGTAATTAATATTGTATTAGCCATACGATGGGTTTCATATACGCTGTGAGGCTTATTTTAATTGTGTGTATTATAAAAACTGAATGTAGTTTTTTTGTAAGTATAAATGAAAGAACAATATTATTTATTAAGTATGGTGTATTTTTATTATTGAATTGTAGAGACCGGGCACAAAATTGGCTATGGATATGCGGTATTTGAAAAACTGTAAAACAGACAATGATACACGCCAGATATTTAATATTCGTCAAATTAGATATAATCACACAAGGATTGCAGGAAATGTTAATTGGACAGCTTTGGAACCGTTCGACAATAGCTACAAAGTAATTATTATATTATTTATTAAGGTCAATTGCAACGGGGCAGATTCAACCATTTCTAACAAAATAATTTTTACCAGATTTCAGCAACAGGTAATTAAATTAGAACTAATGGGCAAAGATCTATGAACTTTGTGTTCAAAATCAAACCAGAAATTATTTGCTAAATCCATTATTTATTGACTATCTTATCATTTTTTTAAAAATCGGCAAATAGTTTAATTTGGGAACAGAGTTAAAAAAATAATACTTGGCGATCTCCGACGCAATAATTCCTTCCATCCTTTCTCAATGTATAATGAACAACGTTAGATTTTATTTAAAATTCAACCAATATGTAAAACAATTTTTGTAATTTATTGCAATATTTGTAACATTTCATTTAATTTTTGATAATATAGTATTTTGTTATCTCCCGCCTTATATTCTATAAGGGAGGTATTGTGATGGGTCAAAATTTTCGAGTTTGAGCTTTTGGTCGATAAGCACGTTTAAGAGTCCTAGAGTAAGAATTTAACATTTTCGAGATGATGTATGTGTGTGTGTGTGCGTTCGGTCCTTTGTATGTTACAATTTTTATTTAAGATTTAAATACGAATATCAATAAGCCATTATATTTTTTGTTTCAATCTACAAACCGGAAGTAGTACCTATTTAAAATATTTCGATGATGTAGTTTAAATAAAATGACTAAAATATATTTGTGAGTACTCGTATCTATATATTAATATATTAAATTGTATAATAAGTAAAAAGAATAAAGTAAGTATGGCGGAAGGTCTTGTGCTGGCCACATTAGATTTTTTTATTGGCAAGTATGTGCAGCATAATTTATTGTCATTATGGTTTGATGATGATAAATACGCTCGACAAAAATACACCACTTGGTAATGTACCAAAAATTCAGAATTTTTAGAACGCCATAACTCGGTTGAATTTGATATAAAATGGATGATCTTCAATTTCTAACAAGTTTGAAGTTTCCTCTTTAAGGGCATGGAAGTTAATCTGTCGCCAAGTTAATTTCACCCCCTGGCAGTCCCCTGAGATAAAAAATGTTTTTGAAGTCAAAAAATGTCAAACTTTGACAACTTGTACCAGGTGCAATAAATACGTGAATTCCATCCACTACCAAGGCGATAAAATTCATTCATTTTCCTGTCGGGAAAAAATTGAGTACTTTCGATGATTTGACGCGAAGTAATGAATTTTTGAAAAATAAATTGCATTTCATTTTTTTGACCTTTGAAAATGTATCGAAATTGTCTACAAAATGTACACCTTACCTTAGATTGAAGGTTTTTTTGTTTAATATTCTCGTGATCGCATTAGACTTCAAACTTATCAAAATTTAAGCAGAGTTATGAAAAACTCACTAAATGCAGAGTAAATTTCTAAAGCCCGTAGCTTCGGATAAAATCATCGTGTGATGTGAGGCCAATGCAGTCAAATAATGAGAAATAATTCATTTAAAATCGTAGATCTGGATGTAAATTACAAATCATAGGTATCCATTGAAATAAAAAAGATAATTGAATTTAAAATTTAGGCTGAAATGCAGTAGTACGACGTCAAATATATAATTTTTTGAGACTGAAACTTTTAGGTGCTATTTCTCAATAATTAATGCGGTGACACATTATTTTTATTTTTTTAAAATAAATACCTCATATATTACAGAATAACATGTCGTTTTCCAAACATGTTGTGTTGGGTTGTAATGATATAATAATTTCTAATCGTTTAGTCGAACTATTGTTAACCTCCATAATGCGCAATGTATTTTAGATGTCAGTGTAAACAAACAATTGATTTATATAAAGATTATTGTTTGTTTACAACTTGGTTGTACTAAGTTCACTGACATTAAATTGTATCAAAAACTAACCGTGAAATCATAAATATTGCAATAATTTTTTTTCTCCAACACCTTTACTCCAACGTGGCCAAAACTACACTCAGCAAATGTTGAAGGACAAAAAGTATTTTATATTTCTTACAAGCAGTAAATTCAAATAGAAAAGTTATGATCAGTGGTTGAATCTACCCCCTTCCCTCCTAGCAAACTATGTATAACTGATTTTGTTTTAATGAAACAAATAACTATTAGATACATGCTGAAATGCAAAAATGGTCTGATGGCGGTTGGAAAAAGAACTATATCAATATAGATCGCAACGATGCTTGCACGACATTAGAATTTTTATTAGGACCTGCATTTAATGAAGCACTGCAAGCAGGTGGGGTTAAGAATCCTCACTGTCCAGTTGCACCGGTATTGTAATTATTTCATTTGAGTTTATTATTATAATTGTTGTCCAATGATAATCAACATTTATTATTGTTTCAGGGATTTTACAAATTAGATTCATATATTGTCGATCATGAGAATATTTCGGCTGAAACATTGAAATATACTCCCCCTGTACTTATTTCTCCTGGAACGTTTTATATTTTGATTCAAGGAATCAAATTTCGAAAAGTTTCGTTTTGTGTGGATTTCGTTTTAGATATTGCCGAACGTTTTACATAAAATATATAAAATGTGCTGTGTCTCAGGTCTGCCTAAAGTATTGTATTTTATTTAATATTCCATACAAAGTTTAACTATAGGTATTTCGATCTAAATGTATTTCACTACAAACTTAAAATTTTAAAAATTAAAATTATTATTTATAGTTGCTTGATAGGAGACAATGCAGAAAATAAAGATTTATTTGTCTTCTTCAATTAATTATAAATCGTAATTTGGTCAACTCTTTACCTACTGTAGTGTACTGGATAATTGATATGATGATATAATTTATTGTATAATTGTATTGGTAAACAAATTATATGAAAGAAGTGAATTTATGTTTAATGAGAAATGATTTGAGTTCAATTAATGGCAGATTGTTAACCTGTGTACACGTTTACAAAACAATAAAGTTATTATTGCAAATACGGATGGGTGTTTTGTATAATTTTGTTATGAACGACTCGCTACTCCTGGTGAGACGTTGACACTAACGCCATATAAGTCATAAGTAAAATTTTAAATGTTATAGTAATTGATTGGGGGGAAGTTTCAACAAAGAAGAGTAAAAATCTAGACCATTCAAACAGGAAGATAAAACACTAGAAGATGCAAATCTAGAAAATTAATACGTAATGAAAAACTTGCATCAAAGACATAATCAAAAGATTCATTTACCGATTATAATAATAAATTTATTTAAACTGCACAGTTACAGACAATGGTCCAATTACAAAAGTACAGGACATAGTTAATAACTATGAAAATTAATATTTATATAGTTAAACATTTCTTAATTTCTATCTTATAAGTGTTGAATAGGTCAATATATAAAGGGCGACATAGAGTAGGGGAGAGCCGGGTTCAGTGGACACTGCAATATCTTTTGTTTAATACACTTTTTTGCAACGGATAATATATCAATCTTTAAAGGCATGTTTAAGCTATGTATAGGAATTTTTCTGAATTTTTATAACCAGCCATTTTTTTAAAAAAGCAAAAAATATACATGTCGGCATTTGTGGCCATTGTGCCTCACTAGTGGGGTACAGTGATCATGACAACGGGGTACAGTGACCACTGCTTTCTAAACAATGTGAAAATTGTTTATATGTATAGAATAAAAGGAATAAATGAAAATATGTATATATTTTAAAAAAAACAAATTTATTTATTTCAAATTAACAAAAATATAATTATTCCGCATTGTAACGAAGTGAACTCGTCACTAAGAGGTTCCGCGATCTGATTTCTCAAACACGTGGGCATTCACTAAAAAACCCATAACTCCGGAACCATAAGTCACAGACACCCGAAATCTTTTATCCCGAACCGAACACTACAACGTTACAACTTTTATTAAATTATATCTTATAATTTTCGATTGAAATATTAAATTTTCATGTGAATTTTGATGTTTGCGTTCCTATTTTACTTATGAAATGTCTGTTACAATTGATTATTTTTAGATAAATGGAATAACGTTGCAATTGGCCTTAATAAATAATATAATAATTACTTTGTAGCTATATTGTCGAACGGTTCCAAAGCTGTCCAATTAACATTTACTGCAATATATGTGTGATTATATATAATTTGATGAATATTAAATATCTGACGTGTATCATTGTCTGTTTTACAGTTTTGCAAATACCGCAAATCAAAAGCCATTTTTGTGCCCGGTCTCTACAATTCAATAATAAAAATACACCATACTTAATAAATAATATTGTTCTTTCATTTATACTTACAAAAAAACTACATTCAGTTTTTATAATACACTGTTACGGGTCAATTTTAACAGTGAACTTTTTATGCGCCCCCTGTGCTACTACCAGAATTACCGCAAGGTAATTCAGTGCTCCCGGCCAAACTTTTAGTAGTTCTGAAGGTCACTCTTCTACTAATTAATAGTTCGCTTGACTGTGGTTGTCTACGCTCGCAATTATTTTCATTGCTAGTTTTGCCGTGATGGTGTGCGGAGGTGTGAAGTGGTTGTAGTGGTCATTTTAGGAATCTGGAATTCTGTACCGGCCGTTGTGCATTTTTTTTGAGGATTCAGATTCGCCAATATTGGGATTTGTTGGCCCTACAATTTTGGAAATTAAGTTTCTACGAGAGTTTCTCGGATTTGTTGCTTCACCCCGCCACCGGAGTAACTAGAACACTTTAAGCCGCTTAACATCCAAGGTATGCTAGCACTCACAGTCACGGCTGGACAAAGTTGATCTTCTTTGACCAGTGAAGTAATTCATATTTTATTTGCAGGCTTTCTTTTTTTGTTGGTTTATGTTTTATCCGTATTATCGTTGTGATGACGTCATTTTCATCATTCTCAATTTCGTTTGCTGTTGGATGTCCTGACTCTCGCCTCACGGATGAAGATATTTTTGACGGATGTTGGAGCGAGTCAAGAAACCGATAAGTTACCATTCCGTTTGCCATGTGCTTCGGCTGTTCGCCAGTCACCCCGGACACGACGCCATTTTGTTTTGGAAGTCCTTGCCCACGGTTCGACATACCGGAAGTCGAGCACAAAGAGCCACCTGAAGTCTCGGTAATGTCTGTGGACATCATTTTATCGCATATTCCATTATTTCATGTATTTGTGTCAGTCAAGCTCTGGATTTTGATCTCCTGACTTTTTAGTGACTTCGTAATTTTGCTTCGAGAATTATAGCGTAGTATTTATTCTTATATTATTTAATCTAACGTAATGCTGTTTCACATGATTGTTTTATATACCATTTTGATATTTATTTATTGTAATTCTGCGTAAAATCTAGTACTGCGTAATGTTAGTAGTGTTTAGCGTGGTTCAGTCGCTAGGACGAACTAGTTTTATTTAAATTATCATCTGCATTTTTGTGCACGCCGACGCGAACGCTGGTCGACCAACGATTCTCACGTAGGGCTTATTTTTAAGGTTATTTTATTATTGAACTTCGTTATCGTCCTATACGCTGTTTTCGCCGATAGACTACACTTTACGTGTTGCATTTAGATTTGTTAAATAATTGTTTAATTAAATAGTTTCACTGTGTTCTCCAACGACATTCTTTTATTTTCTTTTGAGATTATGTAACAATTTAGCTTTTCCTTTCCCCATTTTGCCGTTTTCAGGATATTTAGAGTGTCGGTTGCTCTAAATATTGTTGTGGTTAAACCAGTCCCGACCGATGGCGCCCATGGTATGTACTATCTCATTTTATTATTTCGTTATGGCTCTAGCGAAGGCCCACACCCTTCTCCACTGTTAGTTAGCCGAGGTTTAACCTTATTCATGTGCTCTAGATCACTCTCTTATAGAGTTGCACGTAACAAATTGGCACCCGAACGTGGGGCACAGTTCGCTAAAGTCTCTGTTCATTTTAGGCACATTTCGCTTAGGGCTCTGTTCGCTCAAAGCACAGTTCATTTAGGACCTTAGCTTAAAGTTCTGTTGTTTAAGACTCTGTTGTTAAGATTCAGTCCGTATAGTATGCTCAACGCTTAGTTTAGTTTAGGATTTTAAACTTCTTGGTTAGACGTTTTCTGTGTTTACACAATTCTAGTTGAGATAATTTATTATTGTTAGTTATGTTAATTTGGATTCGTTTCAGTTAGTCATCTTATAGTAGTTGAGTCCGGTCCTTAAAAATACCTTTTAAACGCATTGCCATGTCTTCGCTAGTTCTCTGTTTAGTCGTGTGATGGAGGTTTGCTTTTTGTGTGAATCTTGGAATTTCTTTTGGTGCTTTTAGAGCAATTTGGTTTTGGAAATTCGGATTTAGCCATTCAATTGGGATTAAAGAAGCAATACCTCGTTGGAAATTTGATTTCCGCGGAAAATGTTCCGGATTTGAAATCACAGTCTTTCTTAGAACTAATATAGTCACGTGTTTACTTTGGTCACCGTTGTCATTGCGTATGCCTAGCCCTTAAACATATTCTTTGATCGAAATGTTGTTGGAGTGTCACTGTTTAGTATGTTATATTTTTGCGTTAGCTTTTTCTCGAACATTTAGATCGCGCTTTTCTTATCTCTGATTCTTATGAACTGTGATATTTCGTTTTTGCCTTTATTATCTTGCCGTTTAACTCTCATTTTGTGATTTCGTCTGCATAGTAGCTCAGGATTATAATCTTACCGTCCTTTTTTGCAACTAATGTTAGTATCTTTATTTCGATTATGTGCTCTCCTCTATTTGGTTTATTTAGTTTCAGATATAGTAGCAAATCGGAAATTTTCGAGGAAAATTTCCTCTTGTAAGTGAGGGAGGAGTTGTTACGGGTCAATTTTAACAGTGAACTTTTTATGCGCCCCCTGTGCTACTACCAGAATTACCGCAAGGTAATTCAGTGCTCCCGGCCAAACTTTTAGTAGTTCTGAAGGTCACTCTTCTACTAATTAATAGTTCGCTTGACTGTGGTTGTCTACGCTCGCAATTATTTTCATTGCTAGTTTTGCCGTGATGGTGTGCGGAGGTGTGAAGTGGTTGTAGTGGTCATTTTAGGAATCTGGAATTCTGTACCGGCCGTTGTGCATTTTTTTTGAGGATTCAGATTCGCCAATATTGGGATTTGTTGGCCCTACAATTTTGGAAATTAAGTTTCTACGAGAGTTTCTCGGATTTGTTGCTTCACCCCGCCACCGGAGTAACTAGAACACTTTAAGCCGCTTAACATCCAAGGTATGCTAGCACTCACAGTCACGGCTGGACAAAGTTGATCTTCTTTGACCAGTGAAGTAATTCATATTTTATTTGCAGGCTTTCTTTTTTTGTTGGTTTATGTTTTATCCGTATTATCGTTGTGATGACGTCATTTTCATCATTCTCAATTTCGTTTGCTGTTGGATGTCCTGACTCTCGCCTCACGGATGAAGATATTTTTGACGGATGTTGGAGCGAGTCAAGAAACCGATAAGTTACCATTCCGTTTGCCATGTGCTTCGGCTGTTCGCCAGTCACCCCGGACACGACGCCATTTTGTTTTGGAAGTCCTTGCCCACGGTTCGACATACCGGAAGTCGAGCACAAAGAGCCACCTGAAGTCTCGGTAATGTCTGTGGACATCATTTTATCGCATATTCCATTATTTCATGTATTTGTGTCAGTCAAGCTCTGGATTTTGATCTCCTGACTTTTTAGTGACTTCGTAATTTTGCTTCGAGAATTATAGCGTAGTATTTATTCTTATATTATTTAATCTAACGTAATGCTGTTTCACATGATTGTTTTATATACCATTTTGATATTTATTTATTGTAATTCTGCGTAAAATCTAGTACTGCGTAATGTTAGTAGTGTTTAGCGTGGTTCAGTCGCTAGGACGAACTAGTTTTATTTAAATTATCATCTGCATTTTTGTGCACGCCGACGCGAACGCTGGTCGACCAACGATTCTCACGTAGGGCTTATTTTTAAGGTTATTTTATTATTGAACTTCGTTATCGTCCTATACGCTGTTTTCGCCGATAGACTACACTTTACGTGTTGCATTTAGATTTGTTAAATAATTGTTTAATTAAATAGTTTCACTGTGTTCTCCAACGACATTCTTTTATTTTCTTTTGAGATTATGTAACAATTTAGCTTTTCCTTTCCCCATTTTGCCGTTTTCAGGATATTTAGAGTGTCGGTTGCTCTAAATATTGTTGTGGTTAAACCAGTCCCGACCGATGGCGCCCATGGTATGTACTATCTCATTTTATTATTTCGTTATGGCTCTAGCGAAGGCCCACACCCTTCTCCACTGTTAGTTAGCCGAGGTTTAACCTTATTCATGTGCTCTAGATCACTCTCTTATAGAGTTGCACGTAACAACACACAATTAAAATAAGCATCACAGCGTATATGAAGCCCATCGTAAATGACTAATACAATATTTAATTACGTAAAAACTATATTATGTTCCCTATTATTTATAGCTACGCCAAAGAATGAATGTCTGATTCAAGATAAAACATTTCAGGGCCATATTCAAATTAAGTGAAGTGAATAATGAATGATTATTATTATTATTATTCTTATTATTACTTCCTATTTTCTCTATTTATTATAGGTAATAAAATAGTTATATAGGCCTTACTATTATTATTATTATTATTATTATTATTTTTTTTTTTCAAGAAAAAGTAAAGTGGGAGTTATCGACTTCTGGGGAGTCTCAACAATTTGCTGGTAAAGTGTTCACTACTCAAAAAAGAGTACTGAGATACATGACAGGAACGAGTAGTACTGTCTCATGTAGAAATATCTTTAGAGATCTACATATTTTAACTCTTCCTTGTCTTTTTATTTATGAAATAGGTGACTTTATATTTGCTTTTGGCACAATGTATCTTATAAAAAAGTCCGGAAGTCCCTATCATTATTCGTTCAGATATTATAGTTGATTAAAAACAATGAACAAAAGAGTAAATAAAATTTTTACTATATTCTCTCGCGGAAAAACTTTAAATTTCAGCTCAAGGAAGACCATTGAAAATTTTTGACAGAATGTATCTTATAGATAAAAGTCCGAGGAATTCAGTGCTGCAAACCGGAAGTCACTATCATTATTCGTTCAGAAATTATGTTATTATTAGAGAATATAGTAAAATTTGTGTTTACTCTTTTGTTCATTGTTTTTAATCAACTATAATATCTGAACGAATAATGATAGGGACTTCCGGTTTGCAGTATTGAATTCCTCGGACTTTTTTTCTATAAGATACATTGTGCCAAAAAATTTCAGTGGCCTTGGTTGAGCTGAAATTTAAAGTTTTTCCCCGAGAGAATATAGTAAAAATTTTGTTTATTATTTTGTTTATTGTGTTTAATTAACAATAATATCTGAACGAATAATGATGTTGACTTCCGGTTTGCAGCACTGAATTCCTCGTACTTTTTTCTATAAGATACATTCTGCCAAAAAATTTCAATGGTCTTCCTCGAGCTGAAATTTAAAGTTCTTCCGCGAGAGAATATATTAAAATTTTTGTAGAAGAGAAACGGTTGGTGTTTCAAATCTGTATATTTTGCCAAATTTTGAAAAGCTGTATCTCGGAAACTATTAGGGCTACCGAGCCCATTCTGATCTTAGATTGTTTTTGTCGAAATCGTGCTCCTTCATAGTCAAAATGGTAAGAAACCGAAAAAAGTGCAAAAATTTAGCAGTTTTTGAGATATTCAAAAGTGTTCCGGAGGGTTGCCGAGGTCGAAAACTTGGATTTTGTATCTCAGTCACATCCTATACAAGAAAAAAAATAGAAACCTACTATCACCACTTGATGCAACTTAGGCCCATTATAACCATGACAAGGCTACTGGACTATTGTATTTAATAAAGTAATACGTAATGAAATAGTATAGCGGGTCGTTAATTACATAATCATATATAACATCCGTCCGTATTTACACTACTACATTCGGTTTTTATAATACACGTACATAATTAAAATAAGCATCACAGCGTATATGAAACCCACCGTATGGCTAATACAATATTAATTACGTAAAAACTATATTATGTTTCCTATTTATAGCTACGCGAAAGAATGAATGTCTGATCCAAGATAAAATATTTCAGGGCCATATTCAAATTTAGTGAAGTGATTAATGTAGGATTAGTATTAATTATTATTATGATTATTTTTTTTTACAGAAAAAAGTTAAAGTGTTAAGTGTAAAACTTAGCTGGACTGTTTAGAAACAATTTTTGAGTCTACAAAACAATAAGTTTTAAAAATTTAAATTTTTATAAATTTCAGCAAAGTCAATATTTTTATCCCTTTAAGTTTCAGTAGCGTTAACATAAAATTTAGAAAAAATGTATTTTTTTCTCTCTGAAAAACTGTGCCTTAATTGAAGCTCCACATTAAAAAAAAATATTACAAATAAAAAATTGTTCTGAAAATCGAATGCTGCAAACCAGAAGTCGATATTGTAATCCGTTAATAAATGCGATTCAATTTAAATTCATTGGAAACTCCCAAAATATATTATGAAAATTTTGTCAAAAACTAAGCATTTACATGAAAATCGCGTATGACTTATGACCTATATCTTATATAGAATTTTGTGTTCTACAACTTCATATAAAACAGTATTCTTTATGATATAGGTACTATTTACAGAACATCTCTAAAAACTAAGAAAAATTGTTAAAGAAGAATGTCGTCCATACAATTCAGACCGCGAAGAAAAACATTTGTGTACGATACATTTCGCGGCCGCGTTGCTATTAGTAACGAAGTATATTTTTTGAGTTGTGCATGTCAATGTCAGAAATACAGGGTGATTGATCATAACTTGCTCTTTTAAAATGCGTGCCAATCAGGCTGTAGGGATCGTAGTGGGGAGAGAAGTAAGGAATGTTGCCACCAGTTTATTTTTTACGATAAAATATTTTAAAAATTGTAAGTTATCTAATTAATTATTTTGTTGAAAATTTTGATTATACAGGTGTTCATTTTAAGTGGCGCACCATTGCTAACTCGAGAACTATAAGAGCTACGAAGTTGGTTAAATTAGCAAATAATTTCTATTTTATATTACGATTTTTACAGAAAAAATATAACGAATGATCCGGCCGCCAGAATTCCGGCGATCCTATTTATAAATAAGAGGCAGAAATGCCATCACTATTTTTAAATATGTCTTGAAAAACATGCTTCACTCGTGACACAAACGAGCTCGAGTGGGAAAAGATGCGCTTTTCTCCCTAGTTGGACAAATAACTATTGTTACCATTTAAAAATTTAAATACAATGTTTATTTTCGTTTTTAAAACACTTGTCGTGGTCAATAATTGTGGCATATAAGTTTCTACGTCAAATTTATATTATAACAGCGACAGATAAAATAAATTGATGAATAAAATGTTTATGATCGAGGGAATAATAGTGTATACATGTCCTTTTTACTTCCTTGTACGAAGTAAGGAAGTATTGTAATCGCGAAAAATTTCGATTCTCAGATTTTGACGGAAATATCCGTTTTGACCTTTTCTGAATCCATTATGACTAGTTTCGACGTGACGTCTGTACGTACGTACGGACGTATGTGTGTCGCATAACTCAAATACGGTTAGACGTAGAAAGTTGAAATTTTGTATTTAGGACTGTTATAGCATCTAGTTGTGCACCTCCTATTTTTGGTTTCAGTCTACAAACCGGAAGTAGTACTTTTTTAAAATATTTCGATAAATATTTAATTTTAGACAATTTTTTTTATTTTAAATGAAAGATTATGTGATTATTACCTACAATCGGTATTTTATAAATAATTTTTGTATCTGCTATCATTTAAAAATAATTAAAGTATATATTTATAATTTATAGTATTTCGGTATCTTGTAGTCCATGATCGATTAACATTTGTTACTACGTAAAATTTAAATGATTATGACATGACAGTGACAATAGTAAAATATGCTTTATATCTTCTTCTGCAGTTTAAATAAAATGACTAAAATATATTTGTGAGTATACTAGTATAATAAGTTAAAAGAATTTTTAATATTATTTTACATTTTAGTTATTAAGAAAAGTATGAACATACAAGGCGTACAAGGAAGTCATGTGGTGTCCACGTCAGATTTTTTCTAATGATTTAATTATTCACATGTCCAATAATCCAACAATTGGTACTGTTATTTCGTTACCTGTTAACTTATTGTTTTGTAGTGCAACCTTATGTTTATTCATAGATCATTTAATTTTTTATCATTATTCAATTCTATTGATGTTTTACAACAAAATTTAACCGGTACCATTTCATTGTAGAGCCTAATAACATCATTGTTTGTTTTGTTATTGAAACGAATTTATCTGTATCAAATGTCAACAAAATAGAAATCTAATTATATTATGTAAATGCAGTCAATTCTCTCTTCATACTATAGACTGAAAATATACACTGCAAATGTCTGTCGTAACAAATAAGCAGCTTTCAAACCAAATGTCATTACATTTCAAATACGAGTATGATCAATTTAAATGCATTGCAAGTAAACCAACAAGCAATCAGAACGTCATTCGTTTGTTCGCAGTTTAATATTCGAAATGAATGGAAAGAGTTGCTCGAATAAATGGAGAACTTTCGAATAGATTAAAATAGATCAAGTGGCATTTAGCCAGCTAGCGATCGACATTTGTGTCGAGATGCAAAGATGTAATATTTGCAATTGTCTAAAGCAGGGAAGGAAGATTCGGTTTCTTGTTTTTATCGTCATTTTCGTTCTCGCGTTTCTATAGGGGAGAGGAATTTAAAGGAGCTGCAGCCCTCTTGATATTCTAATAGACTAACACATTTATTCGAATTATGTGTCCTTCATTTTACAGACTAATATTTTTATTTTGTTATTTCGTATACTACATTGTTTAAATTCAATGGAATTATTTTACATACAACATATTATTATTTAGAGTGAATCACAACTATGCACATTACTGACTAAACAATCATGAAACCTAATATCCTTCTTGATTGAAATAAAATGATGGTACATTGTGTTTTATAATTTGCCTAATGCCTAACATTCCTAGGCTATTTATAAAAAAATCTGATGCAGCCAGCACACAACCTTCCGCCATATCTAGAAAACTGATTTATAAAAATAAATGTATACGTACAAGACCATTTAACATATACAAATAAAAATATAAAATATTTTAACACAGAAATCTGCATCACCTAGGAAAATTCAAATCAAGAATATTAGACTCGGTATAAATCCAAGGAAATAGCAAACGCAGGAAGATTTAATCATAATGGGTAGGGGTAGGGTAGGTCGAATGAACTAAATGAACAACCCAGAACCATTCTTGATTCTCACATTTAAAAAAAACTCAAAATATCTACTTTATGCAGATGACCTCAAATTGTACCATACCATTGATTAAATAATATATTATTTAATCAATGACCATACTATAACATCAGAATCTGATACACAGGAACTGCAGGACGATCTAAACGCCTTACAGATCTAATGTGAAAATAATAGCTAAAGTCTTAATGAGTCAAAATGCAAATATATGTCTGACACAAAAAGCAAACATACCATCAAAACTCAATATTCTGAAAACACTACTTCACTAGAAAAAGTAACACAATAATTCTCTGACCTAGGATTAATCTTTACTTGTAATTTTAAGTTTGTAAAACATACCGAAAATACTGTACAAAGCTTCTACAGAATTCTTAGCTTTCTAATTCGATATGGTAATTTATTTAATATAGACACTCTAATTTTACTATTTACTATGTGCCTGACATACGTTTACGTATACGCAATCATTCAACTTTTATTGTTAAGTACCTACTCTATGTCGCCCTTATACAGCATACTAAGAAATGTAAATATTTATACCAATACTTATAATATTGACCTATTCAACACTTATAAACAAATGTTTAGCTATGTAAATATTAATTTTCATATAGTTATTAACTATGTCCTGTACTTTTGTAATTGGACCATTGTCTGTAACTGTGCAGTTTAAATAAATTTATTATTATAATCGGTAAATGAATCTTTTGATTATGTTTTTGATGCAAGTTTTTAATTATGTATTAATTTTCTAGATTTGCATCTTCCAGTGTTTTATTTTCCTGTTTGAATGGTCTAGATTTTTACTCTTCTTTGTTGAAACTATCCCCCAATCAATTACTATAAAATTAAAAATTTTACTTATGACTTATATGGCGTTAGTGTCAACGTCTCACCAGGAGTAGCGAGTCGTTAATAACAAAATCATATAAAACACCCATCCGTATTTGCAATAATAACTTTATTGTTTTGTAAACGTGTACACAGGTTAACAATCTGCCATTAATTGAACTCAAATCATTTCTCATTAAACATAAATTCACTTCTTTTATATAATATGTTTACCAATACAATTATACAATAAATTATATCATCATATCAATTATCCAGTACACTACAGTAGGTAAAGAGTTGACCAAATTACGATTTATAATTAATTGAGGAATGCAATTAAATCTTTATTTTCTGCATTGTTTCCTATCAACCAACTATAAATAATAATTTTAATTTTTTAAATTTTAAGTTTGTAGTAAAATACATTTAGATCGAAATACCTATAGTTAAACTTTGTATGGAATATTAAATAAAATACAATACTTTAAGCAGACCTGAGACACAGCACATTTTATATATTTTATGTAAAATCTTCGGCAATATCTAAAACGAAATCCACACAAATCGAAACTTTTCGAAATTTGATTCCTTGAATCAAAATATAAAACGTTCCAGGAGAAATAAGTACAGGCGGAGTAAAATTCTCTGTTATAGCCGTACTATTCTCATGATCGATAGTATATGAATCTAATTTGTAAAATCCCTGAAACAATAATAAATGTTGATTATCATTGGACAACAATTATAATAATAAACTCAAATGAAATAATTACAATACCGGTGCAACTGGACAGTGAGGATTCTTAACCCCACCTGCTTGCAGTGCTTCATTAAAAAAAGGTCCTAATAAAAGTTCTAATGTCGTGCAAGCATCGTTGCGATCTACATTGACAAAGTTCTTTTTCCAACCGCCATCAGACCATTTTTGCATTTCAACATGTATCTAATAGTTATTTGTTTCATTAATACAAAATCAGAGTTATACATAGTTTGCTAGGAGAGAAGGGGGTAGATTCAACCACTGATCATAACATTTCTATTTGAATTTACTGCTTGTAAGAAATATAAAATACTTTTTGTCCTTCAACATTTGCTGAGTGTAGTTTTGGCTACGTTGGAGTAAAGGTGTTGGGGAAAAAAAATTATTGCAATATTTATGATTTCACGGTTAATTTTTGATACAATTTAATGTCAGTGAACTTAGTACAACCAAGTTGTAAACAAACAATAATCTTTATATAAATCAATTGTTTGTTTACACTGACATCTAAAATACATTGCGCATTATGGAGGTTAACAATAGTTCGACTATGATTTTATCCGAAGCTACGGGCTTTAGAAATTTACTCTGCATTTAGTGAGTTTTTCATAACTCTGCTTAAATTTTGATAAGTTTGAAGTCTAATACGATCACGAGAATATTAAACAAAAAAACCCTTCAATCTAAGGTAAGTTGTACATTTGTAGACAATTTCGATAAATTTTCAAAGGTCAAAAAAATTCACTGCAATTTATTTTCAAAAATCTGCTGTGGCCAGTACACGACCTCTCGCCTAATTCTGCTTATTCTACTAATCTAATAAATAGTTTTACTTACATTTTAATGTTCATGTAATATGTAAACAATAATGTAAACCAAGATGCAAGCAAAAGATGTCAACTGTACTGTCACTGTCATTATAATTCAAATTTTGAGTAAAAACAAATTTCATATCATGGACAACAAGATACTGGTACTTAGTTGCACTTTATTTTATTGCTAAATACTACCAGATTCAGCAAATTGTATTTAAAATTCACTGTACCCATAGATAATTATATTATCTTTTATTTTTATTTGCAAAAATTGTCATAAATAAATAATGTACCAATTTATTTAAGAAAAACTATATCAAGTTCCAAAAAGTACTACTTCCGGTTTACGGATTTCTACCAAAATCTTATCCGGTGTTAAGATCCTTATTAAAACCTTAAATATGAAATTTGGTTATTAAAGGTTTGATACTTTTTCAGTTATCGTGGACGAAAAATCGTCAGTCC